>JALIZF010001634.1:0-514162 GCA_029948255.1 Telmatactis stephensoni
ACGTCCCCAAGGGATTTGACAAGCTTAAATTAGCATTAGAATCGAGCTGAGTTTAAAACACTAAAACAAACGCAAATTTCACTCAGGTGTATACATAGCACAGTTGTCTAAGGCGCTGCCCGTAATGGTCCAGGGGCCGGGTTTCTTGCCTCCCTCACTGGTCTATTGACTAAGGCAAGTGTTCTATGCATTCATCCGGTTAGTTTGAGCAGATAAGGCCGGTTCTGCTCCAGCTAACTGAATTTTTTTTTTCGCCAGGCAATCATTTAGAGCAGCGCGTAAAAAGCACTTAAAGCTAAACATATGTAAGTGCGGGTTCAAATCCTGCAAGGAATATTAAATTTTTTTTCGCCTTGTTATGTAGTAAATATTATTTTTTCATCTTCCTGTATGCTTTTTTCTGGTTTTGAAGCGTTTTAAGCTGTTTTTTATTTTTATATAGCAAGAACTATATCTATAACTATATAAGCTTGCAAGAATTTGTTTCTTTATTTTAATTCAATTCACGAATCGAAGCTGGACAACAACATGACAGTTACCAAGATGAATTCTGCGATCTTCGATTCAGGGTGAAAATGACGTATTTTGTGAAGTGCTAAAGTGACGTGTGACGCATGTAAATTCTGACCATGAATAGGCCAATAATCTCCCCTAAATCAAGCAGCACCATCAAATTGAACTTCAAAAAATGAAAGAGCACCTCGATATTAGTTTTTAAAACCGTGAAAAAAACGCTTTTTTGTCTCGATCACTTATTCATGTGACTTTTTCGTTAGGATCTACTGAAATACCAATCACTCCATTAAGGCCCAGTGGCTAAAAGATAAAACAACTTTCCAATTAAGGTAATTCCTCTGTTTTGCACCGCGCACGCCTATTGCGCATGGTTCAAAAAGCATAAATCGCGACTTTACGAGCATTTTCTTTCAAGGTATAATCAAAAAGGATACAAAACTCGATTTTGGAAATTTTTCTAATCTTTGGTAAGTAAGATCGAAACCAGACCACAGCGGTGAGAGGCAACACTTTTTGGCTGCCCGGCAGGGTGTCATAAATATATTGGGTTTCCTGTTTAGATGATTAGACAATCTATGATGTCATCAATACAATAGGTAATTAACTATTCACTGAGCATGCTCGTAGTATTTCGAGCTGTGTGAACCAACATCCCACATGGCTGGGTGACGTCCAGCACCATATTGGATAGGCGCTATATAAATGTTCATTATTATTATTATTATTATTCATTTTTCTAGTGGGAACTTTGACCAGCATCCAGTTCACCGTGCTGATGAGGCCCAACAAGGCCGAAACAGCTGTCCACGGTTTCTGGTCACTGGTCATACTTTTATAATTAACTATCAATTAGAGTGTAATTAACATCAATCAGTGAACAGTAAACCTTCAGTCTTGGAAACCCCAGAAACGTCTTCTGCCTGTTCTGTTCCATCTAAGGGTTTTTAAGACAGTCAAACGAGCCAAAACTTAAATCAACTTGCGATGCCGGATATTTAAGCACGTTCAAACTGCTGTCGCAAGTCCTCGCAAGTTGATGCAAGTAGACGCAAGTTGATGCAAGTTGGTGTTCAAACGAAGATGCAAGTCCGCGCAAGTCAAAACTTAAATCCATGACTGATTTCATAAATGTGTTCAACCGATGACTGCAAACTAGAAAACTCCGAAAGAAAAGCCTTCAAAGCAATGCCAAAACATTTATACGATACAAAAACTGCTCTTTCTTAATACCTACATATCAAAAGATCGATAAAAATGTGAAAATTGCATAAAACTTACGTTTACAGATGAAAAATGTTTTTCAAACGGTGAGACGCTACGCTACAGCTGAACTTTTCTGACAAACTAGTCTTGTGCTGCGAATGTAGAAAATCCTCGAAGTTCATTCTGAGATGATTCTCTTGTACAATAACAGTAAAATAGAGTGCATTTTGGGGTGGTTCCACCATCATTCTCATTTGCTGGCTATTTTGGGGTACTTGCTGTTGAATGGCTTGCCGCGCGCTTAACAAAATTGTCCCAAAATCGTCTTTGTTTAATTTTTCGTGCCCGCTATGGGATTCAAGGAAAATTCATTTCCCGACTCGAGAATTCCACCTTCGTCTGAAATCAATGAAATTTCTCCAAATATTTGTTTTCATCATTGCCAATCTCCTTACATAATAATAATAATAATAATAATAATGGCTTTATTCAATAAATTCCACTAGGTGGCTCTTCTTCTATTGAAACCTACAATTAACTAATATATAAAAGACAATAAAAGAAAACTATATGAAATAAATGAAATAAATTTGTGTACATATGTAAATTCTATTCGGAACAAAATAATTAAAGTTTAGTAAACTTTGATATTACTTCATTTGACTTATAACTTCAATATTACTTATTAACTTATAGCTTCAAAATTATTACTTATTTACTGTGAAACGCTGTTTTAAAAAGGTTTTCACTTTAGAGCTAAATAAATTAGGGTTTGATATAACTTTAATATTATTAGGTAATGTATTGAAAAGTTCTGATGAAATGTCTTGGAAGCTTCCCTTTTCTCCAGGTCTGACCAAATTCAAAGTGGTACTTGAACGCAAGGTTCGAGATGGCTTGTAAACTTCAATTGAAACGTGATTCGGCCAATGCTTTGAGTAGATAGCTTTATGCGTAACTTTCAATAGGTTGAAGTCTCTGCGTTCACGCATTGGAAGCCAACCAAGCTTTAATATTGTTTCAATGGAGTTCACGTACTTTCCAGTTACGAAGCTGGCTGATGAGAATTGAATTTTCTGCAACCTTTTTAAAAGATAGTCAGGTAAAGGATTGAAGACCAGATCACCATAGTCCATTTTTGACAAAATAAGCTGCTCAGCCAATTGCTTTCTCAGGTGAAAGGGAGTAAAGTTCTTTATCTTCTTAAGAGTGGCCAGGGTGCTGTAGCAGGTGCATGACAAATATTTTATGTGGTCATTCCACGTAAGGTTTTCATTAATTTGCAAACCAAGCAATTTTGTAGTTTGAATGCGTTCCAACGGCTTTCCATCCACCATTAGGCTAGTTTGATGTGAGGATATAGAATGACATGCAGACAGCTGTTGAGTGGATAGAACCATACATTTTGTTTTGGTTGCATTGAGAGCTAAGTTGGAATCACTGGACCATTCTGTAAGTCGACTTAAGGTAGTATTCATCTCCGTTTCACAGTGTTGTAGGTCAGCGTACTTACAGTGCTTATAGATAGTAGTATCATCGGCATATTGAAAACAAGTTGCTTGAGGACCAATGTTATCTTGTAGATCTGCCACATATAGGTTGAAAATCATCGGACCATCAGACCTTACATCTGACTTTGTGGAAAAATTGATCACGTGATTTATCACGTGCCTGTCAATTTGGAATATTTAGTTCAAAATGAGGTTGAAAGCAAATTAATGCAACCAATTTTGCGTTTAAAAAGCTTAAGGCATTAAAATCTAACAATTTTTGCTTGGAAAACTTGTCCTTAATTTGTCTTGGGAGAGATATTTACGAAAACAGGTCACGTGACCACTTTTTCTTGTCTTTCTTCATAACTAAAATTATGGGACAACTTTCCCCGAACGCTATCTTTTTTCGTTAGTTGTCCTTAACACTAGCTGTAACAAAAAATTTATTTAGACGTAAAGGCATTTTATATTGCTCGTTTAAAAAAAACCCGAAATTTCATAGCTCCAGGTCACGTGACCACTTGATGTCAGAAATTTTGATACTAAGATATCTCAAATATCTAATATAACCCTATGGCCAATAGCAAAACTATAGCCAAGAACCGTGATGGATAATGAAATTAAAGGTGATCGTTTTCAAATACGGTTCCATGACCCAGTTCAGACCCAGGCCTTAACATACTTGAGAATTGAGCTAAATCCGAACCGCAGTTAAGAAAAATCGAAAATCCGACAACCAGGGCTATAAAAAAATGACCTAGCCCGATTACTTTCCGTATTCATTGAATTCGGAAAGCTTCAACCAGACGTCCCCAAGGGATTTGACAAGCTTAAATTAGCATTAGAATCGAGCTGAGTTTAAAACACTAAAACAAACGCAAATTTCACTCAGGTGTATACATAGCACAGTTGTCTAAGGCGCTGCCCGTAATGGTCCAGGGGCCGGGTTTCTTGCCTCCCTCACTGGTCTATTGACTAAGGCAAGTGTTCTATGCATTCATCCGGTTAGTTTGAGCAGATAAGGCCGGTTCTGCTCCAGCTAACTGAATTTTTTTTTTCGCCAGGCAATCATTTAGAGCAGCGCGTAAAAAGCACTTAAAGCTAAACATATGTAAGTGCGGGTTCAAATCCTGCAAGGAATATTAAATTTTTTTTCGCCTTGTTATGTAGTAAATATTATTTTTTCATCTTCCTGTATGCTTTTTTCTGGTTTTGAAGCGTTTTAAGCTGTTTTTTATTTTTATATAGCAAGAACTATATCTATAACTATATAAGCTTGCAAGAATTTGTTTCTTTATTTTAATTCAATTCACGAATCGAAGCTGGACAACAACATGACAGTTACCAAGATGAATTCTGCGATCTTCGATTCAGGGTGAAAATGACGTATTTTGTGAAGTGCTAAAGTGACGTGTGACGCATGTAAATTCTGACCATGAATAGGCCAATAATCTCCCCTAAATCAAGCAGCACCATCAAATTGAACTTCAAAAAATGAAAGAGCACCTCGATATTAGTTTTTAAAACCGTGAAAAAAACGCTTTTTTGTCTCGATCACTTATTCATGTGACTTTTTCGTTAGGATCTACTGAAATACCAATCACTCCATTAAGGCCCAGTGGCTAAAAGATAAAACAACTTTCCAATTAAGGTAATTCCTCTGTTTTGCACCGCGCACGCCTATTGCGCATGGTTCAAAAAGCATAAATCGCGACTTTACGAGCATTTTCTTTCAAGGTATAATCAAAAAGGATACAAAACTCGATTTTGGAAATTTTTCTAATCTTTGGTAAGTAAGATCGAAACCAGACCACAGCGGTGAGAGGCAACACTTTTTGGCTGCCCGGCAGGGTGTCATAAATATATTGGGTTTCCTGTTTAGATGATTAGACAATCTATGATGTCATCAATACAATAGGTAATTAACTATTCACTGAGCATGCTCGTAGTATTTCGAGCTGTGTGAACCAACATCCCACATGGCTGGGTGACGTCCAGCACCATATTGGATAGGCGCTATATAAATGTTCATTATTATTATTATTATTATTCATTTTTCTAGTGGGAACTTTGACCAGCATCCAGTTCACCGTGCTGATGAGGCCCAACAAGGCCGAAACAGCTGTCCACGGTTTCTGGTCACTGGTCATACTTTTATAATTAACTATCAATTAGAGTGTAATTAACATCAATCAGTGAACAGTAAACCTTCAGTCTTGGAAACCCCAGAAACGTCTTCTGCCTGTTCTGTTCCATCTAAGGGTTTTTAAGACAGTCAAACGAGCCAAAACTTAAATCAACTTGCGATGCCGGATATTTAAGCACGTTCAAACTGCTGTCGCAAGTCCTCGCAAGTTGATGCAAGTAGACGCAAGTTGATGCAAGTTGGTGTTCAAACGAAGATGCAAGTCCGCGCAAGTCAAAACTTAAATCCATGACTGATTTCATAAATGTGTTCAACCGATGACTGCAAACTAGAAAACTCCGAAAGAAAAGCCTTCAAAGCAATGCCAAAACATTTATACGATACAAAAACTGCTCTTTCTTAATACCTACATATCAAAAGATCGATAAAAATGTGAAAATTGCATAAAACTTACGTTTACAGATGAAAAATGTTTTTCAAACGGTGAGACGCTACGCTACAGCTGAACTTTTCTGACAAACTAGTCTTGTGCTGCGAATGTAGAAAATCCTCGAAGTTCATTCTGAGATGATTCTCTTGTACAATAACAGTAAAATAGAGTGCATTTTGGGGTGGTTCCACCATCATTCTCATTTGCTGGCTATTTTGGGGTACTTGCTGTTGAATGGCTTGCCGCGCGCTTAACAAAATTGTCCCAAAATCGTCTTTGTTTAATTTTTCGTGCCCGCTATGGGATTCAAGGAAAATTCATTTCCCGACTCGAGAATTCCACCTTCGTCTGAAATCAATGAAATTTCTCCAAATATTTGTTTTCATCATTGCCAATCTCCTTACATAATAATAATAATAATAATAATAATGGCTTTATTCAATAAATTCCACTAGGTGGCTCTTCTTCTATTGAAACCTACAATTAACTAATATATAAAAGACAATAAAAGAAAACTATATGAAATAAATGAAATAAATTTGTGTACATATGTAAATTCTATTCGGAACAAAATAATTAAAGTTTAGTAAACTTTGATATTACTTCATTTGACTTATAACTTCAATATTACTTATTAACTTATAGCTTCAAAATTATTACAGCTGATAGGGTTGTTACGAGTTGGACGCCTTCTTCTGTCCGTCACATGTGGGTATTCAAAGCCCCCCTAAAGACTGAAAGGATTCTCTCCCTCGACCTGGACACCTTGTGTTGGGCCCCGGGGGGGGGACTCCAATCGTAAATGGACGGTGATGCTCGTCGTACCTTTTAGGGGTCAAAATCTGCAATCTGGTACCTTTTAGGGTGTCTCAGACTTAAGTGGACTACCAGAGACATACATGGTACCTTTTAGGGACTGTTTTGGGGTGAATAAACTAATAATAAGCATGAAAGGGACGATTTCGATGATCTGAATCAGAATCTTCAAAGCACATCGATAACAAAGTGTTTCATTACTTTAATTCTTTATTATTGTTTTTGAATTGGTACCCTTTAGGGGGTAGAAATGAATTGTTGCCACTCCCACTCAGGTACCTTTTAGGGGTCATTTTCAAAATTTCCGACGAGCATCCCCGTCCTCTTATATATAGGAGTCCCCCCCCCCCCCCCGGGTGTTGGGCTCCTTGCTCTCTCATCATGACTAGCAATCCCTGAACGTTCCGACTGGGTTTCAACAGGTTCTACAGTGAACAGGCCAGAGCGCCTTAGGACCATGACCGCTTGTGCAATTCTGTCTATGTCTTCTTCATCATCTAAGTGGTTGTGCTCACCATGCCAAGAATGTGCCATACTCCCACCAACCACTCTGCAGCTCACGCAATTAAATGAAAATAACAAACTACGATAAACTAACAACAACAAAAATAACAACAACAACAGTATAAATAACAACAGCTGTAACAATAAACCCAATATAAAAAAAACTACGTAACAGAAATAAATAAATATGGGGGGATTAGGTAAATAAATAAAAAATAATAATTAAATGAAGAAAACACCCAAAAAAATGAAAAGCAAAAAAAAATTCCTATTCCCAGGGACTGAAATAAAGACGCGGCCAAGGCAAGGAGAGAGGAACCTGGTGGCGGCAACCGTCCCGAAACAAACCCGAGCGCCCCCCGAGAACACAAAGGCCCCGCGAAAGTTTCGCCAAAGAATGCCTTACAACAATAATAATAATAATAATAATAATAATAATAATAATAATAATAATAATAATAATAATAATAATAATAATAATAATAATAATAATAATAATAGTTCAGAATGGCGGTAAGCACCCCCTTGGATCAACGGCCCTGTTATACCTACCAAGAGACCGTGGCGGTAGAGGGATGCAGTCAGTCGAGAGCGTATACAAGACAACGAAGATCAAAGCAGCAGTTAAACTTTACTCGAATGAGGATCCAACGATGGAAATAGTGCGAAGCTTCGAAGAAAATTCCTCACGGAATGGCCATCAGTCTCTAATTAAAGATGCAGTCAAGTACGCTGAAGAGCTAGGAATCACGTTAGATCTGAGATATCCTAATCCCTCCTGTTATGGTGACGATGGAAAAGAGATACCTTATACGCAGATCAAAGCAAAGATCACAGAAAGCAACGTGCAGCAGTTAAGGGACATAATGAAAGACGAGAAATGGCAAGGAAAACTACTCACTCAGCGATGGAACGATGAGAGCAGCACAGAGAGGAGCTGTTTTGGCTGGTTAAAGAATTGGAATTCATGCCCATCACAAGTAGTTGCAGGGATGCATGAGCTCTATGAGCAGCTATTACCTACAAGACTATATTATGGAAAGAAGATTGGAACGACTCCTGTCCAAGATTTGTCGTGCAGATTGTGCGGAAAAGCTCCTGAAAGCGTCCCTCATATCCTCGCTGGATGCTCGGCGTTTGCTCAAACAAAGTACTTATGGAGGCACGACTCAGCTTTGAAGGTCTTGTTCTTTGAACTGCTGAAAGATTGTGGTTTGGTGGATAGAATACCGCCTTGGTATTCCCCGGTAGTTCCTAAACCCATATACGAGAATGAGGAGTATCAAGCGTATTGGGACGTCCCAGTTTATGCAGAAAACACTGAAGTGCGTGCTAATCGAGTGGACGCACGTATTATCAATCACAAGGACAAGAAGATAATGACATTGGAAATGAGCTGTCCGTGGATGGACAACCGAGAGCGCAAAGACAGTGAAAAGACTATGAAGTATGGCCCTTTGAGATGGGAATTAAAGCAGCAGTTTAAAGGATACGAAGTACAGCAGTTCAATATAATCATAGATGTCTTGGGAGGATGGTCTAAAGAGCTTCAAAAGACGATGGATGAAATATTAGGATGCAGAGGAAAGATGGTGCTCCAAAAGATGCAGAAAGCTGTCATTTCGTCGACTCTGAACATTGCGCGCACGTTCAAGACTTATACATAAGTGGCGCAATTTTACCTCAACAATTCAAGGGAACAAACTTTGAACACATATAAAATCGAAACTTATAGTAGGTTTTTTCAGTATTATTTTATATAGACATATATATATATATTTTTGCTTTTTTCAGGAATTTACCATTTATAATAGTTCTTAAGATTTTTTTAAGCTTCTTTTCAATAATTTTTAGGGATATTTTCTTTCGAAGAGGCAAATTTTATTTAATATATTGGTATAGCATTAAGGAAATTAGGTTAATTTTACATGGCCTCTAGGTAACGCTTAGCGCCCTATTGTGCCATTAGGATTTAGCATAAAGATGTGTAACACTGCTGGATATAATAATAATAATAATAATAATAGAAATAGAAATAGAAATTAGAAAGATGTGGGGTATGCAAGCTAAAACCATACCCATAGTTATAGGAGCTCTAGGTCTAGTCAATAAACGACTAGAATACTATGTTAAGCAGTTACAAGGAAACATTAACATTAGGGAACTACAGAAGATAACCCTACTAGGAACTGCACATATTATCAGAAAAACTTTAATGATTAGCTGATTTGTAATTCTTACTTTCCTTAGGTCCACGGAGTGGACACGGTAAGCTTAGAATATTGTAAAAAACGCATGAGAATTGTAATTAAAGATAATAATAATAATAATAATAATAATAATAATAATAATAATAATAATAATAATAATAATAATAATAATAATGGCTTTATTCAATAAAATCCACGAGGTGGCTCTTCTTCTATTGAAACCTACAACTAATAAAAAATAAATAAATAAATAAAAATAAATAAATAAATAAACAACAACAATAAAAGAAAACTATATAAATAAAATAAAATAAATTTGTATGTACATATGTAAATTCTATTCAGAACAAAATAATTAAAATTTAGTAAACTTTGATATTATTACTTATTTAAGTTATAACTTCAATATTACTTATTAACTTATAGCTTCAAAATTATTACTTATTTACTGTGTAACGCTGTTTTAAAAAGGTTTTCACTTTAGAGCTAAATAAATTAGGGTTTGATATAACTTTAATATTATTAGGTAATGTATTGAAAAGTTCTGATGAAATGTCTTGGAAGCTTCCCTTTTCTCCAGGTCTGACCAAATTCAAAGTGGTACTTGAACGCAAGGTTCGAGATGGCTTGTAAACTTCAATTGAAACGTGATTCGGCCAATGCTTTGAGTAGATAGCTTTATGCGTAACTTTCAATAGGTTGAAGTCTCTGCGTTCACGCATTGGAAGCCAACCAAGCTTTAATATTGTTTCAATGGAGTTCACGTACTTTCCAGTTACGAAGCTGGCTGATGAGAATTGAATTTTCTGCAACCTTTTTAAAAGATAGTCAGGTAAAGGATTGAAGACCAGATCACCATAGTCCATTTTTGACAAAATAAGCTGCTCAGCCAATTGCTTTCTCAGGTGAAAGGGAGTAAAGTTCTTTATCTTCTTAAGAGTGGCCAGGGTGCTGTAGCAGGTGCATGACAAATATTTTATGTGGTCATTCCAGCGTAAGGTTTTCATTAATTTGCAAACCAAGCAATTTTGTAGTTTGAATGCGTTCCAACGGCTTTCCATCCACCATTAGGCTAGTTTTATATGAGGATAGAATAGAATAGAATAGAACTTTATTAAACGAAATTACATTGCAGCTACCAAAAAACCTCTTGGCAGCTGAATTGCGTAATTATATATGTTGCAAAAATATATACAATTGAATATTCATAATAATGGTAATAATGATAGGTAAAACAGATATACATATATATAATGGAAGGATTGGATGTTCAAATAATGTATAAAATGATGTTCATAGTGATCTTACTTCAGATCGTATTTACCACAGCTTGCTATTATATATGAGTTTTTGTATCTATTGGTCTTACAGAACGGAATAGCGAATTTCCTCTTTTTGCGTAAATTAAATCTATTTCTAGTGTTCAGAGGTAACAAGTTATAAAGTTTATCTGATTCGTCTGCAATGATCTTTTCAAAAAAATTATTGCTGTGCAGTTCTCTTGTGGCACAAAGTGTGTCCAGTCCTGAGAGGTACAGTGCAACGCTGTAGGGCACATCATAGCCGTATATGATCTTCAGAGCCCGCTTCTGGATTCTCTCTAGAGAAGAGCTTAGATAATCAGGTAAACTATAATGGAATACCTGGCAGGCGTATAAAAGAACGGACCTGATACATGCTGTATAAAACTTGACTAAGTCTGTAGAACCAACCTTTGATCGTTTGAGCTGACGGAGAAAGTAAAGTCTTTTGGCAGCTTTTTTTACAATCTCTGATATATGTGAGTTCCACTTTAGATCTTTAGATCTCTAGATATAGAATGACATGCAGACAGCTGTTGAGTGGATAGAACCATACATTTTGTTTTGGTTGCATTGAGAGCTAAGTTGGAATCACTGGACCATTCTGTAAGTCGACTTAAGGATGGTGCCCCCTAATGGCAGCGCGCACTGTTTCTGCGCATGACGTTTACAAAACACAGGAAGCCCGACATGAGGTCTTGAGAACCAAAATTAGAAAAGAGCAAGTAAAGACTAGTAAAGAGTAAGGTAAATGAAAGTTTTTCATATCAATCAATGAACTAACAACTCATTTCAACTAATAGCTCTTCCAGCAAAGCATGTTAGTTAAGATTTTTTGGAGAAATCACACCTACTTACGAAGTTTGTACTGAAGTACTAAATTGACTGGCAAAAGTTGGCGAGAAATAAATTATATAATCTGTTCAAGATTGACACTCTAATTTTAGCCAAAAGGTAATGATTTTCGGATTATTTGCTGCATCTTAAACTTTTACTGGAAGAATAACAACGAGATTCACAGTGTTTTTGAAAACCGAACACTGCCGCTCTCTCTTCGTGTTCCCGGCGTACAATTTTACCTTTTGCAATTGCATGCACTGGAGATGATTCAGATTTGATTTTACCTTTTGTGCATTGGAGATCGATTTAAAGTCCCATCAAGGTTTCATGGTATGACAGATTGTTCCACTTTACCTTTATGAAAAGGCCTGAAAAGTATATCTTGACACACGAGAAGAACAGCCAAGTTGCATGGACTCCTAATTTCTGGTAGTCATTTTTAGCTTCACCAAAAAGAGAGAAGAAAAAGCTAAATAATCAACATAATTATGCAAGAGATAAGTTAAAATGAAAGTTAAAAAAATAGTATTCACAGATTTCTTCATGAAATTGAAAAATATCGCTGTTTGGAAAGTTTTTTCTCACCTGTAAGTCCTGTACCGTTTGCACTTTCGATTCGCTTTGAACACAAACTTCGTACTAGTAAGTAAACGCGTTTTTTCCCAAAAATCTTAACTTATTTTGTTGAAGGAGCTTCCAGAAGTCTTGCAAGATCAAAACTATTTGCTATTTCATTGACTGATGTGAAAAACTTTCATTAAACTTGCTCTTTTCTTGCAAAACAAAATAGTTTTTGTGGGGACATGTTGACATTTTTTCTTGTGGCTGACTGTACATGTACAAATTTCAATTTTTACCGGGGGAGGGCTAGGGCAAAATTGTCATTTTGCGAAATTTGGCACAAAAACTTGAGATATGAACCCCGATAACTTTTCAAAATGCATGGGGACCCCCACTTTTTTTTTCGTCGAAAACGTTATAAAAATATCGAATTTAATTTGTAAATGGTAATTTTGAAAATAAAAATGGTTTCTGTTAGGTAATTCGGCAATAATTTGTTACCTTCTCAAAATCACATTTCTATTGCTTAAGGAAAAATCCATTAAAAACACTAAATTATCTACATGAAAAATAAAATGTTTTATATTTTCTAAAACGCTCATACATCGATGATTATTTTTAGCCTGTCGTATGTACACTAACTCGAAGCAGTAAAAAATAATAATCTTTCTTAATGTGCAAACTGACGCTTACGTCATCAGGTATTTAGCGTTAATTATCTCGCTTAGATGCATGGGTACCCCCAACTTTTTTTCCAGTTTCTAATAGTCCATCGGATGGTTGAAATAACTGACAGGATTTAGAAGAAATAAAAATGGTTTGCCATTAGGGGGCACCATCCTTAAGGTAGTATTCATCTCCGTTTCACAGTGTTGTAGGTCAGCGTACTTACAGTGCTTATAGATGGTAGTGTCATCGGCATATTGAAAACAAGTTGCTTGAGGACCAATGTTATCTTGTAGATCTGCCACATATAGGTTGAAAATCATCGGACCAAGTATGGAGCCTTGCGGTATACCAAAATCTGTGGTAGTGTTGGTTGAAGTTCTATCAATTTGAACAAACTGTGTTCTTTTTGTAAGGTATCCCACTTCAGAAAGGCCTTGGAAAAATTTAGGTTGTGCATCTTTGTGATGACTGATTTAAAGCAGACGGTATCAAATGCTCTCGAAAAATCAGCCAATACCATCAGAGTTACTTCACGTTTTTTCATTGCACGAATTATGTCATCCTTAATACCTAGAAGAGTGGTGGCGGTAGAATGACCCTTGCGGAAACCTGTTATCTTGTTGTTACGCACAGCATTCTGTTCCGTGAAATCCACAATCTGAAGGTCAACAACTTTTTCGAAAACTTTTGAGAGCGCTGGTAGAATAGAGATTGGTCGCAACTGATCGTTTGATGTTGGGTTATTCACTTTGGGTATTGTTGATATCCTTGCGATTTTCCACGCCTTGGGAAAGTAAGAGTTCTTGATACACTTGTTGATTAGGTTAGTGACGGGCACAGCTATGTATTCGCTTACCATCTTTACATACTTGATTGGTATCTGATCAGGTCCTGTCGAGCAGTGAGTGCGGAGTGTTTTAATGATGTAAGCCACTTCTCTTGTCGACACTTGTTTAAGTTTGAAGGCATTATGATTTTCATCCTTGTCAGGCAGGTTGTCAATCAAATCGAGCAGGTCATCTGTTGACGTGGTTTGACAACCATTGGTTCTTTGAGCTGTTGTTGCAAAATGTTCGTTAGCACTATCTAAATCTGCCCGTAAAGGTTTAGGGTTTGGCTTTAATATGCGATGGATGATTTTCCAAATATCACGTGGTTTATTGGAGGATAGTGCATTCTCCATAAATGACTTGCGTGCAGAACGTATTTCAGACTTTAATTTGTTCCTGATGGATCTGTAAGAACACCATGATTCGACAGTGTTTGTTGAGCGCACTTCCTCTTGCAGCTTATCTCTTTGCTGTTTTAGCTTTTCAATGGTAGGCGTTTTCATCCATGGAGCGGGGGGTCGGGTAACACGGGTTCTTCTTAAAGGACAATGTCGATCCAAGCAGTCCTTAAATAGGGTGTTGATTGTATCTAGCTGGTCGTCGGGATCGTCGAAAGATTCTGCAACAGCAAAAGGAATTTTTGAGAAGTCGTCAATGAATGCCTCGCTATCAAATGTTTTTGAGTCTCTGATGAATTTAAATCGTGGTTTAAAACGAGGGACTCTAACGTTGACGCACGCATATACTCCATCGTGATCGCTCACGATAGAGCACGGTACAATTCCAGATGACGTTACATTTGCTGGAGAAGTTGTGACGACATGATCAATGAGTGTCCTTGAAGTTGGAGTAATTCTTGTTGGATCTTTGATTATTTGGTGGAGGTCAAACATATCCAGGAGCGATTGATATTCTTTCGTGATCGAGTGAGTTGGAGATAACATATCAATATTAATGTCCCCGGTTATCAACAGTAAGCCATCCCAAGTTGAATGTAGGTATCCAAGTAAGGACTCCATTCGTTCCAGCCAATCCTGAGTGTTAAGGATACGGGAAGAGCGGTATATTATACCAACAAGGATCTTACTGTGTCTATTTCTTCCAGGTAACTCAAGCCACAGGTGCTCAAAATCGGGCTGTAGTTTTTCAATGTCATCTCTTCGCTTGAAATTTATTGTCTCGCGAATGTAGGCACCGACACCACCGCCTCTGATACTATCGCGGTTGCGGAAAATAAACGAGTATCCAAGTATCGAGACATATTCCAGCAGGTAAGGATTATCTTTTCACCAGGTTTCACTCAGAGTAAGAACATCGAATGAGTACTGAGATACAGTTAGTAAGAATTCATTAAATGTTGAGACCATACTTTGAGTGCATAATTTTCAGGTATTTCGGGTGTTGACCAGCAAGGATAGAACAAAGATCGGAGGTATTAACGGAGGTATAACTGTTTGCTTGTGAGTCGATCTGGACAACTGTGTCGTTTGTTTCGAATGTAGTGAAAGGCAGTAAACACAAAGTACACTTGGGACAAATACAATTGACTGGAGTCGTAGAAGGAACAGATTTAACATCAAAGAGCTTGGTACATTTAGCGTGAGTCATATCGAAGCAAACGGTACAAAAACAACGTTTGTGGTTTTTAGCAACTGGCTTTTCACATTCCTTACAACGAAGAGCCTTTTGTTTCTTGTTATTTGTCGAGCCACTGTTCTGTGGACCAGGATCCTCTTCCACATCGCTGCTCCTTAATAATAGATGAAACGCAGTTGTTGAATTGACGTAATACGTAATTCGCATTTGAGACACTTTCTATGATTATAATATATGCCCAAGGGAATGAAGGCTTTGTTTTGGTCATAGTTGTTGAGTTCACTGTTCCAAATGTAAATTTTCCAATATAGTGTAATTAATGTCTTCCAAAAAACTATATCTGATCCCTATTGTTAGTTACACAATTTTCTCTTGATTGGATGTTTACTTGTTTGACGTGACTTAGTAATGTTCTTAATACTTCTTTGTCCCTAATTAGAGTTCTCTTTTGTTTGACAAGTTTTTTTTGTTTTCTTTTTGTTACAACTAGATTTGCATAAAGAACTATATAAACAGAGTACATACAAAAATATAATGCAATACCTTACAAGAAAACGAAGTAAATAACTATTCAAGATAGAGCAAATAATTATTATAACTTTGAATGACTTGTATTGACTTATCTGTAATCTCCGTCGTCCACGTAGATCCAGCTTTACACTGTTCTGCACAAAGCAATAATTCTCGTTGTCCAGGAATTTCCAATTACTTTAAACTTGTAGAATAATTCCCTTACTTTTCGGTACAACAATTCTCGTTATCCGCGTACTTGCAATAACTTTCAGCTTGGACAGCAGAATAAATGATATCTTTCTGTTCAGTTCACAAAACCAACTCCCTGGCTCCATAGATATTCGTACACTCTTGTAAAACAAATATCCACGATAAAGTACTCAGTGTCACTTATAAAACCCTTTGGGCTTCAGTAAATCAAACAATTAGATGCTATCAATTCAAACTACTTCACTTGAACAAATCCCAAACTTGAAATGAGATCTTTGTCGTCGTATCTTGACGTTGCACTTGAGTTTACTCGAATGGTTGCCCCAGTCAAATTTGAACGATGTATGACGTAGAATTTCTGCCAGCGTTCTAAGTGACGAATCTTGACACTATAGGCCCCACGTTGGGCGCCAATGTAAACTTTGGAAGTACAACAGGTTTTATTCAGTTACTTCAGTTAAGTATGTTTTATTCACTTACTTCAGAGAGCCTATGAGTCCGCTCTCGTTGGGTCACTCCTATAGGATACGTCACCACCTTTTAGCCGGCCCCCAAAACTCACTCGCTCCAAGCTTGACCGGTCCTTATATACAGAATGACGTCCCAACCCTCAAGGGAATCCCAAATACACACAAATGATAATACAAATAGCACGCACCTAGACAAGCACACACACAATGAACATACAACAAACAAACGCGAAGTCACTCGTGCTACATTCCAATACTCCCTTTCGGGTGAGTCGCGTAGACTTGGTACCGACAACGTTGATTGAAATAGGTGTAGATAGCTCCTCCGTGCACATCAACCTGATACTGCTACATACATACATATACATCTTCACTTAATCTTGTTTCTGTGAACATGGTTGCATTAAGCTTGTACAAATTTGTGGTTAAGTATTACTTTTCATTCATTGAAAATATCATTTTGTATATTCTAAAATTAGTTCTTCAACTGTTACTAATATATAAGGTCTCATAAATATTACTAGAGTGCAAATAATAGAGTACAAACACTAGAGTGAATTTCATTTGACCGTGAAAGAAAAATGACTATTTAGTTTGTAGTAGTTAATAAGAAACAAAGGAAAACAATGGCTTAAGAGTCTACTACCAACTATTAGTTTGTCTATTCCTTCATGGTCAAATGAAAACCACTCTAAAAGTGTGCAACATAAATAGTACTAAATAGTGCTAAATTATGCAAATTCTTTTGTTTTCTATTGTTTAATTAGTGCTATTTAGTATTGCACACTTTTAGTGTTTGTACTCTAGAGTGATGGCACTTAATCCGTGAAATAGATATTAGTCTAACAGATATATTAGTAGACGCTATTTCTATTGTTTTCTTTTGTTTTGATTAGACTATTAGACATTGACTATTAGATTTTGTTTCACGGATTAAATGCCATCACTCTATACCCATGAAATAGATAGCTAACTAACTAATTCCTAATTAGAGACTTCCGATTTAGCGGAATCGGAACGAAGTTTTCCAGCACTTATGTAGGTGATTACGAGAACAATAGGAATGACACGCGTCGATCTTTAAACTTCTTTATTTGTAAAATATACTAAAGAATCACAAACTGGACAGCGTGTGCTAAGATACCTAAGTGATATCAGAGTTAACTCCGGTGATTTTTTAGTTATATTTCTCACTTTATCAAAAAGTAAAACAGAGTGATTAAAACCAGTGACACAAAAACTAATATCTAGCGTGTAACAGTTTAATAAAAACAAAAGAAAACAATAGTAAGAAGGTTTAACAGTGTCTATAAATCAAACAAAGTTAACATGATTTACCACATGAGTCACTAGAATGATTTTCATTTGACCGTGAAAGAAAAATGACCATTTAGTTTGTAGTAGTTGATAAGAAACAAAAGAAAACAATGGCTTTAGAGTCTACTACCAACTATTAGTTTGTCTATTCCTTCATGGTCAAATGAAAACCACTCTATTGAATATGCAGAGATGGGGACAACCAGAATATTGAGGATGATAAAACAACGTAAATACTAAGGTAGCAGTTTCGTTGTTTTTCAATGCCTTTTCAAAATACAGTTGTTTTGTATCATATTTCAAATGTCTTTGTTATATATATCAAAGCAGAACTAGAAGCCGTGTGGGATCTACAGTAACCGTTGTACGCATGCGCTTAAATGGCTTCGAAAATGGCAGTGACTTTGCGATTTTCGCGAGGACATATCACATTATCTTTTCAGCACAGCATTATTAGGTGTATATTAATACTTCATGATTATAAATGTGCAAGGTTTTACAAGTTTCTGTATAAACAGTTGCACTCATCACTGCTCATGCCCAACGACAAAATTTGCCGAAAGTTTAGTCTGAATTTGCTGTGTTCTTTGTTTCTTTGATTGCTTTTGTTTGTTTGTTTGTTTGCTTGTGTGCTTTTCCGTCTTTTCTACGAATTAAATGACTGTTCAAATACATGAGCACTGATCTTGGGGTGCTCCCCTGTAAAAGAATTGCGAAAAAATCCACTTAACCTCATATAAAAGAATTAAAATGGTCGACTTGTATAGAGACTACACAAGAGAGCTTATAAATAGGAGAGGGAAACTTGTTAATTGGGCGCGCGCCGTGATGATTCCCATGTGTGCTATTTTTAGTAACCGGATGCAGTTTAATTTTTGTCTTACCCTACTCCCGTACGTCATAATTTGACACTTCCGGACCCAAAGAACTGCGTTTAGTGCATATTTGAGTTTTCAAAAACAGCATTAAAATCAAAGTTATTAAGTTCTGCCCTTGTTCATATTATCTACCATCAAAAGTGAGTACTTTCTGATTACAGAGGAACGATTTTGCTGATTGAGATAAAAGGCAAAAACGTCGAGGATTTTATTGTGTTTTTGAAAGAAATTTTAGCGGGAATGCGCGAGCTACTGACGCATCCTGATCACACGTCATCGAGCGCGCGCTTAGGCTTATTCAAAAATTTTCGCTCATTTAGATGAGAAAAACTCGTTTGTTTTTACAATTTTTTGATGTATGTTATTAATTAGACATCAGATGGCTTTTTCGTGGAATCTAGAATAAATTTGGTATTGATTGTGTGATTTTATGAAGCTCAAATCGCGGAATTCCACTCGTTCAATTTTTCGACGCACGGGAGTAGGGTAAGACGAAAATTGAACTGCTTCCGGTTACTAAAAATAGCACAGATGGGAATCATCACGGCGCGCCCCATTAACAAGTTTCCCTCTCTTATTTATGCTCTCTTGGACTACAACAATACTGGAGAATGTAGAACAGTGCAAACTATTAAAGGGTTGAATGAAAGTGACAGACTTTCGTTTCGTTCTTCTTTCTGAGCGCGTTAATTTGCTATGGTATGATGGAGACTGAAAATGGCCTCCCACTATCCAGGGTTTTAAGGTAGTTCGGGACCCTTGCTACTGCGCATCTCCGCGCGCATTCGAGCGCGCGCACTTTTATTAAAGAACATTCGCTTGTCCGTGGGAAGTCTGGGCACTAGTGAGTCAGCGATTGAAAACCGAAGAAATTCGTTTTTTGGTGAAGAAAAATAGTACTTTATCGACCAGATTCTGCAAACAAATTTATCAAAACATGTTGTGCACCGTGTAAAGTAGGAGAAAAAGTTCGAACTATAAAATTTAGCGAATTCTTATGAGTCGAAAAGGAGCAGAGAACAACGCTAAAATGGCTGATTTTTTGTGTTCGTTTTCGAAGATTTTTACCCTTTGTTCTTCTCTAACTCTTTAAACAATACGGTGACCCCCTGATTTTATGAATAATTTATGCTCATAATTTTATAAACTTTTCGTATAAAGAAAAAAAAGAATACTTCTATCGTTTCGATTTTGAGTAAATTTATCATTTTATCTGTCTGATCCTCCAAAAACGTGTATTCTGGAAGGCCATTTTTCGCATATTATTGTTGATATTTCGGTTCTTTGCAAATTGTTCGGCAACAACTTAGTTCCAAGTGTTTTTCTGCATCCCAGGCTATCATTTTGCTTGCTTTTGAATACATTTGGTTGTTCCAAAATTCTTATAATTTGACCAGACATCGCGAGGCCATTTTTCGTAAAAAGATCACCAAACACCCCACATCTCCCCCCTCATATCTCAAGAGTGACCTCGGTGACCCCCCATTTTTATTTTACATTTTATTTCCTCCTATGCCCCTCTTTCTTTGTAGGAATTTTGAAGGCAAGTTTATCGTAAAAAATCATGAGTCCCGAACTACCTTAAGGGTGAGTAGACTCTTTCACGTTTGTTGAGAGAGATCAGCTGCGAGGATACTTTTGGTAAGAAAAGATGTCTGTGCGAAGTACGGCGTTTTCATTACTGTGATGATTGTAGCATGTCTTTTTGCGTGAATATTTAATATATTTACCGTCACACATCCATATATAATGTTTTACATTGACGCATGCATTACTAGTTGATTCCCAACGAATTTGAGACTGAGCTGTTAAATTAAAGTTTCTCTATAGGAGTGAAAGGTATTTCTTTTTAATAAAAAATGTACAATTCTGAAATACGAAACTGTTTTCAAGTGAATACTTTTAAGTGAAGTACTAACTCCATGAACATATCTGGTGGCGTAGTGGTATGTGAATGGATATGGAAATCTGGGGGCCGGGGTTCAAGTCACGCTGAGAATTATATAAATATTTAATATTTCTTTTTATGAAGAAAAACAAATAGTTTATCACTTTTCTAGTTTTCAAGTTATGTTATTGTTTAATTTAAGAATTTTCTGGAAAAAGAATGTCGTTCATAACTAAAAGATATGGTTCGAGCGTTTCTATTGTTCTTGAAGTGATCCAAAAATTTGAATTAATTACCATTACAATAGACGGAAAAAAGTCTTCCATTTAAGCGAAAATTCCGCTAAATCGGAAACCCCTATTTGATGTCAAGTCAGTTCCAACGAATTAAAATTACGTACTATACTTTTTTCGAGAATAATGTGTACGTATTTCATGCCAACATACAACGAATGTTGTCGCTCACGTGTATTTAAAATTACGATTTTTTACCTTTTCTTGCTTATTTATTGTTTTTCTTGCTTCTCTTCTGACGTCCGTAGTGAGAGATCTGGACAGAGTAGTACGTACCAGTGGGAGAGGGTTTTAAGAAAACGATCGAGAGGCTTTGCCTTCGAGCCAGAGCCAAAAACAAGCTGGATTTTTAAAACTTCTAGCTGAATTAGCTAAATATGTTTCATCGATATGGGTCCCAGGGAAAAGAAAACAAGAGTTATCCCGGCTATCACAGAAAACTCGATGCGGCGGTCAAGTCTTGCTCTTCCATACTAAGACGGCAGTTTTCATTTGTCTCTACCAAGAAGATATTGTTTCAGTGGATGTCGAAAAAGGAGAGTAAAAAAGATGCGTTTTTATGTGTAGAATTAGTGTAGACGTAGTTTTAACACCTTTATGCTACGTAATCTCTCACTTTCCATGACAATAACACGTCCAAATACTTTACAAACTCTATCACACATCTTTTGTCGTCTAATTATCACACTTGGTACAGCTTTGATTGAGCATTCAATGACGTACTTTTGGCTGGCTCAAGCCAACGCTTATCGAATCATTTCCGAAAAACTTTTTGAGGAGCCTTGAGCTTAAAATGGCAAAGTTCTCTGTAAGTTAATTATGCGGTTACGATGATTTCCCCAATCAACGAGTAAAATTTGGATCCTGCAGAAAAAACTTTTCTTAGGCCTAGTTCAAACGTCGCATCTCACATGTGCTGAATTCAATGCAAATGAGATGATAATGAGTAGAAACAAAAGATTTGACTTATTTGCATTGAATTCGACACATGTGAGATGCGACGTTTGAACTAGGCCTTAGAAAAAGAAAACAGCACGTTGCTATCACACACATAAACATCCAACAGGGACTGGAAGGGGTTTTGTGTGATCCATGATTTGACTCGAGTTGAGTGCGTGATCTGTAAAAGCCAGATTTTGGCGCGAATTCCCTGAAATCGATTTTAAATATACGTGATTCGTGAATTGGCGGAAAGTTTGAAGTGCGATTAGTGATCAAGACCTCCTTTCAAGACCTTGACCAAGGATTGATACAACTGAGTTTAACCTTCTGTATTAGATAATTACTGCTCACAGCAAAATTAGCGAAAGACGTCTGCGCATGCTCGTAGTCACGTCTTTGTGCTTTGTAAACTTATGCAAATTCCGCTTTTTACGCTTCCCTTCAACAATGGTTTTAACAAAATGTCAAAACTTATGGCTAGTATTCATATATATGCCTGTATAAATGCAATATATTTGTTTCATAAAAGTATACAAGAGAAATTTTAATAAGTTATACACCGGGAATTCATTTCAAGCTAAAACTCGCATATTTCTTTTAAAAAAACATCGTAATATGCACGCATGCGCAAACGTTTTTCTCTAGTGTCGCTCACGATATTATTAGGTAGAACTAAGTGAACTACCTGCAAAATACCTAAAAATGCTGGCGCAGAAGTGATGATCTGATCTAATTACTGACAATCAGACCCTCAACAAAACTGCCAAAATCACGTTCATCTTAGCAAATAACGTTTCTAACTCAAATACGCATGTGTACAATGCTTGTTGTAGATCCCACACGGCTTGCAGCTCTGCTTTGTTATAACAGGGCAAGTTGTTCGGGTAGTAGTTCTTGTCAAAGATAGCTGGGTTTCGAAAAGGCTCTGAAAAGTATTGAATCTGCTAACTTAGTAGTTTCATTACTAAATTATCATCCTTAACCCGGTTGTCACCTCTATTTTCAGGAAGTCTCGATTTAAGATTATGGAATTTTCATGATCAGGGAGATTTCGGAACACAGAAAACCCAAGAATGCTAGGCTATACATAATACTAACGTCTGTTAAAAATGTTGACGGCGTGGGCACTATACAAAAAATAATCGCTGATGAACAGAGAGAAACAATAGATCGTGATGCGGTTAAGAGTTTATAACCTAATTTTACTTAGTTATATTGGCACGTGCCGGTTTCGTATTGCCAGAATTTCGGAAAAGACGCTAAATCGGAAAACTCTAATCGGAAAACTCTATTAGAGATTTTTGTTTTAGCGGCATTGGCACAAACTATTCCTACTATAGATTAAGTGATTTTCTCTTAGATAAGAACATGAATTGTATTTGAATCTAAATTGAATTAACGACGAGTTTTTGGCTTTGTGCTGTTGTTCACGAGTGCATCCCACAACGGCAAAGACTTAATCAATGAAAATTTTGACATTTTTGTAAACTATATTTAATACTTATTCATTATAGTACACTTTATTTTGTCACTACTATCCTACGACTAGACTAATGTTCGCCAAAATTACCAATCACCAAAGTCTAATTTTTTGTTTCGCTTTCAGTTTAGACTGACATGTTCCATAGTCTATAAATTTCACACTAAGTTGTCAGTATCAATTTATAGGTTGTAGAAATTAAGATACAAGCATAGATGTAAAAACCCTACAAAACAGAGCCAGCGGGGTTTTTCAGATTGCATGGCTAGGATTCGTATATATACCCGTTTCAAAAAACGTAGACGGTCTGACATCTGAATCCGAATCTAAATCTGAATCTGGATCTGAATCTGCGACCAAATAAGATTGTGAGAATGACTCTTATCTTTAAATATGCGTGTAATATCATCCATTCATACTCTTATCACTTTATAATAATGTAATTTATTCCAAGTTCCTACCAATAATTTCCTTCCTTCTCGCTCAGATATAGATTCAGATTCAGATTTCTGACCGTCTACATTTTTCGTAACAGGTGTATACGGTCCCGATTTACGTGGGAGGTAGTTTAAACAAACTATGCAGACAATATTCAAGTTCCATATTTAATTCAATACATACAATACACATAATACAATAGTGCATTCGGTTGCATGTGCAGTCGAGAACCTTTACACATTTGTCAACTTGAATAACAGCGCTTTCTAATTACATTAAAAAATCTTAAGTTGTGATACACTGATGAACATTAGTTTTGCATACTTGTTTCTATTTCTTATCAAGAAGTTGCACACACATGCTACATCTAACTTTTACTTTAAATCGTTATATATATATATTAATCACTGTCGCCTTGCAACTTCTTCTCCCATATCTTCATTGCTTTCGTGTGTGCTTCTGCTGCTTCCTTGACTGATGCTAGTAAGTGTGGCAGCTACTCGTCCTCTATTTTCTTTTTCTTACTAAGAGAAGGATAAAAGTATTTAAATAGTGTGAAGAAATGAAATGACAAAAATTCACAAGCTGACTATTTCAGGTATTTGCTTTGAATAACGAATACATTGATGCATTCCGGCATTATCAAGCTGAACGAAAGCATGCAGCATTATCTGTGCATATTTATCTACGCAATTTTCACAGGTTTTCTTACTGCACGTTGTATCTGTATCTTGTTTTCAGTTATAGCTTGCATCAATACTACACATACGATACATGCGTTCACCTGGCATGAATTCGTCTTAGTTGCCATACGGAATAACAAAGAAATAGATCTCGAGGCTTTATAAAACAGACACTAGTATAAACGTTTGTAGTACCTTTTAGTTTTGCTTTCTTTGACATTTTCACTTTCATGCTTGGTTCCCTTTATAAAAGCATTGAAGTCCTGTCTTGTGCTCAGCGCCTCGGGTAGTAGGTACCGTTTGCGTTTTTGTATTTCATCTCCATAGCCTACACCGTCCAGTTCATCTTCATCGCCGGGTCATCACTTTCATTTTCGTTATCCGAAAGCGACTCATACTCCTCCTCTATGCGGGTTTTAACGGCTGCCGGCGACTTCCTTGTAGAACTAGAACTGAAAATTAATGTACATTGTCAGTATTGATATATAGAATTGTGAATGGGTATTCGGGCAGCATCATATGACATTTTCACATCTTAATCATTTGACCATTTAACCACTGAATTAACCATTTCAATCAATGAATTAGCTATCATGAATATTTCTGTATTTGTCTGTAACTTGAGTTTAATAGTCATTATTTGTATGTATTTTCTGTATTTTTTTCATTTAACAGGGCTCTCTTTAAACTAGCCTAGCTAAACAAGATGCCCCTGTATAAATATTGTTTAAAATAACATTAAAATAAATAAAAGTGAGCCTAAATTTACCTTGAAGCGTTTAAAAGTTTTGTTGCAACTCTTTTCCTTACGCGTTCCTCTGCAGCCTTTGCCAAAGCAGGTGAATGCTCGCTCCTCCGGTAATACTGTCGGGCATTTTCTGGTAAAACGTCTACATGTTTAAGCATGAACTTTACCATAGACCTATAGTCAGCTTTATGGTGACCATAGGCGACCTCAATGAGAACATCTTCTCCTTGAGAAAAGTTTAGTCTCTGCTTTTTCTCACTGCTTTTTCCCCCCTGGTTTGATTTTTTGGCTGGCCCTGACACACTGGTACTGGTACTGGTACTGGTACTGGTACTGGTACTGGGTGGCGAAGAAATCGTGCCCGTCATGGCCGCCTTCATAAAGATGTTATCTTCGAGATCCATCGCGAGTGTTAAACTTGATATTTTCAAGACTCCTATTTATACCCGTAATTTGTATAGATGCATGAAAAGAAACGGCTTAAAAAGCGTGGAATCTTTGGCATATTGCATTGTTGCCTCTGACAGTATTTGCGCAAAAACGTGATCATCACAAGACGAATAAAACATGTAAACATCCTACATTCCTAAAATATGCAAAGCCGGGCCAAAGATTTTGTTATGCATTACAATTTGAAAACAACTAAACCAGCATGCAGTATAGCTTGGGTATCAAAAGTAGACAAATATATATTATTCAAATTTGCGTTTGTGCACAGTAGAAATATCAACAAAAATACAACAATTGTTGCTTATACTTTCTCATATTACATATTTGTGGCAAACACTACTAGTGTTTAATAAAGAAAACAAAATTCCGTTGGAAAATAATTATCACTCTTTTGAAAGCTAAATGTCAAGTAAGATTAGGTGTTCGAATAAAGAAAAGCACCTACAACAATAGTATTTTTTTTTTCTTTTTTTGAGATCAAAGTTGTGACTATTTTTTTGTGATTTATCAAATACCAGTAGCTGAGTTTGAATGCCCCTGATTATAATCACAGTAAATTTTACACCCTCTTTATTCTTAATTTTATCACCATTCATAACACTTTATGTAAAAAAGAACGAAAACACCCTACATATGCATAGTTACAATAAACTCAGTCATGCCTGCAAGGAATATACCTCCACCTCCATTCCCGAACTTTGTACTGCAAACTTTTGTAGTCATAAATGCATTTTTAAAAAAATGGTTCGCTTCTTCACATTTACCTCCGCCTTTTCCAGCCTGGCTGATTAACTTCATAGTTTTGATACATTCCTACTTGTCATTGTCACAAAGCTTAATGCAGAGCCTTTTCCCTTGGTTTCGACCGACAAGGAATCATGGTCGAGATTACTACACAGTTTTTAAAGAAGATCCACGTAAACTTTGGTATAACACTGGAGAGACGATTGAATCTTTTGAGGATATTGTCGGAACTATAGGTTGGGAAGTGAGTGCCCCAAGATGCGTGCTACACCAACCTCGCACAAATCGAAGGCGTCGATGTCTCCTTGACATTCAAAACCGTATATTGCTAGTTTTGATATGGTTGAGAACCTATCCTACTTACGTAGTTTTGGCGACTGATTTCAATATTAGCATAACAACCGTTTTTGAAGAAATATACCATGTTGTGCCTATTCTCTTCCTTAACTATCATAGATTTGTTAGTTGGCCAAACCTTGTTCAGTGGGCTGGCTTTGTGAATACCTGGCGCAGATTCCCAAACATGGTTGGGTTAATAGATGGAACAATTCATCGAATTCAGAGGCCGACAGGACGTTTACAGAGGGAATTTTACAGAAGAGACAAGAAATGTCATTTTATGTCTTCCCAGATCGTTATTGACCCAACTGGTATGATAGTTCTTATAGTATCCGGGTAAGCATTTTTTAATCTGTTATGACCATCCACCATTATCATCAGCAAAGTCAAATAGAATTAATTGTTTCGTGAAATATTAACAAATATAATGATAATATATTTAGATTTCCAGGTCACTTGAACGACGCTCAGACGTATAGAATGATCCCATCCATTGGACCAAATGGCATATGTCGACTTCCTGGACAATATCGACTGGGAGCAGACAAAGGTTATGCAGCAAGAAGACCGATTATTAGGGCTCGCCGTGCGAGGGATAGAAGAACGAGGAATGCTAACAAAGAACTTCGAAAGATTCGTGCAAAAGTTGAAAATGCCATAGGTTATCTAAAAGTTTATCAAGCAACCTCTTCAATTTTTCGTCATAAAAGACCATTTCTGCCCATTGTCGTACAAACGTGCGCTTACTTAACAAACAGAAAGCGTTATCAGCTGAGAAGATTAGGGAGATAGCTGTACGGTTTCCTGAAAAAATGGATATAATAATAAAACTTTTTGATACTAAGTAAAATAACCTACGTTCAAAAATCAATTCAGTTGTTTCATGGTTAAATAGTATATAGAGTATATAACAAGAAATTGTTAAGTTTCAAATCCCCGTTTTTACGTCGAATCTCACATGTGCCGGCTGCAAATTACATCAAAGAAGACCGGCCAATTATCTAATGATTGTTGCATTGTACTCGATACATGTGAGATTCGGCGCATAATCCGCCTTTGTTATGAATTTATGCCTTGTAAAACTTTATGAATTTATGCCTAAAGTAAACCGAAATATAGCCCTTAAACAGCTTCATTTTTTTCATTGGCAGTATATAATTATCGTGAAAGCGAATCTTTCCGGAATTTCCTTTATTTTATTTTACTTATAACAATCTGCTGCATGGTCCTGGTTTCTTGGTTCGGCAAATAAACAAGACATTTTTTCAATTTCGAACCGAGCTTAAAAGTTATTGTTCGGTAAAGTAAAAATTGAAAGCGTGCGCCCGCACGCGACTGGTTTTGCACAATAGCCCCTCTGTTTGTGCCAAAAGTTCTCTTGTGCCGCTAAAACAAAAATCTCTATTAGGGTTTTCCGATTTACGGGCTTAAAGGCCGATTTGGCACTAATAGTGCCAGCAATAGTACCAGCCTGTTGTATATGATTGTAACTTTTATTTTTGGAATTTCGAAGTATTGTTTCTATAAAAAAGCAACACATTTTACAAGTTATAAATGTACGAATTGTAATAATTTATTATAAATACAAGTTTTAAAGACCTTTAAAAACTATTGCCGATAAATCAAATCGGATAAGCGTTCACGTTACACACGACTAACCCTGAAACATCACATTGATGACGTTTACATAACATTTACTAGTCAGAAAAGCTTTTTTCGTTTTTACAAGCTTTCAAAAATTTTACTATATGAATGAATAGCTCTCTGAACATTTTTATTGGCCAGAAACTACTAACTATTGGCTTTCAAATCGATCGACTGGCTTTTGTACCGTACGTTTGGGCGTACTGAATGAAATTAAAGGAAGTGACAATCACAAAATTTATAATTATAACTGTTTGATTGTAATATTTCACTGCGGACTGTATCTCAGTTAGTATCTTGCAAAGAGAAAAATATTTTCGAACTCTTGGCTTTCTTGGAGCTCTTGTGCCTTGTGCGCACAGTGATGGTGAGTTAGTATCAAGGGCCGACTATTTGAACAGTGTTTACTTCTTTATAGGGGGTGTGATACTAGGATCATCCTAGCACTAGAATCATCCTAGCAGGTGAACCAACTTTTACGTTTAGTTGACATGCCCGAAACAACTCGAAGCAGAGTTCAAAGAAATGAGTGATTGCTCGTCCTAGGTCACCCGAACTACCACAGTGGCATTAGTGTTTCCTAACCCTTGTTGGGCGAAGTGTCTCTACTTTTTCCGTGTACATGACCGAAACATACTCCTAATGCTAGGATATTCCTACCGGCGAGACACGATGATCCAGTAGGATGATCCTAGTACCCGAAGAGAAAACACAAATAAACCGAAGTTTAGTAGAATGATCCTCGTACCCGAAGTGAAGACACAAATTTCCATGTAAGCAGAATGCAGTAAATGTATAGCAGGAAGGATTATTCGCCTGCTAGGATGTAAACAACCCCTTAACCAGACTCTCTCGACTCATCTCAGAAAGAACTCGCAGCGATCATTTGTATTCGTCTATGAACAATAGATTTTATTTCTAACGGGTACTCCTTAGCTCGCTGCGAGTGCTGAGGTAAAAATGTACATTGATTGGCCGATCACACCCAAGTACTCGGGTTGGCTTAAGCTTCACCCAGCCAGTGTACGGGAAACGGCAGAGGGCAGACTTTTTTCCGTTTGTCGTTGGCGTTTGAACGCGAAGATAAGTCATTTCGCATTTGTCGTAGACATGAAAAGTTCCAAACGCACATCGGCAGCTGTGAAAAAAAGGAGGCCGGGTGATCGTCTCTGCCGTCTGCCGTTTCCTGCGTACGTGACTGAAGATTAATCTCTGAAATGTTCAATTCAGCTTGATGACTCATCTGAATCAGCCAATACATGCATTACAAGCAAAGCAGAATCCTTTTCCTAGACATCATCTCTAAATTATGCTATCCGAGTATCGAGCGATCACGTATTAACATAGCTGCCAACCCTCCCGGATAATCCGGGAGTCTCCAGATTTTGGGCCTCGTCTCCCGGTCTCCCGGATAAAGACCTAAATCTCCCGGATAATCGCTCGAATCCTAAAATCGCGGCCATTTTAATGAACTGAAATAGCCTCGAGTACGTTTTGTGCCACTTTGAGTCTCTTTTCTCCCCCCTCCCCCCACTGAGCGTGAAAATCGACCCAATTCTAAGGAAAAAATGGTGATCTCCAGATACGAAAGCGGCGGGGGTTGGCAGCTATGCGTATATGTACTGCAGGCACGAAAGCGTCGTTTTTAACTCGTGGATTGCAAATCCACGAGTTATAGTGAGGGGTCCAAATATGCAAATGAGTCAGCTTACTACTTCGTGTATGACAACATGAAATGGCACTATTCAATCTATCTATTGTCTGACTAGAATGGTGCCATACATAAAGTAGTAACCTATGTCACTCACTCGCAAATGTGTTAACACTATGGCACTACGCATGCTCGATGCAATTGACCGCAGGCCGAAAGTAATGTGGGCTCTGGGTACGAGATTAAAGGAAATATGTTTTTTATTCCGGGACTCCCGAAGGAGTCCCGAACTATTCACAGATCAACGATATTTGCTTTTCACGATTTATGTAGAAATCAGACTGCAGAAAAAATTTATATTTAGTTAAGAACTAACACTCCCAGCAGACATGTTCAATACACACGAAATATATATATATACAGACGCTGTTTAAAGAAGAAGCTTTTTAGATCATTAAATTCCTAGTATTAGTACAAGCTATTTCAGGAGTAAAACCATCGAAGTACCGAAGCAAGTTTAGACATGACTTATAATTACGCAATAGAATATCGCACTGCGGCGATTGCCAGACTTTGTACATCGCTATCAAGCGACAAAAATCTCTTCAAGTGCAACATCAAAGTAATCCAAGCTTTTAGTGTTCGTACTCTATTATCACAAGAGTCAAAGTAGATAAGTCAAAACAAACGAAAACATTTTGAAAGCAGTCGTCGGTCGCCGCCGTGAAGGCCTGACGAGTCCGCTAGCCGAAAACAGCAACAAAAAGGCGTATTGAGTTAGTTTATTGGCTTAGTGTTTTGTAAAGTAATTTCTTTTATCCTTATAGCGACATTTTGCTACAGAGCACAGAGAGAGAAGCATTTTTGCATTTGTTTTATAACCACATTCTGGCAATAAATATACAAAATTCACCAGAAAATATCATTCAACTTCTGGATGGCCTAGTGGATATGCTCTTGAATTTACAATCGTGAGGTTCGGGTTCAAATCCCGGCCCTGCGGGGAATTCTTTTTTCACTTTTTTTTTACAATTTTTTTTTTCTTTTATAGCTAATGACTCTTTCTTCGCTAAAGAAATCATTAATTTATTGATTTGGATTTTTGTCTTCAAATGAAAACTCGTTATTTTACTAAAAAAAATTCTGTTTGGGCTTCCTGTGGTCATCTCGGTCAATCCACGAGTTACTTCGCCATTGGCGGTTTGATTCCACTATGGACTGTCGGGCCACAGAACAGTTGTTATTTCTAGTTATTTGCTACTGAAGGCTAGATAAGTTTGTTAGCTAATTTTGATGATTAAAAGATAAACGAATTGCCCAAAAAGATTATTGACAAAAATTGGTTTTGCCTTCCGACGGTTTTGAATTATATGGAAACGCATTGCTTCGGCGACAAGCCCTTCTCCGGCCAAAGAGCCTGTTCACAGGCTATCCGTCCACACTAAAACAGCCTATTTCTTTTGTCTAAAATATGAAAATGCCGTTTCAGTGTGGAAAAGAAAAATGATAAAAAAATGTCAAATGTTTATTCGGAGTGGAGGGTTTTCTGATACGTGGTGTAAGTGTTACGCACTATTGCTCACACTATAGCTACATATGCTAATTAGTATGTGGCACTATTAGTGCCAAAGCCCGTAAATCGGAAATCTCTATTAGGTTCTATGTGTTGCCTAAGTTGAATTAGCTAGGAAATAGGCGAGCCGTAACGAGTATAGGCAAGTGTACGTGCGCGACGCGCAGATTCTAGACTATTGAAGACCGTTAAAAATACTCACAAAAACTGAAACAATATTTTAGAGTGCTTACAATATATCCGTGAAAAACTTTGCAAACAAAATTGTGCAATTTAGTACAAATTACAAAACTTAGAAATAAGTGAAGCATGAAAAGCACGTGCACACGGACTAAATTGTAAGAACGACAATAAACATCAAAAATAGGCGCACAAAATGCGCATGTAGCTACAGCCTTAGCGATTTTCAGAATTATGCGAAAAGTCCGTGAATTGGAATTTGGTTCAGTTCACCTCTGTCAGTCAATTTTGAAAATACGAAGATTTAACTTATACCAAAATCATATTTAGCTTTTACATTTGGTATGCTTTTAGGGATCTTTATGAGTATTTTTTGGGTTGTTTGTTTGAAGTGGCCGAAAAACCAAATTCCAACGGACTCAGTTTGGAGGTCAGAGTTCACATTATTTCGAAAATCGCTGTTATCTAGAGAGGAATTGTTCGGAACAGTTCTTACATTTTTTTACAATAACAAATAATCGTTGGGATTGAAATGGGATTCCTCAACGAACGTGTTTGATTGCACGTGTAATTAAAGTGAGCTACAAACTGTATTGAAAATGTTAATTTATTCAGAGCTAACTCTGATTTATTCAATCAATTTTGAAGTACCTATAATAAAAAAGCCCTGTCTCAATCGGTCCTAAAGTAAAATTAAAAAGAAACGTTGTGAATCAAGAGATGAGAAGTCAAGTCAGTCAACCAGTCCGATGCTCCTGATCACTATGTCCTGATCGACGCAATATACATTCCACTGAAGTAGAATCCACATCAAATAAGATATGAAATAGCTTAACACGATGATATTCGTGTACAAACAGACAGTACTTGTAGCGAAAATTCGTCTGTAGAAAATCGTAAGCAAGCTTCGCTTACAGTCGTGACTGTGAAGTGTTCGTAAATTTCATGTGAGGACCCGTTTAAGTCCGTTTAACTGAAACTTACTATTTGTTTTCATTACTTGGCGTCTTCAGTTAATTTGGTAGATACGAGGATCACCGACTATATGAACCTTTTTTTCTCGGCATCGTTTTTTCCTTCACACAACTTCACAATGCAGTTCACCGCTTCATTCCTGATGATCAGCGAGACAGTCGATCAAGCAACAGCCGACACAAAATCACATTTCGATAAAACTGCTGGAAATATTCAATCCAGTGGCTTGAGGCTGCATTAACGAGCTAACCAAGGAGCAAATTATAATGTAGTTCACACAGGGTAAACATCCATTCACGGAAATTCTGATAGCTTGGAAATTTCAGATTAGATTAAGTACTTGCTTCTGATTGGTCAGTTTAGGACTTATGGGTTTCCTGTGGTGTTACTTACGGACATGAACTCGATGACATAGTAGCTACGCCTCGAAACGAGGCTGTAGCTACAAAAACGGCTCAACGCACCCTTAGCATTATTCTTAAAATCCCGCGCCGTTTCTCCCAAAAGAAACAAATCAAACACAGCTAAATGTAAGTCACGACAACTGACACCAGAAATGGCTCAACGCACCCTTAACTTTATTAATAATTCCCGCTTTCTCCCACAAGAAACGATTCAAACACAGCTAAATTAAGGTGGCGACAACAGACACCAGAAATGGCTCAACGCATCCTTAGCTTTATTTAATAATTCCCACTTTCTTTCACAAGAAACGAGTCAAACACAGCTGAATTAAAATAACGACAACAGACACAAGAAACGAGTCAAACGCACCCTTAGCTTTATTCAAAAAATTCCCGCTTTCTCCCACAAAAGAGTCAAGAAACGAGTCAAACACAGCTGAATTCAAGTAACGACAACAGACACAAGAAACGAATCAAACGCTCCCTTAGCTTTTATTCAAAAATCCCGCCGTTTCTCCCACAAGAGACGAGTCAAACGCACCCTTAGCTTTATTCACAAATCCCGCTTTCTTCCAAACAAAATGAGTCAAACACAGCTAAAATACAACAACGACAACAGAGACAAGAGACGAGTCAAACGCAAGGACATTAACAAAACTAACCAAAACTGATAGAGTGATTTTCATCGGACTGTGAAACAATTACTAATAGCGGAGCTCCCGCGCGGGCCAAAGGCCCGCGCGAGCGGAGCACCATACCTAAGAAAAAATGGTAACCCATCGAGTTGATTTTTCATGGACACACAGGGAGCCCAACGGCTGTACGTCCGTCCGTACATACATACATACATACATACGTCCGTACGTACGTCCCTGTACATCGCGATGCTGATTGGCTGATTGCTTTTTGGCGCCAACTTGACGCGCGCTGACACTTTGAAAACTGAAAATTTACAAGTTTCCTTGCAGTTTTAACTTGCAAAGCTTAAAAGTAGTATGCTCGAAACCTCGTAAAAATTTAGCGATTTTGATGAACATTAATCTGTGCCAATCTTGACAGGTTAAAGCGAAAAAAACCGTACGTTTGAATTTTTTTCGGGCCTGGTGTCGTTTCAAAAACTGCTCGAAAGACGAAAGACACAGAGGATATTTTCAAAGTTGGACGACTTTTTAGTTGGATTCGTAGTTTAAAAAAATTCCTCATAATGAATAAGTCATTGAGGATCGTGTATTCTTCGTTTCGTGAAGATGCCTTCAATAAAGCTGCTTAAAAATCTAGCCAAAGTTGGAAATAAATCAAGAATCGTCTGCATTGAGCGTGAAACAAGGACCAGTATGCTTCGAAAAGACAACAAGGAAAGCACTTCAAGGTAAAGACCCTGGCCAGAAAATGATATCAAAAAGTCTCTTGTACCTATATTTGATCTTTTATCTTTGATTTGGGATTGATGACTTAAAAAAAACCTTTTATGCACGTTGAACTGTGGCCAAGTTTAAAGAAACACTCGATCAAGCCTTACATGAAAATAATGTACAACGACATTTTGTTTTACGGTGAACTTTTTGCACTAGTTCTAATAATAATAAAATTAGTAAAAAAATTGATTTTGAACTTATTTCAACCCCACTAATGTGTAAATACAGCTCAAGTTTTGGTCTGGAATTTAATGAAACAATTGACAGGAAAAAAAGAAGGAATTTTGCCATGCAAACTAGAATTGTTTTTATACTTTATTCATCTGGATGAAGTTGCTCAGTGAGCCCTGTGAAGCCTTAAATACAGACTGAAAATGCTTAATTCCTTGTTTTCTTGTTATTTCAATTAGCTGTTTTTATAATCACTTTAAATTGTATTATCAGTGTAATCTGGAAGAGAAAAGTGGGAGACAAGTATTCGCCTAGCTAGTGTGTCATTCTTTTCTACATTAAATAACAAAACAAAATAACAACAACAACCACAAAAAACAAGATGTCACAAATATAGTGAAGACAGACAAATCAATATATGTTGTTCTGTAATATTCAGGATGTCGAAAAGGTTTAATTACTTGTATCAATTTAAAAAAATGTTTTGGAGATTTTGCTTTCTATTTCTGAAAATTATGAACCCTTACAAAGTCAGTTATGAAATCTGACAGTGAATCTGAATATTAAAATTTACTGTAACAAAGGTCACTGAGCATACAAGCCCATACAATATACAAACCAAAACCAAAACTTATTTTAAAAATGCTTTTTAAATAATCTTCATTTCAACTTTTTCAATTACCACAGGAAGCCCAATTCATTTGAATCAAGAACATAAAAAAATTAAAATTGAAATTGGAGCTTTGCTTTTAGGTAGTAGTTGTTTTGAGTTGTTTTACAATTTCATCTAAAGTCATGATTAGTGTAACCTGGAAGAGAGAATTCTTGTTTCGTGTAAAGACAACTATTTATCAGTGTCATTCTACTCTACATAATAAAAAAAAAACCAAGATGCCACAATACTGTCAAGACAGAAAAATCTAAATATAATTTTCTGCAATGTCTAATTGTTTAATTGAAGGATGTTGAATTAGGTTCAGTATTTATGTGAATGAAATCAGTTTGAGGGATTTTTGCATCCTATTTCTGAGAATTATGAAGCACTACTACTAAGTCAATAAATTATAAAATCTGACACAAATATCTGAATAAATATCACTATGGTCACTGAGTTGAAAGCCTTATAATTCTCAGGAGACTGAAGGGCAAGAAATAAAGCTTGATCTATAGTCTTTATTTCAACTTTTACAACAAAATGCAATATTTGTTTGCCTATTACCACAGCAAGCCCAATTCATTTGAATCAAAAACGTCAAAATAAAACAAAGTATTTAAAATTATTATTATATTTAAATGGGAGCTCCGCTATTAGGTAGTACCTAATTTTTATATTAGCGGAGCTCCCGCGCGGGCCAAAGGCCCGCGCGCGCGAGCGGAGCACCATACCTAAGAAAAAATGGTAACCCATCCAGTTGATTTTTCATGGACCGACACAGGAAGCCCAGTGTCCGTACGTACATACATACATACGTCCCTGTACATCGCGATGCTGATTGGCTGATTGCTTTTTGGCGCCAACTTGACGCGCGCTGACACTTTGAAAACTGAAAATTTACAAGTTTCCTTGCTGTTTTAAACTTGCAAAACTTAAAAATATCATTCTGAAAACCTCGTAAAAATTTAGCGATTTTCATGATCATTAATCGGTGCTAATCTTGACGAGTTAAAGCAAAAAAAACCGTACGTTTGAATTTTTTTCGGGCCCGGTGTCGTTTCAAAAACTGCTCGAAAGACGAAGGACACAGAGAACATTTACAAAACTGGACGACTTTTTAGTTGGATTCGTAGCTTCAAAAAACTTCTCATAAGGAATGAGTCATTGAGGATTGTGTATTCTTCGTTTCGTGAAGATGCCTTCAGTAAAGCTGCTTAAAAATCTAGCCAAAGTTGAAAATTAAGAATCGTCTGCATCGAGTGTGAAACAAGGACTGAGGACTACGCTTCGAAAGACAACAAGGAAAGCACTTCAAGGTAAAGACCCTGAGAGAAAAAAATCTGATGTCAAAAAGTCCGTTGTACCTATATTTGATCATTTATCTTTTATTTGGGACTGATGACTTTGAAAAAATAGACGCTTATGCACGTTGAACTGTGGCTAAGTTTAGACAAACCCTCAAGTAATAAATGTATAAGCTTAATGACATTGTTTTACAGTGAACTTTTAGCACTACTTAATAAAATTTATAATAAATTGATTTTGAACTCATTTCAACCCGGATAATGTGTATATACAGTTCAAGTTTGGAACGGTCTGGAATTTAATGAAACTGATTGACTAATGACAGGAAAAAGGAAAGAATTTGCATGCAAAATAGAGTTGTTTTACCATTGAGCATGAAGTTGCTCCTTGAGCCCATATGAGACCTTACTAGTAAATGCAAATTGAAAATACTTCAGTAATTCCTTGTTTTCTTGTTGTGTCAAGTAGCTGTTTTTATCATCACTTTAAATTGTATTATCAGTGTAATCTGGAAGAGACAAGTATTCACCTAGTGTGTCATTAAAAATACAAAACAAAACAACAACAACAACAACAACACTAAACCACAAAAAAAACAAAACAATAATGGAAACTTTATTTCATAATTTTTGTTTACATTTGTAAATCTCACTACGAATAGGCAATTTACAACTGGCTACTTGAATTGATGAGATATATACATCGAGATAAACACACACACACTCGCACGCACAACATATATATATACATATAATATTTCAGACTCAATCGAGACTCAAGACTTAAAATTTCATTAATTCAGGATTATCCCATGCTTTGTTTCTGCAACAAAAAATGTAATATGTAGATCTAATGGCAATGTTCATTATAATAATAATAATAATAATAATAATAATAATAATAATAATAATAATAATAATAATAATAATAATAATAATAATAATAATAATAATAATAATAATAATAATAATGGTTTAATGGCTATTCCACTAGGTGGCTCTTATACAACCATCAACTATCTAAGAAACATACATACACAAGATGTCACAATATAGTGAAAACAAGCAAATCAAGAGATGTAGTTCTGCAATATCCAGGATGTTGAAAAGGGTTAATTATTTGTATCAATGAAATAAGGTTTTGGAGATTTTTGCTTTCTATTCCTGAGAATTATGAACCACTACAAAGTCAATTATGAAATCTGACAGTGTATCTGAATATTGAAATATACTATAATAAAGGTCACTTCAAGCTTACAAGCCCATACAATTCACAGGAGACCAAAGGGAGAGAGTATATACAAACCAAAGCAAATGCCTTAATTTTCATTTTCATAATCTTCATTTCGACTTTTTCATCTTTCAAGACCTTTACAATTGGGGCAATTAACACAGGAATCCCAATTCATTTGAATCAAGAACATAGAAATGGGAGCTCCGCTATTAGGTAGTACCTAATTTTTATATTAGTCAGTGTTTAATAGCGGAGCTCCCGCGCGGGCCGAAGGCCCGCGCGAGCGGAGCACCATACCTAAGAAAAAATGGTAACCCATCGAGTTGATTTTTCATGGACCGACACAGGAAGCCCAGTGTCCGTACGTACATACATACATACGTCCCTGTACATCGCGATGCTGATTGGCTGATTGCTTTTTGGCGCCAGCTTGACGCGCGCTGACACTTTGAAAACTGAAAATTTACAAGTTTCCTTGCTGTTTTAAACTTGCAAAACTTAAAAATATCATTCTGAAAACCTCGTAAAAATTTAGCGATTTTCATGATCATTAATCTGTGCCAATCTTGACAAGTTAAAGCAAAAAAAACCGTACGTTTGAATTTTTTTCGGGCCCGGTGTCGTTTCAAAAACTGCTCGAAAGACGAAGCACACAGAGAACATTTACAAAACTGGACGACTTTTTAGTTGGATTCGTAGCTTCAAAAAACTTCTCATAAGGAATGAGTCATTGAGGATTGTGTATTCTTCGTTTCGTGAAGATGCCTTCAGTAAAGCTGCTTAAAAATCTAGCCAAAGTTGAAAATTAAGAATCGTCTGCATCGAGTGTGAAACAAGGACTGAGGACTACGCTTCGAAAGACAACAAGGAAAGCACTTCAAGGTAAAGACCCTGAGAGAAAAAAATCTGATGTCAAAAAGTCCGTTGTACCTATATTTGATCATTTATCTTTTATTTGGGACTGATGACTTTGAAAAAATAGACGCTTATGCACGTTGAACTGTGGCTAAGTTTAGACAAACCCTCAAGTAATAAATGTATAATGACATTATTTTACAGTGAACTTTTTGCGGCTACTTTTAATAATAAAATTTATAAAAAATTGATTTTGAACTCATTTCAACCCGGATAATGTGTATATACAGTTCAAGTTTGGAACGGTCTGGAATTTAATGAAACTGATTGACTAATGACAGGAAAAAGGAAAGAATTTGCATGCAAAATAGAGTTGTTTTACCATTGAGCATGAAGTTGCTCCTTGAGCCCATATGAGACCTTACTAGTAAATGCAAATTGAAAATACTTCAGTAATTCCTTGTTTTCTTGTTGTGTCAAGTAGCTGTTTTTATCATCACTTTAAATTGTATTATCAGTGTAATCTGGAAGAGACAAGTATTCACCTAGTGTGTCATTAAAAATACAAAACAAAACAACAACAACAACAACAACACTAAACCACAAAAAAAACAAAACAATAATGGAAACTTTATTTCATAATTTTTGTTTACATTTGTAAATCTCACTACGAATAGGCAATTTACAACTGGCTACTTGAATTGATGAGATATATACATCGAGATAAACACACACACACTCGCACGCACAACATATATATATACATATAATATTTCAGACTCAATCGAGACTCAAGACTTAAAATTTCATTAATTCAGGATTATCCCATGCTTTGTTTCTGCAACAAAAAATGTAATATGTAGATCTAATGGCAATGTTCATTATAATAATAATAATAATAATAATAATAATAATAATAATAATAATAATAATAATAATAATAATAATAATAATAATAATAATAATAATAATAATAATAATAATAATAATAATAATAATAATAATAATAATAATAATAATAATGGTTTAATGGCTATTCCACTAGGTGGCTCTTATACAACCATCAACTATCTAAGAAACATACATACACAAGATGTCACAATATAGTGAAAACAAGCAAATCAAGAGATGTAGTTCTGCAATATCCAGGATGTTGAAAAGGGTTAATTATTTGTATCAATGAAATAAGGTTTTGGAGATTTTTGCTTTCTATTCCTGAGAATTATGAACCACTACAAAGTCAATTATGAAATCTGACAGTGTATCTGAATATTGAAATATACTATAATAAAGGTCACTTCAAGCTTACAAGCCCATACAATTCACAGGAGACCAAAGGGAGAGAGTATATACAAACCAAAGCAAATGCCTTAATTTTCATTTTCATAATCTTCATTTCGACTTTTTCATCTTTCAAGACCTTTACAATTGGGGCAATTAACACAGGAATCCCAATTCATTTGAATCAAGAACATAGAAATGGGAGCTCCGCTATTAGGTAGTACCTAATTTTTATATTAGTCAGTGTTTAATAGCGGAGCTTCCTCGCGGCGCGAAGGCCCGCGCGAGCGAAGCGCCATTCTTTAGAAAGAATGATAACCCATCGAGTTGATTTTTCATGGCTTGAGTATACGTCACTTCCGTACGTACGTCCGTCCGTGCCCATCGCGATGCTGATTGGCTGATTGCTTTTTGACGCCAGCTTGACGCGCGCTGACACTTTGAAAACTGAAAATTTACAAGTTTCCTTGCTGTTTTAAACTTGCAAAACTTAAAAATATCATTCTGAAAACCTCGTAAAAATTTAGCGATTTTCATGATCATTAATCTGTGCCAATCTTGACAAGTTAAAGCAAAAAAAACCGTACGTTTGAATTTTTTTCGGGCCCGGTGTCGTTTCAAAAACTGCTCGAAAGACGAAGCACACAGAGAACATTTACAAAACTGGACGACTTTTTAGTTGGATTCGTAGCTTCAAAAAACTTCTCATAAGGAATGAGTCATTGAGGATTGTGTATTCTTCGTTTCGTGAAGATGCCTTCAGTAAAGCTGCTTAAAAATCTAGCCAAAGTTGAAAATTAAGAATCGTCTGCATCGAGTGTGAAACAAGGACTGAGGACTACGCTTCGAAAGACAACAAGGAAAGCACTTCAAGGTAAAGACCCTGAGAGAAAAAAATCTGATGTCAAAAAGTCCGTTGTACCTATATTTGATCATTTATCTTTTATTTGGGACTGATGACTTTGAAAAAATAGACGCTTATGCACGTTGAACTGTGGCTAAGTTTAGACAAACCCTCAAGTAATAAATGTATAATGACATTGTTTTACAGTGAACTTTTTGCGGCTACTTTTAATAATAAAATTTATAAAAAATTGATTTTGAACTCATTTCAACCCGGATAATGTGTATATACAGTTCAAGTTTGGAACGGTCTGGAATTTAATGAAACTGATTGACTAATGACAGGAAAAAGGAAAGAATTTGCATGCAAAATAGAGTTGTTTTACCATTGAGCATGAAGTTGCTCCTTGAGCCCATATGAGACCTTACTAGTAAATGCAAATTGAAAATACTTCAGTAATTCCTTGTTTTCTTGTTGTGTCAAGTAGCTGTTTTTATCATCACTTTAAATTGTATTATCAGTGTAATCTGGAAGAGACAAGTATTCACCTAGTGTGTCATTAAAAATACAAAACAAAACAACAACAACAACAACACTAAACCACAAAAAAAAAAAAAAAACAAGATGTCACAATATAGTGAAAACAAGCAAATCAAGAGATGTAGTTCTGCAATATCCAGGATGTTGAAAAGGGTTAATTATTTGTATCAATGAAATAAGGTTTTGGAGATTTTTGCTTTCTATTCCTGAGAATTATGAACCACTACAAAGTCAATTATGAAATCTGACAGTGTATCTGAATATTGAAATATACTATAATAAAGGTCACTTCAAGCTTACAAGCCCATACAATTCACAGGAGACCAAAGGGAGAGAGTATATACAAACCAAAGCAAATGTCTTAATTTTCATTTTCATAATCTTCATTTCAACTTTTTCATCTTTCAAGACCTTTACAATTGGGGCAATTAACACAGGAATCCCAATTCATTTGAATCAAGAACATAGAAATGGGAGCTCCGCTATTAGGTAGTACCTAATTTTTATAGTGTCTAATAGTTGTATTGCAACAAAAGAAAACAATGGGTGCAGAGTCTATTAGTGTCTATTAGCTTAGTAACTATTTGATTTCACAGTCCGGTGAAAATCACTCTATGCTCTCAGTGGAAGTAACCATATGCATCCATGACTTGCTTCACGACTTAGTTTAGCCTAGTACTAGACCTGCCAAACTTGTTGCTCTTGTACATTTGCACGTGCAAGAGGTACCTTCACGGCTCGCTTACTTCTTAACACTAAATAGTCTAGTGACAAAATTGTGCAAATTTGTGCAATTTCTTACAAAGTTTTTCATGGATATATTGTAAGCACTCTATTGTGCATGATTTTTCAAGTCATAATTCGACATGCGTGTTCGCTTTTTTGACAAGTTCAGCTCAAAAATAATAAACATGTTAGAAAACACGTTAATTTGCGTACTGAGTCGTTGATCTAGCAAAAGCCCGTGCAACTGTTATGGCTGACTGAATTCCTATGTCTTGTCTAATTAAGCACTAACTATCACCTAATTAATCCTAGAGTGATTCTCATCGGACTGTGAAACAATTACTAATAGTCAGTGTCTAATAGTGTCTAATAGCTGTATTGCAACAAAAGAAAACAATGGGTGCAGAGTCTATTAGTGTGTATTAGCTTAGTAACTATTTCACAGTCCGGTGAAAATCACTCTATCTATTTCACGGATATATTATTTGCACTCTATCATTTCCATCCATCACTATATTTTGATCTGCTAACATTCAGAGCATGATTGACAGTAAAGTGCATTCAATAGAGTGATCGCACTTAATCCGTGAAATTGTACTAGCTAAATAATGCAAAATAGCACTAACAAACAATGGAAAACAAAGGATTTTATATTTTTTTAGTAGAGTACACGCACTTAATCCGTGAAGCATAAATAGTACAAAATAGTGCTAAGTTATGGTAATTCCTCTGTTTCCTATTGTCTAATCAACACTATTTACTACTAATTAGTAGTGTTTGTTTCACGGATTAAGTGCATGCACTCTACAAAGTAGATTTTGTACTTTTTCACGGATTAAGTGCGATCACTCTATAATCATGACATTGTACAAAATACAGATTGAACTAAATATTTATACGTAAATAATACAAAATCATTGGTTTTCAATTGTTTATTTGGTGTAATTTTGTACCATTTACTAATTCTCGTTTCCTGGCTTAATCATTAAATACACTCTAGTTACCTTATTATCTGATGCAAAGGCGAGAATCTCCTAGTAAGAAGCTAGCGGCATTGTAGATATTGCCCTATTAATTAGTTCGTTTTTAACACGGCTCTCAGGAAAAGCATGACTGTAGACACCGTATATCAATATAAGCAAACATTATGTGCAAGCAGTGGTGAAATATTATTAATCAAAACAAACTAACTTATTAATTTGAAGATAGATGAAGCCAGATGAAGCTAGATGAGTGCAGATGAAGGTAGATGAGGGCAGATGAAGGCAGATGAAGTAGATTGAAAGATACAATGAAAACATGTAGTTGAGCAATATTGGGACTTGTAATGTGTATAACATGGAGTCTTTACCAGGTAATATCTCCGTGTCTTAGAGTCTTACATGTCTGTCCTCAAGCGAAGTCCGTTGCCACAAATCGATATCTGTCTCGTGTTATTGGACGATCAATACATTACAAGTTGATTGCAACAGCTGGTAAAGTCACCACTAAATTCAAGAATTCCATATTAACGATTAAAGGCAGTCATTATCCAAATTTTGTTCAATTGCTCTCTTCACAGGAAGCCTCGTGGTCAACCTCGTTTTCATGACAGCGTACTTAAAGGCTTCTGGGTAATTTGCCGATTTGCGACGTTGATAGATATAGCTAATTACTCGTGCCCAGGCCTTTAGGCCGGCACGAGTCTAGGTTTGCGTTTTGTTCTATCGTCGTAGTCGAGAATGTGCCATGAAAAAACGAGGCAGGCATGAAAACGAGGCAGCGCACGTTCCAGCAAGTTTACAGCAAATTATAAAGCAGTGTAGGATCTTTCACGAGTCATGGGCATTTGATTACCTAAACTCCACTATAAATACAGTAATTGCGTTGTAGCAGCTTCACGTGAGTCTCAATCAAGGTAAAATTTAAGCCTCTTCATTTGAAATTGAGGAATCGAGGCCGATACTTCCTTGAGTTCAACTCCGGCTTGCTGACGAAGCAGCCAAATATTTTCGCTTCAGTACCGAACTCAAAACGTGGCTAAGCTGCCTTTTAGACTTATTTATTTATCTCCTCTATCATAGGGGATAGAGATGGCTTTTGAAATTTAAGACTGTCATTTTCATAATGTTGATGAAACCTTTTTTTAAAGCTTAACTGGCTGCTGACTTTTATTCTCGCTTTCGAGTTTGCTCTTTGAAACGAATGAAGTCAAGATATTTTTATTTGGTACTTCAAAGAGAAAAATACGAAGGATTTAAAACCTCATCTGTTCTCAAATTAAGCTTATATTACTTTTGAAGTCAAGAGTGTTCATGTTTTGAAATATTTTGCTATTAACCACAGGAAGCCCACATCAAGTTTTAAGTTGTACTTGTACTCTGCAGATCTGCAAAATATAATATTTATGTCTTTTATTTCATTTTGGTATTCTAAGCTATAGCCACATGTGCTATTATAAGTGCCTTTTTTGATAAATATTTGTAGTGCTTGTCAAATTCCCACTGTATTACTATGCAAATTATTTACACAAGACAACTACACAACCAGTATTCAGCAAGGGGCATCTTATTTATTAGCCAGGTCATGATATCATGTCTTTAATGAAGAAGATTGTATAAAATGAAGTTTGGTGCAATAAATCATTTAATGAGAAACCTTAAATGGTGGTTGGTTTGTTTTCTGCCTTGCTTTGAGTGCCTTCCTCTGCATCATGCAGTTTTCCCACCTCATCAGACAAAAACAAACTAGTGAGCTGAGATTTGTATGCATAGCATATTAGTAAGAATATTGTTCCCCAGTTAGTGCTTAGGCAGTACATTGGTTTTCCTCTACCACGAAAGAATAGGCTAACTAATAATTAGTAGTAAACTCTCTCTTTGTTCTTTTCAAAAACAACTAATACAAACAAACTAAATACTCATTTTTCTTTCACGCCAAAGGAAAATCACTTAGATTGTATTCACATTTTAAAATATTACAACTTCAACAGGCAAACAAGCAACTAAAGGATTATTAATCTCATCAATAAATATCTCAGGAGCAGTTGTAGGAGCAGTTGTCTGCTCTGTTTTGGCTCAAATTGTACTAGTTAACAAAACTTTTGATGACAGCTTACCAATCCAAGGTGTTTCATTTACTTGGGTTACCAGCAAAGAAGCTCCTTTGCTGGTAGTCTGAGTGAATGCAACATTTTGCTGCTTGTGTCATGAACAGTTGAGTCAGTCAAGAACATGTGGTTTTCAAAAGAGATTATATGAAGAAATTCCAGGGAGCTGTTAAAACATTTCTATTCCATAACACAAATGAATTAAACTGCGACCTGTTAATGTTTATGTTGTAAATAAACACAAGTTGTTCAAATCAAAGCAAAAGAGCTGCTGGTTGCCACGAACAGGTTGCCTGTGTATAAACAGCAGTAAACGGGTGCCTCTCCCATAGCCCGAGTAAAAGTAATATTCTACCTCGTTACCATGCTGAGAGATCCCATGAGATAGCAAGCGCATGCGCCAATCAACACCCCTTGAAGAACAAGCTCCAGATGATGGCATGTTCATTGTCAGGGAACACTATCAAGCAAAGGGAGTATCAGAGGCAGCTGCCAGATTACTCATGCAATCATGGAGAGAAGGTACCAAAAAACAATATTCAAGCTACCTTAAAAGGTGGACACTGTTTTGTGCTGAAAGGAAAGTCAATCATTTTCAGCCATCTATAGGACAGGTTCTTGATTTCTTCTCTGAGCTTTACAAACAGGGACTTACATACAGTGCTATTAACACTGCAAGAAGTGCAATTTCTACATATGTCACAGTATCTGATGGAAAGAGTGTTGGACAACACCCACTTGTTCAACGCTTACTCAAGGGGATTTTTCAATCCAGACCACCCAGGTCAAAGTACAAGGAAATATGGGATGTTCAAGTAGTACTAAAGTACTTGGGTACACTGCACCCAGTTGAGACATTAACTCTGAAACAGCTTACCCTCAAGCTTGTCATGTTATTATTATTAGTTACTGGCCAGAGGGGCCAGACTATTCATATGTTAGATGTTAAAAACATGTTTGAGTCTCAGAACAAAGTTACTTTTGTTATTCCAGACCATGTTAAACAAAGCAAACCAGGATTACCTAACCCTCGGGTTGTTCTTGAACCTTTTGAAAAGTCATGTATTTGCGTTGTAACTACATTGAGAGAATATATTGCAAGAACCAAAGCTCTTAGAGATAACACTAACTCGAAGTTACTTATAAGTTATGTAAAACCTTACAAGCCTGTAAGTAGAGATACTATAACTAGGTGGGTGCGAGAAGTTATGGCTCAAGCTGGAATCAATATATCTATCTACTCTCCCCACAGTACCAGGGCAGCTTCTACTTCAGCAGCCAGTAGGGCGTCTGCTAATCTAGATGACATCTTTAAGACTGCAGGATGGTCGTCTGAATGCTGCTTTGCTCGATATTATAAAAAGCCTATAGCTAGTGTTTCCACTTATGCAAAATCAGTGTTGTCAGATGCATAAGATATATCTTGATATGTATAGTGCCTTGAATAGACAATAAATAGAGCACTTTGGGCTTCATGTCTGTGTATGTACTGTATGTCATAGCTTTTAAATGCAGCATTTTGGGCTTCATGTCCGTGTTGCTTTAAAATCTCATGGGATCTCTCAGCAGTGGTAACGAGGTAGAATTTAAAAATTAAACGAGACTTACCTGGAAGTTGAAGTTTGATTGTAATTCTACCGAGTTACAGAGTGCTGAGAGATTACATGCCCATAACCCTTACCCACCCATGTAGGGATACCTTGAAGGGTAACACGTACATTCAGTCTTCTAAAACTGATTGGCGCATGCGCTTGCTATCTCATGTAATCTCTCAGCACTCTGTAACTCGGTAGAATTACAATCAAACTTCAACTTCCAGGTAAGTCTCGTTTAATTTTTAAATTTAATTGCATCTAGGTAATGTAAGACCACAGGTATCCCAAACTTGTTTTCTGTGGTCTTCAAGCAATGCGTCCTCGGAGACCCAGGGCGTCAGGAATGGAGAAATAAGACTTTCAGAAACTCAAGCACATCCAAAAAAAATCACAGACGTCCTTTTCCTCAGAGGTCTGCAACATCTAATGATGTGATTGGATGAAGTTTGGTTATGTTTTATGATGCACTGCATACCACGCCAGGCTCAATTCTACCTGGGCACGAGTAAACGCACCATTGTGCGTCTAGTTCAATTAACGTTGTCGCAGAAAAAAGCCTATTAAAGCCTAAAGCTTTGAGAGCGGAATCATGATATTTTTCACCGGACATCATTACAATTAAGAACTACTGCACTGTAGCTTGACAATCCTACACTAGGACACTATATTCCTTAAATTTCTTAGGAATAGCCTACAGCGAAGTTTGTTAGTAAACAAAAGATAGTTGAAAGGCTTTAGGCTTTAGCGTTTGGGCTTTTTTCTACGACAACGTTAAATGAAATAGCTATATATAGATAGACCGAAAAGGTAAACCTAGACTCGAGCTACCAGAGGTAGACCGAGTAATAATGTTCTGCAATGTCCAGTTTAATTGAAGGATGTTAAAATGGTCCAATATTTATATTGTGAAGCAAATCAGTTGGAGGGATTTTTGCATTCTATCTCTGAGAATTATGAACCACTACTACAAAGTATGACTGCCAATCTGAATAAATATCACTTAAATAAATAAATAAATAAATATCACTTTTTTCATCGATTTCTCGAAGGCTTTTGATACTGTTAATCATAAAATCTTACTTCAGAAAATGAATCACTATGGAATTCGTGGAATTGCTCTAAACTGGTTTTCAACCTACTTACTTAATCGGTCGCAATTCGTAGATTTTAATGGTTATCTTTCTTCTGTTGTTTCAACATCTTGTGGTGTGCCTCAAGGCTCGATCTTGGGACCATTATTATTTTTAATTTATGTAAATGATATTGCCAACTGTAGTTCACTACTCAACTTTCGTTTATTTGCAGATGACACCAATTTGTTTTTGGAGCACAAGGACCCTAATGACTTAATGCTTCTTGTGAATAACGAACTTGTTAACCTGACAAATTGGATCAATGCCAATAAATTATCACTGAATATCAAAAAATCGAAATTCATGCTTATCTCCTCTCCACAAAAAGAGACTTCTGATCCATTTATTATATTGCTGAATGGAATTGCACTTGAACAAACAGATTCAATAAAATATCTAGGAATCTATATTGATAAAAACTTAACTTGGAACGAACATATAAATGCCGTATGTAATAAGATTTCAAAGAACATAGGAATACTTTGCAAACTGCGGCATTATGTAGATATTGACACTCTCAGATCTGTATATTTTTCTCTAGTCTTTCCGTACCTTTAATATGGAGCTCTGACTTGGGGTGTAACGTATCAATCTCGAAAGCCCTCAGAATTATGACTTTTTCAAATTCTAGATCTCATGCACCTCCAATTTATCGGTCTCTTCGCATTTTACAGTTTAAAGATATTGTATTTACGCAAATTGCCTTACTTATGTATGATTATTATCAGGGTTCTCTTCCTCCTGCTTTCTATTCTTATTTTCAAGAAATTTCCACTTTGCGCAATTACTGTACTCGACAGTCGAAATCAAATTTTTTCATTCCCTCGGTTTCTACAAATTATGGTAAATTCTCCTTAAAATTCAATGGGGCTAAAATCTGGAACTCTATTGATGAGTCTGTGAAAGTCCTCTCTAGAAACTCGTTCAAGAAAAATATCAAGGAAATCTGTTTTCTTTCTTACGATTAAATTTTGTCATTCTCTTTTTACTTGTTTAGTTAACTTTTCAGCATTTTGAATTAGCCTTGCAACATCCTTTATTTTCAACTTAATTGCAGATCAACTTGTGCTGTTTCCCGTCCACTCCCCTATTTAAGCCAACTGATGGTGAACTGGCCCGAAAACTTAAGTTACTCCAGTTCACCAGCACTATCGCCTGCTTACTTGTTCAATGTAATACCGTTTTTTCCCTATTTTTCTTCTCTTTCTATATATATATATATTTATATATTTCAAATCATATATATGCATATCTAATCTTGTATATAGCTATATATGTTTTGTATATATACTTATCTATAGTATATATTTGTATTTTTTCCCCCTCAATTCACCTGTATGATCAGATATATATATATATATATATATATATATATATGAGGTCTGTTATTTTAAAAGGAGTCTTGCTTGTTAAGAGCCTTTTGATGGTCAGCGTTTTGGAAAATCTGCTTAGTAACGAGCTTTGATAAGCCTCCTTTTGTGCTAACATGCCTCATATCAGTTTTTGTAAGTGCAAATAAAACAACTTCACTTCACAACTTCACTTCACTGTAATAAAGGTGAATTAGCCTGAAAGTCTTATAATTCTCAGGAGACTGAAGGGCAAGAGATTTTTAAGCCCTAAAGCAAATGTAATAAAGCTTGATCTATAATCTTACGTTCAACAAGTTTCAAAAAAATGCAATCTTTGTTTGCCTATTCCACAGGAAGTCCAATTCATTTGAAAACAAAGTACTTAAATTAACAAATAGATTCCATTTTTCCGTGCGTCTGTACTCTAATCGATGCACAGATGACGTCAAAATGTGGTGAGAACAAAAAAGTACGCCACGAGACGAAGTCGAGTGGCGTGACTGTTGTTCTCACCCGGCACATTTTGACGTCTTCTGTGCATCGATTAGAGTACAGACGCACGGAAAAATGGAATCTATCTGTTTTATATAATATTTATCGAAACATTCCAACCAATCAGAGCGCGCGTAAGATTCGATGACGCCATCTATGTGTGTGTACTCTAATCACACATGGTTGTTCGACCAATCAGAGCGCGCGTAATATGCCAATTATTATATAAATTATCATTATTTATTTAAATGGAAGCTCCGCTATTAGGTAGTACCTAATTTTTATATTACCATGTAAACACTCACTAACGAAAAAGTAGCAACGACAGTCAGTTTCAGCACAAGCAATAGAGCAATAGTACATTGTTTGAACAAGTGCGAACCTCTTCATTACTTGGTTCACACATCACGATAAGTAGGACGTCCTGGAATATGAGACATATGTCTTAGGGGATGTTTACAGGCAAATCATCCTACCTGCTATACATTTACTGCATTCTGTTTAGGATGATCCTAGTGCCAGAAGTATACAAACACAACTTTCCATGTAAACAGAATGCAGTAAATGTATAGCAGGTAGGATGATTCGCTTGCTAGGATGATGCTAGTGCCATGTAAAAACCCCCTTAAATGCAAAAAGTCTAAAAGCCTCTAGCATGATGACGTTTTTGTCCCCTCTCTATACCAGAACCCTTTTCAAAAGCCTTTCATATTCAAATTTTATATTCCTTTGAGAATACAAACACAGTAGTTTTAATTACAGAACAAATTAAGGGCTATTCGAAAATAATTCTGGTATAGAGAGGGGACAAAAACGTCATATTGCTAGGGGCTTATGTCTTGTTTTTAATCAGCTGATAAAAGTCCTTGAATCTCATTATCTAGCTTTGCCGGGCAAACATTACGGTGTTTACCAGTAGAATTTTGGTGAGCGATTTTGACAAAACTTCCAATTTTATTTTTGGAAACTGGTCAACTTACATTTGTCTGATCAAAATGACAGTGATACTAAGGAGGCATTGAAGATTTGATTGATACTATATTTTTTCGTGACACGTTGCTATGGCAACGAAAAACAACAATAATTGAATTCAGTTTTCCTAAAATATCTCCCGTTTTCGATGAGCTCTAAACGTTACTTTCTTGCACGGTTAACCAACTCAAAATCAGAAATTAAGTTTTATCAGAGAAATTTTGAATAAATCGCGAAAGACTTATCAAAACTATTAAATTTGGTGACTCGAAATTAAAGAACGAGAAAAAAATTCCAACTTTCGCAAAATAACTTTTAATTGATGTCAAAAGTTGCCAAAAGTTTTAGCTTATTTGTCCTGTGAGCGGCTTTGATGTAAGTTGTTCCTTTGAAGAGATAGAATTTTTCTCGTCGACTTTGCTTTCGTTTGAATGGTCGACCAGTTTCCACTTTTTTTAGCGCTTTCGATGTTACTTTCTTGAAAAAAAAAGGCGCATTTTCGAAAAATCAGATACCTTGAGGCATTTTGGGGTAGAGGCTGGTAACATAACTATTCTAAACCGATTTTTCATGCTGAATGCGAATATGACTGTTACCAAGACGTATTCTGCAATCATATACGTGTAAATGACGTATTTTGTGAATTGCTACAGTCATTTCATAATAACGGCTTTTTCACGTAATTCCAAAAGCTCCCAAACTTAAAAACAATGACCATAGTTGGAAAGGCCACATCAAAATCAGTAAAACTGTGAAGTTTGAAGGATATAAGTTGAAAAATCAAGGAGATACGAATTTTCAAAAAAACGAAATTTTGTATAAAAACACTTACAGTTATGCAAGAGATACAAACAAATTTCGATTTTTGAAAATTCGTATCTCCTTGATTATTTTTCAACTTATATCCTTCAAACTTCACAGTATTACTGATTTTGATATGCTCTTTCCAGCTATGGTAATTGTTTTTAAGATTGGGAACTTTTGGAATTACATGAAAAAGCCGTTATTATGAAATGACTGTAGCAATTCACAAAATACGTCATTTACACGTATAAGATTGCAGAATACGTCTTGGTAACTGTCATATTCGGATTCAGCATGAAAAATTAGTTTCGAATAGTTATTTTACCAGCCTCTACCCCAAAATGCCTTCTGCACTTTTTGCGATCCACTTTTTCAGTTTTGCGCCTAGTCTAATTAGACAAGGCGCAAAATTGAAAAAGTCGATCGCAAAAAGTGCAGAAGGCATTTTGGGGTAGAGGCTGGTAACATAACTATTCTAAACTAATTTTTCATGCTGAATCCGAATATGGCTGTTACCAAGACGTATTCTGCAATCTTATACGTGTAAATGACGTATTTTGTGAATTGCTACAGTCATTTCTACTAACGGCTTTTTCATGTAATTCCAAAAGTTCCCAAACTTAAAAACAATGACCATAGTTGGAAAGGCCACATCAAAATCAGTAAAACTGTGAAGTTTGAAGGATATCAGTTGAAAAATCAAGGAGATACGAATTTTCAAAAAGCGAAATTTTGTATGAAAACACTTACAGTTATGCAAGAGATACCAACAAATTTCGATTTTTGAAAATTCGTATCTCCTTGATTTTTCAACTGGTATCCTTCAAACTTCACAGTTTTACTGATTTTGATGTGCTCTTTCCAGTTATGGTAATTGTTTTTAAGTTTGGAAACTTTTGGAATTACATGAAAAAGCCGTTAGTATGAAATGACTGTAGCAATTCACAAAACACGTCTTACACGTATAAGATTGCAGAATACGTCTTGGTAACAGTCATATTCACATTCAGGATGACAAATCGGTTTAGAATAGTTATGTTACCAGCCTCTACCCCAAAATGCCTCCAGGTATCTGATTTCTCGAAAATGCGCCTTGTCTAAATACAGTATTCTATTGAAAATTTATCATTCAGCAGAGAAAAATTGTTCACGAAGTGGATATGACGTCTATTGCAAACAGGCAATTACAAGCGCTTAAAAAAACGACCAAAGACCAACAAGAGAGACGTCACGCCCTAAGCGACTCGCAGCACAGAGAGTATATTTGAAATACCCTTAAAAACGGAGCACTGATGGAGAGAGGGGAGTAAAATGAGCACACCGTGTTTATCAGTTGAATTACTGTTACGAGTTATCGACGTTAAATATGGTCGCTTTACTTTATTTTACTTTATATTAAGAATCAAAGAACAATGTGAACACTAATGTAGACTAGAATGGATTTCGTATGACTTTGAAAAACTACGGCACAGTCACTGCACGGCACGGCCACGGCACGGAATCTCGCCTACTGATTTCTTTACAAATTTGTGAAGAAATCAGCAGGCGAGGTTCCGTACCGTGGCCGTGCCGTGCCTAGTCCAGTCCCAGACTCTCTTTCTTGCCGCTCCAGGACTCGCGGAGAAAGGAGAGTCCAGTATAACTTGCATGCGCATGTCAGTTTAGTGACCACGCGATCACCACATTCATGTGGTGATCGCGTGGTTACAATTCCTAAAGTCATCTAATGATTCAAGACGGCTGAAGAAGAAAGTGTTTTGTATACACGATATCAGTCTCATTTCGGAAAGCCATTTGTTGATTCAGTGAGCTATGCACTTGGAAAAACCAACTATAATCTTTTACCAAAGTTTGAGCAGTTACAGGCCATTTACGGATAGATGGACAGTTGTGAAAGACGTATTTGTGAATTTTTCGATACGCATCACTACCACTGCTACCAAACACTGACATTTGCATATTGCAAGCTCGCAAAATACTAATTAATTAATTGATTGGCTCATTTTGCACATGCGCATGCAAGTTATACTGGACTCTCTTTCTCCGCGAGTCCTGGAGCGACAAGAAAGAGAGTCTGGGACTGGACTATGCCGTGCCGTGACCGTGCCGTAGTTTTTCAAAGTCATACGAAATCCACTCTAATGTAGCAGTTATTTATCTTGTCGGCCGAGGAGGGTGTTGTGAAATGACGTTATGTGTAATTAGTGATGTCATAGCGATCGAGCGAGCGTGTCAATTGGTGTCAATAAAAATAGATCGAACGCCCAGGGATCTGTGGTAGCTACGTGAATCGTAACAGACTCGGACTGACTGATTGATTAATCAATTTGTTTGCTTGTTTGTGTGTGTGTTTGTTTGTTTGTTTGTTTGTTTGTTTGTTTGTTTGTTTGTTTGTTTGTTTGTTTGTGTGTTTGTTTGTGTGTTTGTTTGTTTGTTTGTTTGTTTGTTTGTTTGTTTGTTTGTTTGTTTGTTACCAATATTCTTTATCACGCATAGCATTTTGGTTTAACCGATTAGTTTCAAAATATGTAAATCCATTCCAGTTTTGGGTGTTAAAAACCAACATATTTTAAAATTAATTATCTATTTTCTATTCACTATTTTTGTCTGTGTTTTAATGAACTCTAAGAACCAATCACAAAGCAGACAAATTCCTTCGTTGTAATTTTTCCGTTTTTATTTTTTCTGTTTAATCTAATCAAGTCAACAGGTTCAGCATTTGTCGCGTTTACTCTTATTATAATGATTTTTAAAGCCGCTAGAGCGATGTATGTTTTGTCTGGATCAATAGTAATTTAGTGCTACATAATAACCAAAAAAATAAAATAGAAAGAAAACGCTTAAGAGCCTCATTAGCGAGTAGCTGTATTGTTACCATAAAACACGTCACTGGCAAACAAAATCCAAAAGCATTGGTTCGCTTGTGGCTCTTTGTTAAGATCCTAGCTGTTGACAAAGTGAATTAAAAGCAAAATAAAAGAGTCTAAATTTGCATCTTGATATTAATTACAACACACAACAACTTGATAAGGGTTTGTAGGCCCGTAGGGCTCAAAAGTATTAGTGATAGTCATTGTGAAATCTGATTGGGTGCTCATTCATCGCTTCTGGCTCGTTAAAATGTTATCTTTCGATATTCGACGAATCGCGTCAAAGTCCATTGTCTAAATTTAAAGCATCAGCCCGACGTCTCAAGAAACTAACCAGAAGGACGCATAAAAGCAACTTCACAATCATGATTAATTTTCACTAATTCCTTCGCTCTGATTGGTCCATAGGTCATTCCGAAAAAGCCATCAAAATGTGTTGATTGGCATGGTCTCACTAAAGGTAATTGCTGATTGGGTGATTTTAATGAGCGGCTACATGGAGTCATAAATTAGGTCTCGTGTTTGATAAGCTGGATGTGATTGGCTGGCTCAACAATAGCACCTAATTGCACAACAAAACGCGTGGCTAATATGTCCGATTCTGATTCTAATTACTTCATACAATAATGGAAAGCATTGAAAAACGGAATTCTTAGCGAAATCATATTGGAGGCTTGTTTGGGCGCGTGTGATAGTTAAAATTACTTAACTAGATCGAAGAAAAGGGTATCTATTCAATTTCAGAGACTGTTGGCGCGAAATTGAAGCTCAGTGGTGATCGTGGAGGATACAATTTTACGGTAAGGAAGACTTTAAAGGTCGAGTGCTCAAAGAAGCCCTTAGGAAAAGATTTGGGGACAAAGTCATTTCTTCAAAGTCCATCTTCTCGTTTTCTTTCCTTGATGCTTGTATTGCCGGTAGACTGAGATATCAAAGCACTTTTAAAGCACGGGATCGAAAATTGGTCTTGTCTGAATCGTCTGCATCTCCCGGGAAATTTGACTGAATCTCTTTGCACCTCACACAATAGTTCATAATGTCGAGCGATTCGTTGCTGATTGCCGTTCTAACTTCAAAGAAAAGCTCGAATCATCTTAACAATGGCTTCGTGCACTTAGAAGACAGAGCGTTTGATGTTGTTCGAGCGTAATTATTTCGAAGGATTCGACAAATTCAGTAGCACGACGGTGATTTTATAATCGAATCAAAGTCGCCGCTGAAGTCTCTTTATTTTCCCACAAACGGAATCCATATTGTTTAGTGCAGCTCGAGTACATTGATCTTCGCCTCATTTTTTTTATTTCCTTGTTTATGCCTCACATAGTTTGTTTTTTCTTTTTGTCTTTTGTCTGGTATGAAAGGTTATGAGATATTTTGTCGCTGTGGAAAAAGAAATATTCAAACCAGCTAGCGATACTGTACGTGGTTACTTTTGTATGGTAGGGTGGGGAAGATTGATCGAGACAGACGCATAATAAATTTCGAAATAATTACGTCTGGAATACCTTTATTTTGCACATAATAACAGGGGATTTTTTTCGTTTATTCAGATATTATTATCGTGTTATCCTCGTTTATTCAGATATTATTATCGTGTTTTTGAATGTTTTAAAAGTAGAATTGTATGGAGCATGACTTATTATCACTGCAGGCTTGGCTCTGCAATAATACAATTAATCATGAGAAAAATAATATTTTTTACTCTTGTTTTTCATGGCCTTGAAGGGAAATGCATGTGATTTTTTTTCACTCGAAAGAGAACACTTATTATTACAGCTGTTGAGTACAGTTTGACAATTAAGTTACATTTTTTTTCCTGGGAAATCATTACATTGATTTCCCTAGAAGTACCCATTCTATTAGTGTCTTCCAAAATCAGAGATAGTTTTGTGAAGTACATTTTTTCTCATATTTTGTTTCGAATATACTTACATGTAATGTCTTGACACTGCATTTGTTGACTTTTAAACTTCCTTGGTGTTATCTCTGGAACAATTTTGGCATTCCCAATATTTGAAATAACCCAACATCCCCCTGTAGACATGTAGAAAGTGTACAATTCGGCTAGGTATTACACCATGTACATTTAGAGTTATAAGACCTGTTCAGAATAAGTGCTACATTCATTGTAGCAGTGAGCTACGTAATTAAGTGAATTGCAAGTAGTTGTATTAGGATCAAATGCATCTATATAAAAGGTTATTTTTACAGAGAAAATTCATTTACTTTCAGAACAGGACAGTGATTTGGTATTTTAGTAAATCCCAACTATCTTGAATCCCCAAAAACAGCATGGGTTCAAAATGACCAATAGACATCCACTTTAGAAAATGAGTTTCTTCTGAAGATTGTAGATAGCAGGTCAGGGTTTAATTTATTTTTTTTTTAAGTCAGAAAAATTGTAACAAGCTTGGATAATTACAGTTGTAGCTTTTTTAAGACATTGTTTTACTTTCATTGTCAGCTTTCATTTTCATTCTTTGAAACTCACATAAATACATTTAACTAATACCAACCATAAATATCTATGGTCTTCATTACAAAGTTCTCTTCATTTCAAATAGCCACTATGGAATGGTAACAGGAAATTAGTGAAAATGTAACATTACAACAAGTTGATTTTAGTGAGGGCAGTCCTAATGTTGAACACCATTAGTGTTATTTTATAATAAATATAACTGGTAACAAGTCATGTCTTTTTTATTTTTTTGATAATACAGAATGCAATTTCAAAATCTTTACAAGTTTGACCCTGATTGATTTTTTCACTCTCACTGACATTTGAAGGGCAATAAGCCATCTTTAGTGCTCTTTTTCACATATTTCTTTTACTATATATCATTCTGTGAATTTACAGAAAGTACACAAAGTAATTCTACTGTATTGTTACAGTGATATAGAGATGTATCGTAGAAAAGAGATTTTACCATATTAGCAAAGCTAATTTTCTTTGTCAGTTGTGTTACTGTTCATTGTTTTCATTAAAAGTATAGAATTTTGCATTAATTTTTATCAAAGTCTTGCTTGCCTAAAAGAAAATAGAAGTTATCAAACTAAAAATTATAAATCATTAATAAATTGACATTAGCATGGACAATGACCTTTATAGATGGGCTACATACTGCTAATATCAATTTGAAAGTAGGCCTTAAATGTCTGTGTTTGAATAAATTTATTTTCTAATAATTAACTATCTTACTCTGCATGCTTGACATTTGCACCCCATGAAGTCTGTCTTTATGCAAAGTCTCTCTTCTTGGCTCTTGAGTATGAAAGTTAATAGCTTTGAAACCAATGTTTAAGGAAAATAGCAATAATTTGCTCTGATTGGTTAATTCTCACATACTGAGGGATATAAAGAAGTAAACAAAATTGCCTCACAATTTACTCAATAGGCAAAAATCTTGTTTAAGTGCACATATTTTTTCTGTAAAATGTTGTGCCATAATATTGAAGCTATACTAAAACATAACAATCATTAAAGAACAAGAGGGAATGTTTGCATTGAAATTAAATACATGGTAGTAACTTTTTATTATTGCTTTTATTTGTGGTATATATAGTTTTTACATTTTCAATTATTATTAATATTATAAGTTAGTAGGTCAGCCTTGACTGAAAGAGTTTATTTGAAAAATTAGGTAGTTACCTAATAGCAGAGCTCCCATATAGATAAAATAATAATTTTAAGTACTTTGTTTTTGACGTTCTTGATTCAAATGGATTGGGCTTCCTGTAGTAATAGGCAAACAAAGATCACATTTTTTTGAAAAAGCTAGTTGAAATGAAGATATTAGTCAAGTTTTTTTAGCATTTGCTTTAGGATAATTTGTATATACTCTTACCCTTCAGTCTGCTGAGAATTATAAGGCTTTCAAGCTCATTCACCTTTATTACAGTGATTTTATCCAGATTCAGTCAGATTTTATAATTGACTTTGTAGTAGTGGTTCATCATTCTCAGGAATAGAATTAGGCAAAAAGCCTCCAAAGCTGATTTGATTTACCTAAATATTGAACCATTTCAACATTTTTGCTGGGCCAGTCTACATATACATATGCACAGACCTGTATGGTGTCATCAATAATAGTCCAGTTTCCTTATTTACTAGAGACCGCTGAGCTTCGATCTTGACAAAAGGCGCATTTATGCAGGGTTGGCCTCCTTTTCAAGAGAGACCCATGGGAATGAAATCAATTTCTTTATTGTTCTTCAGTCAAAATGTTTGCTTTTCTCACTGGTATTTTTTAAAATTTCACCTTGACTCAAGGCTAACCCTGTGCCAATGGGTCTGTTGTCTAATTGTACAGCTGTATGATCAAACTCGAAAAAGGTCTATTATGGTCTACTCACCAATAATACTCAATTCTGATTGGTTGAGAAGAGTAGTCAATTTAAGCTAATTACTAATTGTAATTTAGTCAGCACAGTTCATTCAATGGCCCGGCCCCTCTATTTGTTCCCCCCTCCCTCCCTCCCATTTGTTAGTCTCCCTGATTATTATTATTATTGTTGTTGTTGTTGTTGTTGTTGTTGTTGTTATTATAGGAAGAAGATTATTGTATAATAGCCATAATATAGTTAGATATTAATTTGTATAGGATTCAAGTAGCCAGTTGTAAATTACCTACATGTAGCGAGATTTGCAATTGTAGAGTTAGATGTTCGACTATTATTATTATTATTATTATTATTATTATCATTAAGATCTCGGTATTCCAGACGTGCTGGGTGGTCTGCGGTCATAGGGACCACCCTTATTCTACAGAGTGTGCTTAGTCTCTAAGCCCCAGGTCTTGGGGTCGAGGCTAAGCAGTATCTTACACCTGTAGTGTGAATTATTAATTCTCCACTCAGGTTGTCTATTTATAGAAATTCCGTATTATTATTATTATTATTATTATTATTATTATTATTATTATTATTATTATTATTATTATTATTATTATTATTGAAACAAAGAATGGAATAACCCAGACTTATTGAAATTTTGATATATATATATATTTTCTAAATCATTTTGTCGTTTACATTTATAAATGCATGTATCACTCGAGTAGTCAATTGCAAATTGCCTGTAAGTAGAGAGATTTGTAATTGTTGTATAAATATAGAATAAAGTTTCCATTATTATTATTATTGTTATTATGGTAGACTTTATTGGTAAAATAGTTCAATATATATGTCGACATCATTGCGGGCACAGCCTAGGCAATGTGGATTTGAATACAGGATATCTATATGTACACATAAATTATATTCTTTGAAAAAAAAAATGCTAAATTTTTCATTATTCACGTCCTTAAAAATATCTTATGAAGCTAAAATTCTTTCAGCTATTATATCTGTATAATCATGCGTTTACATAATTACACGCACGAAAATCTCTTAACAATTTCACAGTTCTGTGAAATAACCCATTTCTGGGAACGTTCAATTGTTAACCTTGCTACTTTTGGACCAAATAACATATTCAGTTCTTTGTCTAGGTCATTATAGTATGCACCAAGATAATCAAACACTATGGTGATAAGCTTCACTTTGTAACCTGGATACAAGTTCTTTATCCCCAATCTAAGGTCTACATACTTGTTCTGTTTGTACTTGGTTCTTTCAGCAATTGTTCCTGGAGTACATATCGTACCTTCCACTAGAAACCATTCTTTGTTCTTCTTGTCTAATACACTGATATCTGGTTATTATTATTATTATTATTATTATTATTTTAAAAAAAAGATTTTAATAATAATAATGGACTTTATTTCAAAAAACAATCTAAAATATATATATACACGGTCATACGTCACAATATTGATTTACATATTTACAAATTTCAGTTTTATGTTCTTGAAATTACTGGAATATATTAAATAAATCTAAAATCTAAAAACTATCAAATATCTAAAATAATTATAAAAGGCTGAAAAAATGGGCTAACTAGCAAAATATATTCCTAAAATTCAATGTGCAGTCATCGATAAAGTCATTTATTATTATTATTATTATTATTATTATTATTATTATTATTATTATTATTATTATTATTATTATTAATATTATTATTACGAGCAGCATTGCTATGTCTTAGAGGTACTAGAGGAAGAAGGAAAATTAACGTAATAGAGAACATTAGTGACATTGATCTTGAGGTTGAACTATCAAATGTGCAATGAAGATAGATGAATATATTTAATATGACTGTTTTTTCTTATATTATATTATTACTGTCGATATTTAGAGTTTTTTATAAAAAAATTTTAATAGTTTTTTAGGACTTTTTTAAAAAAATTGAGAATTTTAAATATTTGTTAAGTATTCATTTGAAGTTTCAACTATTTTGATAAATAGAATTTTAATATTTGTGAATTATTTATAATTATTTATGCATAATAAAGAAGTTATTTTTCATTAAAATTAATTAAAAAAAATATTATTATTATTATTATTATTATTATTATTATTATTATTATTATTATTATTATTATTATTATTATTATTATTATTATTATTATTATTATTATTATTATTATTATTATTATAAGCAAATAAAGTTTCCATTATTATTATTTATCATTAGCTTATAAGAATATTTAAGAGTTCAAACTTAGCTGTTGATGCTGGGTGATTCCTTTTTTCATAGATTTTTGAGCTGAACTGCATTTTCTATCTTAATGATCTCTGAGGTATCCTCTTTCGTTATTATAACAATTATAAAATTTGGGGAAGGCATTGAGTTTGACCAGGAAAGATTTAATTTATACCAAAGTGGAATTTTGCATTTCATTTTTAAATGTTTATTGAACCATAGTCCAGCATTTGCTATATCACCAACAAATTCTAAGGACAAAAGCATAAGATACATGTAATTAATATAAAGATTATTATGAATTTAGGTTTTGAAAAAGAACTTCCTCATTGTTCGCTTTATTATTGGTAACTAAATGTGATAACACTTTATCCACATTTACATGCCCATAGGCAGAAAAAAGTCTCAACTGGGAATTAGTCAGCTACTGTGAAGCCAACAAAATGCTTAGACATCAATAGTGAAAACTCAACCTGTGTCTGAAAATTTATTGGCCTTTTTGATAGCCTATAAGACCAATTGCCCATCAAGACATTTGTCTGGCAGGGTAAATTATGCAAATTACAGTGGTAACCTTGAACAGGAAGCTCATTAGGATTTTAAACTGGAGGGCATCTGGCTGTGACACCTGGGCAAAACATAACATAGTTAGTTTGAGTTTCTCAAGACAGCCAGGCAAAAAAAACCCAGTAAAGTCTATGTTCACAGCCATTCAATTTACCTTGTGCCGGCCGGCCCTTACAATGAACCCTTTGAAATTAAAATACACATTCACTGATTTATTATTTATTGGCAACAGGAGTTCATCTTGGAAGGGCCAGGGGGAGTAAAGTGGCATCTATTGCTGTCTGTGAGTTCAATATATCACCAGTTGAAAATAGAGCTCAAAGCTACAATTAAGGTGGCTCGATATAGTTTTTTATTCAGTGACCACGCTTCCGTTTTTCGTTCCACGAATTGAGCAACTTACTCTTGACCAACCAAAATGGTTTTTACACCAGTTATTGGACTTAAATCAAAGTTTATATTTTTGACTTCTTCACTTTGATTTGCGTTGCCATAGCGACGGTAAACAAATATGGCTGAAATCAAATTTTCTAAAATATCTTTCGAACTCAAGCAACTCTAGACAAGGGACTATAGGGGCAATCAACTACATACTAAAACAAAGAAATTAAGACTGAATCCAAAAAAAAAAAAAATACCAAGCCATTTTCGAATAAATCGCAAAAACATAAATGATGCGAATTCGCCAATTTCCGGTCCTGTACAGCGGCGGATCTAGACCTTTTGAAAGGGGAGTGCACCATTTTACAAAACACAGAGGGCATAATTTCCTCAAGCCCCCGGGGGGGGGGGGGGACTCCTATATATATGAGGACGGGGATGCTCGTCGGAAATTTTGAAAATGACCCCTAAAAGGTACCTGAGTGGGAGTGGCAACAATTGATTTCTACCCCTAAAAGGTACCAATTCAAAACTATAATATAGAATTAAAGTAATGAAACACTTTTTTATCGATGTGCTTTGAAGATTCAATTCAGATCATCGAAATCGTCCCTTTCATGCTTATTTTAGGTAGTTTATTTGCCCCCAAAACAGTCCCTAAAAGGTACCAGCTATGTCTTTGGTAGTCCAATTAAGTCTGAGACACCCTAAAAGGTACCTGATTGCAGATTTTGACCCCTAAAAGGTACGACGAGCATCCCCGTCCATTTACGATCGGAGTCCCCCCCCCCCCCCCCCCCGGGCTCAAGCCCCCTTCTAAAGTAACATCGCAGGGCTGTAGCAAGCCATAAAATTCTGAGAGGCTAAAACAACCTATATTATAGTTATCCTTTTTCGCGAGCGTAGCGAGCGCGACATTTGGGCTGAGGCGCGTCAATTTGATAAACAATTACGATAAAACCAACAACAACAAACATTTAGAAAGTATATTGTTCTACACGTTTAGACAAGATATAGAGAGTGAGTGAGAGAGGAAAAGAAAAAAAATAAGTAGAACCCAACTGAAAAGGGGAGGGCACCTTTATTCAAAAACGGCTTGGTAAAAATTTTGAATTGTGCCTTACAGCGAAAATCGTTGCATCGCGACCTCTAACGTCGGTAAGATTTTGGTCATTTCTGATCCGTCAGTCATTCTTGGGGGCGGAGCTTTCACGAACTCGTTCAGTTATTGGTTGATTTAAAAGAAGCTCCGCCCCCAAATTGATCGATGGCTCAGAAAAACCCAAAATCAAAACAAATTTTGAAATTTGCTGGTCGCGATGCAACGTCGATTTTCGGTATGCCTAAACTGCGAGGCAGCGAGCCGACGAGGCACAGTGCGAGGCATGCGAGGCAAGCATAAAATAATAAAAAACGCAGCGAGGCATACCAAAAAATCAATTTCTACCTTTTAAAGTTGAAAAACATCAAGTTTCAAGTCAAATCGTGCGTTCCACACTCTTCTGACTGATAAGGTATCCGCCATTTTGAAAAGACAGGAATCCCGGTATGACAAAGAATCCGCGCATGCTCTGTGCGGACGAGAATAGCACGCTTCGAAACACGGGGTTGCGTCCGCTGACCAGACGCTGGCAAAACTCTGGGTACGAGATTGGCTTCGAAAAGATGGCAGCGTCGATTTGTTCTCTGTAAGTATTCTTCTTTAAGTAATTATATGGTCTATAATGGTTTACTTTGCCATGAATTGAACTCATTCTGTAAGTTAATGGCGTCTCTTTATTCACTCTTTAGACTTTAGACTAGAGCGCAATTACGTAACAACTCAATGCGCCAAATTGCATCATTCATCGGGACCTTAGGCTTAATCTGTCATAAACATGTTGCGATTTTCGTTTTGTACCGCAGTGTTCAGAGAGAGAATTTCGAGGGGAAAAAAAATGAAGAAATTCATCCCTTTTTCTTAAACAACACTTTTTTAACGTTTTCGTTTGTCAACGCATTTCGCGCTCAAAACCCTTTAATAATTTTATTCTTTGAAAATTTTTTAATTTGATTCATTTTCAAATGTGATATTCAAAAGTAGCTAAAAGTTTTCTTTATAGTTCACAACTGAATGATATGATTGCGAAAAAACGTCGAAATTTGCACGAACACTACTGTGAGTCGCAAATGAGGCATTACTACCCTAACACTCAGGTAGAGTGTGAAATTCGCTTTAGAAGACACACTCGTTTGACATCACATTCCTGTCCTCACGTGCTCAAGTTCCTGAAACCAAAATTTTAAATATAACTGTTTACGTGGATGAAAGAGTGTCTAATTGTGTTTGAATAACCATCCATTTTCATCCAGGAATGGTAGAAGAACTCATGATTAATAAGTAATGAACCCAACAAATTTTCAAGCATCGTTAAGCTTGCCACTCAGAATTCCACTTAAAACCCTTCAGTCCAAATCGGTTTCCAAGATTATGACCAGTTTTTGTTTTTTTCTTCCTAAAAATAACTCTATTTGGCATTGTCGACTGATGGGAAAAAATGATTGACATGTTGAACTGATTAAACTTGGAAACTCAAAGGACTTTGAGCACGTGCACACATGCAGGAATGCGAAGCCAAACAAGTGTATTTTCTCGGGCTCATTTGCCACTATCTGTTTGAGTAGTATATCGTTGTCTTGAAATTTTATATACGATATTACTCAAGCCGTAACTCATTGTAAAATTATTTACAAGGTGCAATCTTACCCTAGAGTAAACACCTAGACAAAGACAGAGCAATCTCCAAGCAAAAACATAAAAATTCAATTAAAAACTTGTTTTGAGTTGAAACTTTAGGTACCCTCCGCCTCTTGCGTATTAGGGTTAATAAAGTTATCATGTTGTGTTGATACAATCAAATAAAGCTATAGTTTAGATTATATATGTTTTTATTATCATTTTATTTATTTCTATTTATTTGTTTGTTTTATTTTATTCCTGCCTCGCATGTCTCGCCCTATGCCTCGCATGCCTCGCACGCCTCGCACCATGGCTCGCATGGCTCGCTGCCTCGCATATTGGTAAACCTCGTCGATTTTGGCTGTAATTTCTTTGCCTTATTTTTAGTGTGTTGTTTATTGCCTATGTTGTCCCTTGTCTAGAGCTGTTCGAGTTCAAGAGATATTTTAGAAAATAGAAGTGAAATAGACAAAACTCACAACTTTGATTCAAGACCAATAACTGGTGTAAAAACCGTTTCGGTTGGTCAAGAGTAAGTTGCTCAATTCGTGAAGTGAAAAACGGAAGCATTGTCAATAAAAAAGCTATATACTGAGCCACCTTAAGGCAGCTGGGTCGGGTAAAATTTCAATTTAAACTTTAAATTTGACTTTTTATCAACTGCACTTTATGAAATACCCTGAAAATAGGTATGTTGTCATACCATGGCATGGAAAAGAACCTTAATGGAAAAATTTGCATATAGGGTGGTCACGTCATCCATTAGGGACTTTAAAGCTCTGAATCGCTATTTTAGAGCTCAGGTTGCGAAATTTTTAGTTCGAAAGAACAAGCACTCCAAATCTTTTATAATAGATGTCCCTTACATATAGCCAATTTGGCAGTTATGTTTCTTCGAGGAGTTATAGGGTGAAACAGGTCACGTGACTAAACTTTGAATACACTTGTTAGCCTCATTTGTCTTTTGTGTAAGAAATTTCAACTACCAAACACGTTTATAATTGATTGGCACTATAGCCTTTCTATTTTCACTGTTATAAAATGCGTGTGACACTCGAGTAGCCAACTGCAAATTGTCTTTAGGTAGAGAGATTTGTAATTGTTGTAATAAATCATGAACTAATGTTTCTATTATTATCGTTATTATAAGTATTATTTCGTGTTATCTCGGTTTGATGGAATACCGGTGATATGTCTCTGAGAGCAAGCTGCACCCAGCAGCCTTAGGTCTCAAAAACCTTCCTTATCAACCTTGCAGTACCAAGCAAACATGCTTTCTGCAACAACTCTATGCCACTAATTTAAAGACGTTCAATTCTTTCAGCCATTTCTTCAAATCCCTTGATACAACTCCCAAGGTACCAACCACCATTGGTATCACCCTTACTTCTCTCAATTTCCAAAGCTTCTTTAGTTCCCTACGTAACTCATCATACTGCTGAATTTTCCCATTTTCTTTTTGGCCAACCCTACTATCCCCTGTACAAGCAATGTCCACAATGAAACACTTTCTCAGCTCCTTTTCTAGCAAGATTATATCAGGTCTCCGGCTCTCAATGACATGATCAGTCTGTATGTTTACATCCCAGAGAACCTTGACGTGTTAATTTTCCAGCACCCTTTCTGGCTTGTGGTTGTACCATTTGACATCTTCAACCAGATCATACTGTTTACAGATATTAGATGTATGATCCTTGCAGCATTATCATGTCGTCGTTTGTATTCTGTCTGAGCCAGCTTCTGACACTCAGCAACAAGATGAGTAATCGATTCTTCTCGAGTTCTGTGACCACACATTCTACACTCCTCAGAGACATTCATTCTGTCGATGTGTTTCTTTATCCAGTTGGTTCTCAAAGCCTGGTCTTGGGTTGCAAAAATCATACCTTCTGTTTCTTTCTTCAGATAACCCTTTCTGACCCATCCAAATGACATTTCGTCCCTTACATCCTCTGTATCTCTCATGAATTTTCCATGGAGAGCTTTTTCCTTCCACTCCCGCAGTCGCGTTTGCTTTCTACTTTCTATATTTTCCTCTACCCCACCTTCTCCTCCAACGTTCAATATTTTCTCGGTGTTCACAACAGATAACAGATCCTCCTTCGAATTTGACACATATCTGCACAAGCTTATGATTTCAAGCTCAACACAATCTTGCACACTCAGAAGTCCTCTACCTCCTTCTTTTCTTGGGACGTAAAGCCTATTCACGTCACTTTGGGGATGCAGCATTCTATTCATTGTCACCAACTTCCTTGTTTTCCTGTCCATGTGCTGGAGCTCCTCCTTAGTCCAGTTGACAATCCCTGCTGTATAGCGCACCAATGATACTGCTCTAGAATTGATGCCTTCTATGGTATAACCTGCGTTCAACTTAGATGATTTTCCTGACTCTCCTGAAATACTCCTTCCTGATACTTGTTTTCATTTCCTGGTGTCTTATATCACTCGCTTCAACTACCCCAAGATACTTGTACTCTTTCTCAGAATCTAATTCTTTGATGACAATTCCTTCGCTCAACTTTAATCCCTCAGATGACACCACTTTCCCACGTTTGAGTGTCAAGAATGTGCACTTCGAGACACCAAACAGATATCCATGCAGATATCTTTGCTAAAAGTTTGAGTTGTTTCAACAAGCCTTTCAGTCTCCTTTTCATTGCTGCCAAACAACTTTAGATCATCCATAAACAAAAGATGGTTTATTTTACCTTTCCTATTTCCGAAATCGAACATACCCCGCTTTTACCTCCCTCAAAATATATGTCAAAGGAATCATCGCTATTATAAACAGCAATGGTGACAAACTGTCACCTTGAAAAATTTCCCTTTTGATTTGAACTTGTCCCAAGCTAAAAGATTTGAAACGCTCTGATGCTAACTTCACTGAAATAAAATATGTTTCGCGCTTGTTGCGTGACAATCTACGAAAGAGTAACAACGAAACCCAAGACACTAACCAAATTAATCATGATGTTTACGTTGCTTAAAGTTTTTGGGGCTACTTTAAAAAGGTCTTTGTCACAAAAGATGCTGTTCTTCCTTCCTTCAGTATGGCAAAGTGTTTGGATTACTTCAGAAAATCTCCATCATCTATTAATCCCATGAAAGTTTTTCACCTCACAAGCTGGATACCTACTTGTCTCGAGTGCTCGTATCATCATCATCATCATCGAAAAATGAATATTATTCGCAGCTTATGATCTTTCTGCTGGTATTTCATAGGCATTGGACAGTAACAAACTGTCAAAGAATACCTATCTGCCCTTAATTCATTCCCTTAGGTGATCTCTATCACCTACCACTGATTTCAGTGATACTCTTTTATACTACCTGTATAAGATCTGTTTTAGATTATGCTATTCCAGCTTTTATTGCTCTCTTCCTCAATATCTCATTACAGAATTAGAGAGAATTCAGAAGAGAGCAATGTCGATAATTTATCCACAATTAGACTATCAGTCAGCACTTAAGATATCCAATATTGTTACTCTTGTTGAACGCCACAAGGGCCTTTGTAAAAATGTCTTTGATGATCTAGTAACAAATAGTAACCATAATTAGCTCTCTCATTTATTACCAAATAGAAATAATACAAGATATAACCTTAGAAATCATCGTACTTTTGAGTCACCAGCAATACGCACAGAAAGATTTAGAAATACATTTATTCCTTATATGATAAGAGAAATGAATCTTTAAATAGTTGTATATATTATATATGTTAGGTTTTAGTTTTTTTTTTATTTTATTGTAATATTACTAATTCAGCGAAAACCGCTGCAATGTAATGTTCTATTCTATTCTATTCTATTCTATTCTATTCTATTCTATTCTATTCTATTCTATTCTATTCTATTCTATTCTATTCTATTCTATTCTATTCTATTCTATTCTATTCTATTCTATTCTATTCTATTCTATTCTATTCTATTCTATTCTATTCTATTCTATTCTATTCTATTCTATTCTATTCTATTCTATTCTATTCTATTCTATTCTATTCTATTCTATTCTATTCTATTCTATTCTATTCTATTCTATTCACGAACGAACGAACGGTTTCGTCAGAATTGTGACACATCCTGCATTTAGGGTTAGACTGTGATTTATCGATCCTTCTTTTGATGTAATTTGTTCTTATTGCATGATCTTGGGCAGCTATGATGGGCGATTCAGTTTCTTTCTTGGGCTTCCCCTTTTTCAACCATGTCCACGTTCTCACATTGACCTTGTCTTCATTTTGTCTAAAAAATTGACCATGCAGGGGCTTGTCTTTAAGATTGTCATTCTTTTTCCTTGTCTTAAAATTCTTGCCGGGGAGTTTCTAGACTATGATGATGATGATGATGATGATGATGATTATCCTTTATTTCACAGCAAACTGGTTTATAGCTAATTGCACAATCATTGACCCTTTCAAGAGGTAGAAGCTGAGACCAAAAGGAACACTGGGAAATTTGTTTATTAGATGATTTCAAAGAAGCGCGTGGGCGTGGACATTTCAGACAGTGAGCGAGATAAATTCTTGGTATTTCCAACACGATTATGTAGCAAATTCACAGATAAAGCATATGAATATCCATATATTAGTAGTGTACCCAGGAGTCATTTCGGTCTCAGCCTCTAGGCTTGATGATTTTGAAAGGGTCAACGTTTGTGCATATAGCTTTTTTTTATTTATAAAGCTTTAGCCACTCCAACACTGGAGTGGCATGGCCCTCACAACAGAGCGAGGCATTGGTATAAAATACAATATACAATAATATAGATATTATATACACACACGACTGTTATACACATTGAATATATTTATACACAGCAGGATTTAGTGACTATATCCTTTGCTGAACAACATTTGGGGCATACAGTCTTCCAAGTGGAACTATATAATGATTTACGAATAATCACTTCTAGCTCGAGAACTATATATCCTGTTCTTGAGAGCTGCATGAAGCACTCTTCTCAGTATATATGCAGTACCAAGAAGTACAGTCATCATCATCATCATCATCATCATCATCTTCTTCTTCTTCTTCTTCTTCTTCTAATTAATGTAGGAGTTTCTACAGACACCATCCACCTTAAGTAGCTTTAGAGGGAAAGGGGAGTAGAGTGAGTATACATGTAAAACAACTAAGAATAGAAGTTTCAAAAAGTGATAAAGAATAGTCATTGTGAGTATTGAGTCAAACGTTTATCCATACTGAAAACAAGATTGGGGAAAGGCATATTTTAAATTTTATTATAATGAGGACGTCTGGTATCATTTATCATCACAGTACTGCCTGGGTGTCTTCTGAATTCTGTATTTTGCATAACTGCCCTCAAATTACACTCAAACTGCACACAAATTTCTCACAGCCCTATACTGTGACACTTATGTAGTTATTCATTGGTAATACTGTTGCCACAAAGCGTTAAAGGAGATTTAAAATAAGATACTACAGACATACTTTGTAGAAATGTATTCAATCTAATTTACCAAAATGAACTATTTGTTATTGATAGGAGTGAACTAATGAAGGAAAAGATAAACCATGAGTTCAAGCAATTCTACCGAAAGCAGTTCTACATCACCTGGACCAAGTAAACCACCCTGTGAAACTGTGAATAATGATGGTACAGAAGGTAAAGATTTACTCCACTCACTGAAAGGGCAAGTGTCTTTTGCTAAACAATGTCTTGGCCTGCTACAAAACCAAATGAAACATGCAATGGACACTCTTGAGATTCTACAGGACCAGGTCATTAAAGCACAATCAACAATTGATAAAATAGAAAGAAAAGGAAGCAAGCAGGCTTGCAGTCAGAAAGTTCAATCTGTTGTGATGGGAAATGATTACCAGACCCCTTTAGATGAACTCCCTCCCAGTGCAGTCCCTCTTCAAGGCCATCGTATGCTAGTAGTTGACGGTAATGGCCAGCCATTGTATGCAATTGACAAGACGGGATCATATGGTATACCTGTCCAGCATCAGAACGCACCATGTCACTGCCCATCATGTAATAATGTTAGTCTAGGCCATCCTGTATTTCTTACAGAGCAAGGCCAACAGCTTATTGCAATTCATTCAGGGCAGGCCTTTTATCATGCTGATGGAAAAGGAGCATCATCTCCACCAACTACAAGTCATGACACAGAAATAAAGAAAGAAGAGTGTCATACTGCATCAACACCTGATTATACTTGTTATAAGAAACGCAAGTACTCTGCAGCTTCAATGTCTGATACAAGTGGTGTAGAAGAAAGTCCCAGTCCCAGACAAAACCAAAGCAATAATAACGAGTCTAATACTTCAAAAAGCCTTAATGACTCCAAATCAACATCTCCAATAGCCTCGCAGCTTCTACAAGTTATTGACGTCTTGCAAAATGCTGGTGATGATGATAATAATAAAGAACCCATAGCCTCATCAGTGAGGTCGATAAGAGGCTCTTCAATCCCATTTACAGGTATGATACAACTAAGCTTTTAGCCAAAATATCGGTAGTTCCACAATATTCCGCATTATTATATAGCAACATATAACGCACGCTCTCATTGGTGAATTTGCGGGCCGTAACTTCCCGTACGGACCGAGAAATTGAAAGTTGAAAATTTTTCGTTGCTTTTTACTCGGGCTACCTGTGATAGCTCGAAGTCTAGGTTTACCTTTTCTGTCTATCAACCTCTGTGGAAGTCGACAATCTGCCATGAAAACGAGGCAAGCATGAAAACGAGGCAACGCACGTTTTGAAATCATGTGACTGCATAGTGGATTTCCAGCAAGTTTCGAGCTTTCTGGTGAGCAGAACATGCAATATTATCGCGAGTTAGGGACGTAACTTTAACTGCACTATAAATACTATAATTGCGTTAAAGCAGCTTCACATGAGTCTCAATCAAGGTAAAATCTAAGTCTGATCATTTAAAATGTACGAATCGACGAAGCTTACTTCCATGAGTTTAAATGCTAGCATATATAAGAGGGGCCCCGCTCGTCGGAAATTTCCAGTATGACCCCTAAAAGATACCCGAGTATTATCCTGGTGGGAGTGTCAATAATTGATTTCTAGTCCTAAAAGGTACCAATTTAAAACAAAAATTGAAGAATCCAAAAATAAAAACTCCTTTATCGATGTTCTCAAAAGACACAAGTCAGATCATTAAAATCGCCCCAGTAATACTTAGGTATTTTATTAGTGCCGAAAAACACCCTAAAAGGTAGTCCACTAAAGTCTGAGACACCCTAAAAGGTACCAGATTACTGATCAGTTTGATCCCTAAAAGATACAACAAGCAGCTCTGCCCATTTCCGATCGAAGTCCTGCCCTTCTATTCTAGTGTATTACTATGTATCAGTGAGCTGCATACAAATTATTTACAAAAGACAACTACACAACCAGTATTCAGTGAGGAGCATCTTATTTATTAGCCAGGTCATGATATTATATCTTTAATGAAGAAGCTAGATGATAAAAGGAAGTTTGGTGTAATACTGAAATCACATTGGACACAATAAATTGTTATCAACAATACTAACTTTGATAGGGGAACAAGCAGCTCAAGGATTTTTCGTGTCCATGGACAAATATCTCAATCAGGAGCAATTTGAAAACTTTGAAAACACGAGTGACTTAATCCTTAATTTTACGAGGAACCATTCGATTACTTGTTTATAATATATATTTTTCTTTGTGACATTTTATGATTTCCAATCAGTTGAACGCGTAGCGTAAACATGAAAACAAACGAATCAAGGTAGAGCGACAACATACAAAGCCCAACAAATTCAAGCCCAAGAAAACAATAAAAAAGACATAACAGTTTCAAAATTTACTTTATTTCTATTTATAACTTAACTGAATTGAAGAAACGTTGTCGGGTCTAAAAACATAGAAGCTGAGACCGAAATGGTGCATGGGATGTCAATAATTATATTCTGATTTATTCATTTAAGCTGCAACCGATAAAAAATCGAAGCATAACGGCCCGCCCACGCAGGTCCTGAACACGCTTTTGGCATTTTGTATCGAAGGCAAAGCGTAAATGAATAAATCAGAATATTATTATTGACATCCCAAGCACCATTTCGGTCTCAGCTTCTATGTTCTATGTTTTTAGAACCGACAACGTTTCTTCAATTGACTATATATTTTTTGCAAATTCTCAGCTGGAATAAGTTTTCATTGTCTATGAGTCAGAATAAACCACCGACCGAGCTTCGAGTATGCCTAACATTAGCTTAATAACTTAAAATAGCTCATATCATATAAATAATTGTTTCGAAATCTTATATGAACATAAAAACTTGTGAAGCGTCCTAAAACACTCCAAAATAGTAATTTTTTCAGTCCAAAACTGCGGAAGCATTGTACGTGAAGCTGTGAGCGACAATCTTCGACACAACAAAACTTCAAAAAATCACTCATAAAACTATCTCAAATACCTTGAAGGTCTGCTCATTTACAGTGGAGAATTGTTTCGAAGTCTTGTATGAACATAAAACTATAAAAGCTTTTGAAATTTTCAAAAACTTCTCCCAAGAAGTAATTTTGTAGTCCAAAACAAGCATCGTTTAATAATAATAATCTTTATTTACCAAACTTAGGATGAAAAATACGAATGGTTTACAATAAATGATAAAAATAAAGCATAATCTATAACTCTAATTAAAATGTCATTCTTTATTGAGAAGTCTTATACCTCGCGGTATAAAGCTATTTTTATGTCTCTCTGTTCCAGACTTTGGGGCAGTATGCTTGCAGGTTCTTCTCAAATTGTAGCGCTTATCATGGTACAGTGGTAAATACTTGCGAAATGGATGCTGCTCATCTCCAAGGATGCGTTCAAGCTCGCGTTTAGTAGCTGTTTTCCGTCTTGCACTCAGCTTCTCAACTGTATTCTCTTGTGCTCCTAAGATTTTCATGCTGGTTGTCCCTCATTTAACGCAATCATCGGGACGATCGGGACAACTTTGCACGCTGTCCCGAAACTCTATAACTTCCTAACGCACCGATACCTCTTACCACTGCACACTCTTACGCGTGTGGGATCTATGCATTCTATTTTGCGCATGAGCATAACGACACAAAGAAAGCGTTTAGCTTTCGAATTGATTAACAACCTATAAATACTTGTTCATTGTAAGTATATAACAAAGAAATCTATTTTCGAAAGTCCCCAGAGAACAGGGTTACGCACAATTGGTAAAAGAATTGTATAATATTTTCAAGTTTTGGATGAACAAGCAGCGAAGTATATTTTCGTTTATTTCCTCGGTGATCATGGTATTACAAAGTAATACCATGACTTCTTCGGGATATTAGTGATTAAATGTCCCCTCAGCCTCGGGAGGTTTAGTAAAAGTCCCTCGGCCTACGGCCTCGGGACTTCCACTAAACCTCCCTCGGCTTCGGGGACATTTAATCACTAATATCCCTCAGGGTCATGGTATTACTTATAATAACAACGTAATAGCGCGCGCAAGGCTCTCAAACGACAAAATATGATTGCCAAAAGCAAATGGTCCCGTCCACGCGCACGTCAAAAGTCAAATTCTATTTTTCGAAAGGCTTGCGCGCGAAGTTACTAAAAATAGCCTTAGTCGCCACGAACATCGCACAGACATCAGAGTTTCGCTCTCTTAGTATTATGGTCTTTTGATTTGTCTCATCAGCACCCAGAGTTATCGTGATGTTGATAGTTTTGTAATTCTGTTTCAAAATGAAGTACATGATTTATAAAATGCTTGATTAAAAAAATAGATTTATGTTTCAGAATTATAAAATAATTTAGATAGTACGTGCGCTGTCATTGGCCCTAAAACGTTCTGGATGAGGCTATGCAAACATGCTGCGTCACCAATCAGTCTATACGTCAAACAAAGGCGGCTAATTTCTAGTTATTGGCCTGTTTGAGCATCGCAAATTGGAAATTAAACATAATTAAGGGCCGTAGCCAGACTGAAATGTTTACCGAGGCAATCCACCGCCGAAGGCAGGAGCAACTTGCGGGACTGCTCGGAGGCTCGGGGACATGCGAACAAATTTGAGGTTCAGACTCGGACATGCGATTTCTAGCCGATTTTCAGAGGCATTTGCGACATATTTATTATGTATTAAAGTTATGATAATTTTGCACATTCTGGCAGAGAAAACTAAAGAACGAGAAAAGGCATGTCTGATCTGATATGAAATGGTATAAAAATATCCCTAAAAGTCCTTCGTTGTCAAAATTGCGACTTTTGAATGGTGGTCTTTTCTCGACATAAACTCGTTTGTGACACCAAGAAAACTAAAACAATAATATCTCAAATTTTACAGGCTTGCCTCATGGTAGCTACGGCCCTGAATTAAGTATTCCAGTTTCAAAACGTAAAAATATACTATCTGACCGGAATTGAAAAACCTTATAAAATATGCTATATAATAAACATAGTCTTATTCACCTCGCCTGCTCGGGCCGTACCGTAAGTTATGGAACCTCGTTTTTCTCTTTTTACCTTGTTATGGCCATCAAGGCATCTAATTTCGCAGCAGGAGTCAATGCATCGAGCCTTTTCGGCCTGTAGTTGCTTACTTTTTTCATCTTCTTTTAGGGCCCATCCCTCAAAACCCTGTCCATGGTGCATCAGGAACTGGGATCTTAGCAGTTGGACGACGCTGTAGAAAGCAAGATATGAGTCCTTTCAAGAGAGAGGAGGCTGGCTTATCATGTGAGTATCATTCTTTCCCGACTATTCTTGTTTGGCCTATAGATACATCTGATGTATGAATATGTAATATTGGGAGAATCTAGAGTTGGTAAAATGTATTCATCACATCTATTGGCATTTTTATTCTCTTAATTGTTCCGATGAAGGACAACATGAGGATGGTTGGATTCCCTGACGGGGTATTTCATGTGATTTACTAGTTTATTCTCTCCCTTGCTTCGAGGGTTTTTCTCCAGGTACTCCGTTTTTCCTCCCTTCATAACAAAAACAACTAGTGAGTTGAGAGTTGGGTATATTTAATATAGTAAGGAGTGGGTTCAATCTTTGACTTTCTTGATTTTTCCTTCGTCTTCTTCAAGCACATATACACAAAATGGAAAGAGATCTACCTGAACTTATGAGAGTGCCACCTCCAGTTCTAGCAGGGAACTCTGGAACCCGATTTCCTTGTGGTACCTGGAAATAGCTATTTCTCTGACAGCCCTCCTACTGCACACGAAAGAGAAAGACTGGGTTCAACTGAACGAAGGCATAGCGAAACACGTACTTCATCTGTCGTTGAAGTAAAAAAAGAACAAATCGACAAAGAGGAGTTTTCCAGGTCATTATCTGCTAGCTCGTTATCAGATGCAACATCACGTAGTGCGTCAGAGTCATCAGAAAAGTCGACAAGTTTTGACAGACGACCAGAGGTATCTTCTGAAAATCGTGTTGCTAAGGAAAACGAACATTCGGCACGTGACCAACACGTGAAGAATCATCCAAATGACAATTCACATAAATTAGATGAGGCTGATGGAACAAAACCAACAAGGTCGTCTTTCTTGAATTCTAATGACAAAGACAGAACTGATACAACTCATTTGTCATCCAAAAAATCTCAGGTACGTTTGATTAAAGTATCTCCTTTGAACTCTGCCGTGACCGGCAGCTCCATGGAACTGCGTCATCCACCATTAGACTACACGTCGAACCACGGAATTGTTCGAATATCAAATGCGACGTCAGTGAGCTCTTCCAATCCCTGTTCCGTATCCCAGCAACCTAATAACACGTCTTCAGAATCGTCGAATGATATTCACAAATCATCATTGAATTCGTATACCCACAACTCCAACTCGGATATACAAGTGGTAACTACGTACTCTGTTGCTGAAATTAGCAGTGACGACCAAAAATGCCCTTCACCATCCAAACGACCAAATATATTATCTCGAAACCGTCCAAACAAGAAAGAGATCCCACAAGGAATTGTGGTACTTGTTCCTACAATAGAAGATGCGAAGCAGCTTATTAAATCATCAAGTGGCAATAAAAGCAGCACTCCTGTACTTGTGCCACAAAACGTACTGAACCAAATCAGTGCCAATGGAGAATCACCAAGAACTACTACCGACTCTACGAGTCCCTCCTATTTAGGAAAACGCTCACATTACTCAGAAAGTAGCCTATCATATTCTTCCTCAAAAAGAAGCCTTAGTGAGCCTTTGGTCATTGATTGATAAAAGTCTCACGTTATAGGACCTTCGATACATGTAAATAGATTAAAAGTTTTCCTCCGCAAAATCGAAATCCATTTACCAAAATATCTGCTAAAGTAAGCATGGTTTTCACAGAAGCAAACACATGTATAGGTCGTACAAAAACAGAATAGAATAGAACCCTGTAACACGTTTTACCGGGACGATACACAGAGGCAAGTTGAGTGTTTTCAAATGCTAAAAGCGCCTTTTTGTTGAAAACGAGAATTGTATGCGCATGTTTTCTCTGTCAAATGAAATTGTAAATCCCTACTTTAAACCGGGCTTCAGTCTGCTTAAAGCAGATATCGTATAACTATAAAATAAGAACAGTATGTTTACGATACTTGGCCGGTACGGAACATGTTAAGATATGGGGCGGTATACGATATGACTATCCAGCAATACGGAATCTGCTGTGTTGCCTGCTTTGTCAAAAACCATGCTTATTTGGCCGCTTATTTCTTAGAAGACTTTAAACGGCTAATTATTGACTCTCCTGAAATCTTTAAAATGGGCTTTAAAAAATTAAAACTGTGGAATATAAGACGTGATTTTAGAGCTTTTCGACGTTTTTATTCATATGTTACAACCATAATAGCTATATTGCTGTAAAAAGATTTTTATTCTGAAACTTGCGTAAATGGTACCCACGGTTCTAGAACTTTAATCATATCTGATAGTATTTTAAAGTACTGTTCAATTACATGTCCGTGATCTAAGATTTTTTTAAAGTAGAGTTCAAATTACTCTTCAGTTTAAATAGTTAACAAACCTCGTGGTCGCTGGAAACATCCTGGATTATACTATGATATTTACAGAATAAAAGATTGTTCGCATACCTTTTTGTGTAGTGTTACGTAGTAGGTGTCTCCCACTGAATGAAGGCCAAAACTTTTTCAATGATCTTTCAATGTTATCACTTTTATTAGAAACTTGTTGGTTCAATATATAACGGAACAGGACACGCGATGCAATTTTTCTGTAAGACAACACAACCACTGCGCATCCACCCGCAGTTGCTGGCAACAGTTGCAGGTTTAGGTTGAGAAACGTAAGGAAACTCACCCCTTTGGGTTATACTCAATGAATCTAATTTAAAAAAATAAAAAATAAAAAATAAAAAAAAACTGCCACGTGACGTACTTAGCTCAGACGATTTCTCGCCTTAGATGTTGCATCTCTGGCTACGCGAGACCAAAAATGGAGCAGTAAAAGAGCACACGGTGAGAAAAGTGCCTCGCGTGGCAGTTTCCTCACAGGTTATCAACGTGTGCGCGGGGCTTTAAGGTCGAATTCTACTTCTACAACTTTTTCTTTGCATGATGGACACACAGTGTGTGTTGCGCGCAATGTTGCAGAGAAACATACATTGTGTGTTCGGCACAAAAAGTGAGCACATCTAATTGGGTGACTTCACATGTAATTGACTTGAAGACTTTTCTTCTGCCTGCCCTGATTGCAACCGTTAATTTTAAAATTTTTGAGTGGAATCTACAAGTAAAAAGTACAGAACACCCACTTCGAAGTTAATTCTTTACTATACACTTGCGATTGATTTCACGGTTAAGTAAGTTTCCTTTATATCACTCGACGTCAGTCATCACCGAGAAATGCAAAGTTTTAATATTCTGTTGTTTCAAACTAAAAGCAGTACGCGCAACACTACCAGCAACTGAATCGCGCATCAACGCCTTCATCAACGTTGAACGCAGTGTTTTCTTTATTTGTTCTTTATCAACTAGTAATCACTAGTTAGTCAACGTTTTTTCACGGTTTCAATAAAATCGTTACACTAAGTACCATCCTAATGCCAGGTCTTATGGACAACGTCTACGAAATGTCGTGATCACACGAGAGATGCGTGTTGAGATCTTTTTAAAGAAAAATACCAAAAAAATCAGTAAACTTTATTACTAACAGTCATTAACTACCAATTCCAGCCATGAATTTGTTCACCATAAAAGACATATATAAATAATAAATGTTTATTTAAGTGCCCAATGTGTTGTAGTGTTTGCGCACAAACTGAGGGGCACTGTTCTATCACTCACTACCACTACATTCTATTGTATGCATTTTCTTTGTATGCAATTATCAAATCATGGCAGGTTATGGAACCACAAGCACAAAGTCCAGTCAATGACGGATGGGATAGCAGTGCCCCTCACCTCCCGTTCCCTCCCCATTTTTTAGCCTGTTCCATCCTTCATAGGGTACTACAAAGGTTATCAATAGGGGATCACAAACGAAGCCGAGCGCCGCCACCACCTATAGCTGTGACGCCCAACTCTGCTTTATTGACTAGTAGATGCAAATGGTTGTTTCTGCTTCAGATGGACCAGACGCAAAGAGTGATCCATTTGGAGTAAAACAGCACATTTGTACTTCATCTGTATTACACTGAAACAAAAATCAAGCATATCCAGTTAATATAATATTCATTGGTATTTAAAGAGGACAAGTAACTGTAGATGTGTTGCGCACTTGTAATTTTCAAGCATATACGCTGACATTGCATTGTGTTGAGATATTTTGTGGAATAAACATAAGGATGATGCAGCAAAATTAGATCAATGCCAAAACCGAAGGAAACTCAAAAACATCCCCAACTCTATTAGCCTGCATGGCCAGCGGGGGAGAGGGAAGGAAACGAAGAGAGAGAGAGGCTCTCACTTCCTTTCCTTCCCCTAACCTCCCCTTCCCTCCTCTCCCCTTAGAGCCGGCCACATAGGATACACCTCTTTTTGCTTTCTCATATCCAAAATGTTTGCGTCTAAGGGTTGGGCAGCAAGCCGAAAAAATCAACTGAAAGGGATTTTGACTTCGTTTGAGATATACAGACATCTTCATAAGATTATGGGATTACTTCATCATTGACGTCAGTTTGTATTCAACTACAGTTAACCACCCCTTACCCCCAAAACAACAACAAAAAGCATTATTGTGTGGGTAGAGAATAACATTAGTTGTCAGTTACCGTCTTCCACCTACCTCTAGTTCTCTTAAACATTCACCAGTTTTTGTGTTCCAAATGCGAACCTAAAGCATGTCAAACACTGGTATGAGATAGTAGCCACTTTGCTAATAGCTTTCCCTCCTCTTTCTCAACCAGTAGTTGGTCCCATGCACGCTCTTATCATTATTATCAGTGTTACCAATGTTCGAGTTGCCCAGCGGCAAGACGTCCTAGAGTAAGGTTAAAAGCATGCAATACTTTGCACTATAGTACTAAATAGCACTAATTAAACAATAGAGAGCAATATAATAAGCATAAAACAGCACTATTGCTGGGTTTCATATGCCTTCATTTTCAGTCTTGTTGGAATTTTTATCAGCTGAAAAACAAGTTTTCATTAGAATATTCTCTTGTTGAGAACACAAATGTTTGACCACCATTTGAGGCAGAAAATGAGATTCAACAGCTGTTTGAAATCCAAAATTTAGTACTTTCAAATTTTTCACGCTCTTAGTGTTTGTACCGAGCTAACATTAAAACCGGCTCTTGCTATTATTGTTTATTATTATTTATTATTCAATTTTCATACACTGCAGGACAAATTCTGATTTTCTGATTGGTCAGTGTGTACCACGTGACGCGTTGTTATGACGTGACAGCACGTCACCATGTAATAATATTAACAATCAACGGTAACAATGCACAGTGAGAAAGAAAAAGGTGTTCCTGGTGATAAATTTGAGGATTTTTCGAAAAAGAGAAGATAAACAAAAAGAAGACTGCACGGCGTGCCTGTTTTGAGGTAAACTGTAATTGAAGTGAGATCAACATATTGGAACGGCTTGAAAACAGTCAGTTCAGTCTCCGGCTTTCCAAATTCATCTTAATATTTACATTTTCATCATACATATTTACATCTCATAGAAAGTTGAGAAAGTCTGTCGCCACACGTTCTCGCAGATGGGGTAAAGAAATTTTATCAGGAATCGAAGAAAACGCCAAACGAGTACTTCAGCCTTCGGCTCATCGACAGACGACAGCTACTTCTTGTACCAGAGTTTAGCAGCGTTTCAACCGTAAGTCGCCAGTTTAAACCTATATCCAAAACTCCAGCGATAATTTTCTAGACCTTTCACTTACAGAGTTCTAGGACTCAGTGCTGAATCACTTTTAACGATCAAAAAAAGTAGTTCTTGTTTATATGGACGATTTCAATTTTACCGAGCAAATTGTAAACATGGGTTCTTGTATCACGGTAATTTTCCAGTAGCTTTCTTTTGAAAAGTTTATTTTGTATTGTTAAAATTACCAAATGCTATTAAACTAATTTTGAATTACTATTTCGAGTGACGTGAGCTATTTCTAGTGATCTTAGATGTCGACTGACAGTGTTAGCCTGCTTCTGCAGTGTATTCAAATTGAATACTAAAAAGGTTAACACACTCTTTGCTCGTGAATTATCGGGATTTACCTTCACTCGTTCACTAACAATGAACTCGAAATTTTCTCATACTGCACTCGCCTAACGCATCGTACAGTATTTAATATTTCTTGTTCATTGTTAATAGCAATCTCGTGAAGGTAAATCCAGATAATTCACTCGCTGAGTGCGTTAACCTCTAAATAATCTTAGCCTCTATAGCTGCGCTCCAAAGGGATTGGGACCGAGGAAAGGGGAGGAGGGGCTACACAGGCTAAAATGTTTTACTTACCATTTGATCATCAGATGCTGATGCAAGAAGTTCCCCAGTCTTGTTAAACGAGCAGGCCTGTGAATAAAAAGGTTTACTACTATATTCACTGATAATTATAGCGGAGCTCTCACGTGCGAGCGGAAAACCATACTTAAGAAAAACTGGCAAACCATCGAGTTGAATTGTGTACTGAACAAACACAATCATATTATTCAAAAAATTAGGCGACCGAATTTTTCTTTTTACTCGTGCCCAGGCCGCAAGGCCGGCACGAGTCTAGGTTTACCTTTTCTATCTATCGTCTAGGTCGCAAATGTGCAAACCGAGCAGAGACTGGGGAAGAGGCCTAGCACGTTTTGGAAATCATGCGACAACGTGACTTGCCTCGACTCCGAAGGTACTTATTGCTGGGTTTTGAACTTCTGTCGTCTTTGATTTACGATTATGGTGAATTTCTTGACTTTTCGTTTCAAAGATACAAGCGTTGAAATATGCTGACATTTTAGTAAGAAATGTATTGGCCGCCATGTTGGCGTACCACGACTCGGTACACCATGAAATAACAAGAGTCAAAATCATGCCCTAACTGCATCTAATTCACATATTCTGATAACTATGTTTACAAAATACAATTTACTTCAATGGACCAAGCCAAATACATATTATTTTCTGTCGATTTGCTTGTTTTAAGTGTCTATCTGTGAGTGTGACAGTATTGCGTGACAGAAGAAACTAACAATCAGCCCAAATTTTCAGGAGCAAGTTCTTTCTTTGATGTATACAAAAAATACTAAGGAGCCAGGTTTTAGCAATATATAGTTTACATTCTAGCCTTTTGATGACGTCATGTGCCCACAAAGAATACGAATGAATACCACGCCAGGCTCAATTCTACCTGGGCACGAGTAAACGCACCATTGTGCGTCTAGTTTTCTTTAAAAGTGCTTAGCAATTAACATCTTTCTAGCAATTGGGACCCCGGGCCTAAATCAAACTTTTTATGCTTTTTTGTTGTTAATTTTTGTCTTTCTGGTCTCAGCGCATGCTTTCCGATTTCGATTTACAGCAAGAGAGCATAAATAAGAGAGGGAAACTTGTTAATGGGGCGCGCGCCGTGTTCATTCAAAAAGCGAACAAAATACTCGAGGTTTTGGTCTTTTTTTCAATCAAAATCGTTACTTTGTAATCAGAAAGTACACACTTTTGATACTAGATAATATGAACAAAAGAACTAAGACAACTGTTTTTGAAAACTCAAATTCGCACTAAACGGCTCTCTGGGTCCGGAAGTATCAAATCATGACCCACGGGAGTAGGGTAAGACGAAAATTGAACTGCATCCGGTTACTAAAAATAGCACAGATGGGAATCATCACGGCGCGCGCCCCATTAACAAGTTTCCCTCTCTTATTTATGCTCTCTTGTTTACACTGAAAACTTTCTCATTACCTGCATGTTTTTTTTTTTAATTTCAAAATGACATCTCTCCAAAATTTTCCAAATTAATGGTCTAAAAATCTTTTCTTTTAACGTAAGAGGTTTAAGTGACAAATTTAAGCGAAGAGAACTTTTTAACTGGCTCTGAGCAAAAGAATTATCTATTTATTTACTCCAAGAAACAAATTGTTGTAAGTCAAAGTGCAGGTGTTGCAATTCTTTTCAACAATAATTTTACACTTGAACTTAAGCGAACCTTTTTGGATACTGAAGGTGGATTCATTATATGTGACATCACAGCCATTACCCTGGCTACAATATACGCTCCAAATGACGATGACCCAGCTTTTTTCGAGAACTTTTTTGCCCATTTAAAAGACTTTCAATGTGAAGATATAGTCAGGGGAGGCGATTTCAACTTAGTTTTAGATTTGAATCAAGATAAAAAAAGGCGGCCTCTCAAAAACACATCAGTTAGTCTGTTAAATGACAACATGTCCGATTTTGACTTGGTTGACGCTTTATGGATCCAAAATCCTGACAAACACAGATACACTTGGGGACGAAAAAAACCGGAAATGCATTGTCGATTAGATTTTTTCTTAGTTTTTTCTTTCAATATACAGGCCGATATTCTGACAGGATATAAATCAGACCATTCTAATATGCTTGTCAAACTTGCTATACTCTAATATAAGAGGGCCTGGCCTCTGGAAACTCAATACCTCCCTTTTGTCTGATACTGAATACGTAAAACTAGTACAAACAACCATCACCTGAAAATGTTGAATATGAATATGAAAACTCAGTTAAAGCAGATCTGCTATGGGAAATAATGAAATTAAAAATAAAAGAGCAAACCATTTTCTTTTCTTTTTTTTTTTTTTTTTTTTCGCTTAAGCAAAAAAGTCGAAAATTAAAATAGAAGAAACTGAACTCATGAGCAATCAATTAATATACTCAAGAGAAACTGGATAAAGATCAAACGAAATATAATGATAGCCGGGTGAATACAAAAATGGAGGCCTGAAGATGATCGACTTAGAATCTTTTAACAAAGCCCTCAGATCATCTTGGATAAAAAAAAATACTTATATAAAGGCAATAAAGGAAAATGGAATCTTTTTTTTGGATTTTGAACTTCGGAAATATGGAAAAGCGGATTTTTTTTCGGCAAATTTAAGCAAAAATGATTTTGTGAAACACTTTCAGATACAAAATAATTTTATTAGAGAAATAATTACGATGACCAAATAAAATCCATAGATCAGTTTGAATCGCAGAGACTCTGGAACAATTCCCTTATAACAATTGAAAACAAACCAGTTTATTGTAAGTCGTGGTCCCTTAAGGAAATTGAAACAGTCAAACATTTAATGAAAGATGATAAAAAATTCCTGACCTTCGCAGAATTTCAGGATAAATTTAAAAACACGACAAATTTCCTCATTTTCCACTGGCCTGATTGACTCTATAACCATTCTAAGAAACACTAAAAAAGATGAAATTTCTTCCAAAACTGACGACAACTCTTAGTCCCATTTCTGGAAACGTTTAAAAAAGCCAATCAAATAGTGTAAAATAACTTTTCAACCTCAAGCAGAGTTATCCTCAAAAAAGCCAAGAAAAGTGGTGCAACGAATGTAATATACCAAATGACAGCATCATTTAGAAAACAGCTAATACCTCAAAACTTACTATTTTTCAATTTGAATTGTTTCACAGAAGATTGGCAACAAATGACTTCCTAAAATATTGGAGTTATCGAAAATGACCTTTGTAACTTTGGTGACAACGAAAAGAAACACTTTTACATATTTTTGGTCCTGCCCAAAAGCACAGTTTTTGGAAACTTTTTGATAGATGTCTTAAACAAAATAAAATTTCTCTTAAAGCAAACTCTCTTTCACCAATAATAGTTTTAGGTTTAAATACAGAAGTTTTTTTAATAAGGAACAATATCTATATACTCTCATAGCAACATGGAAGATATATTTGGATCTGTAAACTACGGAAGTCACTCCCAAAAAGTGAAGGCTTCCAGAATCTTTTAGAAAATCTTATTTCGATACCACAAAAGCTTTACAATCTAAAACAACACCTAAACCATTTTCCTCTTCCTTTTAATGATTAATATAAAAAAACATGCTTACCCTATCTATCTCCTTTTTTTTCCTCTCTTAAGAATCACAAATGTGCTTTGTTATGCGCTATATGTATATTAATTAGGTAACTTTTGTCTCTTTCCATTTCTCAGTTGTCCCTCTCTTTTCCTTTGTTATGTGTTTCATAATATATATAGATATATAAATATCTATCTATTTACCTAAAAAAAATTATTATATATGATGATGTATAATAAAAATATATTTAATATATACTTTATATTTATACCAAAAAATTTGTAAAGAAAAAAATATCTGAAAATGCATTTCATTTCATATATATCTATACAAAACAGAGAGAATAAGTGAAGAGGTGTTCTGTCCAACGTACTCCCAGTAAAAGGATCCTTGAGGATTCACAGTCTGCACTTCATAGAAATATCTTGAATTTAGTTGAAAGAGAAGGCAGGTAACTTCTAATGTCCAAAAAAGCTTTAATTAAAGACGTTTCGACCTTCGGTCTTCTTCAGTAAAAGTAAAAGTAACTAAATATTAAAAAATAAAAAATGTGTGAATAACAAAAACATATTATTAGAGTTACCTGCACCCATCCAGTATGGCCTGTCAGTATATACAATAGATCGCCTGTCTTGCTGTCCCATAACCGTATAGTCATGTCCCATGATGCAGACGCCTGTTGAAAAAGTTGACAGTTGCATCAGTGTTCCTAACCTTACCGACCACTAACCATTTCCGACCACTAACCATTACTGACCACTAACCATTACCGACCACTAACCATTACTGACCACTAACCATTACTGACCACTAACCATTACTGACCACTAACCATTACTGACCACTAACCATTACCGACCACTAACCATTACCGACCACTAACCATTACCGACCACTAACCATTACCGACCACTAACCATTACTGACCACTAACCATTACCGACCACTAACCATTACCGACCACTAACCATTACCGACCACTAACCATTACCGACCACTAACCATTACCGACCACTAACCATTACCGACCACTAACCATTACCAAACACTGGCCATCGACATGTCTGAGACTGCAGTTTCAAGCCGAGGCGCTTCCTTCAAATTTCGAGTTTCCGAGCCACTGATTTTCACTAAAAATGTAGTCTTCGTAGCTGGCGGTTGGGGGTTGGAAAGAGAGGGGGAAGGGGAAGAGGGATGGGAAAGCGGGAAGAAAGAGAAACTTACGCAGACCACAGCAATATTTCGAATTGCACCCAGAGCTAAAGTTTCCAAGAATGAATTCAAGGACTTCATACAGATATTGCCCTCGTAGGAGGGCATTATACAGATATTGCCCTCGTCCCATACTTCTCTAGGTCATCTTAATTTGGATGTTAGACTTAGAAATTTTCAACTGAGCCCCGAAATCATGTACTGCGTAGCGAATTTTGGTGGAAAAAATCTGTAGGATTCGAACCCGAGACCTTCTGCATACCTATACCCGCCTTTAACCTCTATACTACTGAGCTCACTTTTAATAAAGTTCGTTAACTACACCGTGAATAGAACTGAAACTAGCAATTGCCCTATCGCATAATGACGTCACACCAAAACATTTTATTGTTTTGACGCTAAGGATTATGGTCGCCAAAGGGGATCAGAGCGATTGCTTATCAAATAAAATGCAGATGAGCAATCACTGATACATGATATATATCAAAACTCGATACATTGAAGTTCTACTTCGAAATGGAATATTAATAGGTCCCAATTTCCACTGTTTCTGAGCATCTATCCCCAATGTAAACATAACTGTGACGTCATTATGCGATAGGGCAATTGTTTTTAAAAAAATTCCTTCTGAGAATTCAGTAACAATGATCAGATCATTAATGTCATTTGGGATTGATTTTAGTGTGAAAACCTCCTCAATCATATAATAAGCCAGTTAATTACCTCAAACCTCGGCTTCTATCCATATACATCCATAAAGCCTCGGTTCTCGGTAATTAACTCTTTCTTTCAGTTAGAGCAGATTTCGTATGAGTGTGAAACGGACCGCGCCGTGCCGTAACCGCGTCAGTGGCGTGTTGTCTATAAAATCGTTCGAAATTCATGCCGTAACCATGCGGTGACCGTGCGGTGCCGTTTCCACAGTCATACGAAATCGATTCTACCACACACAAGATGACTTTATAAAACCCTTACAGTTACCATACACATCATGTAATAAATCATCATGTCATTAATAATAGTAATTAGCTTCACTAAGGCCATAGGCTGCCCTAAAAAGGTACGTCTTCAACTTAGCTTTGAAGATTGATACTGACGAACAGTTCCTAAGCTCTATTGGCAAAGCATTCCAAAGTTGGGGAGCACCTACAGAAAATGCCCTATACACATAAGATTTTAAATTAAATTGTGGAACCCTAAGTAATAACTTATTTGCTGACCTAAGATTACGTGTGGGTGAATACGTCTAATAATACACTGAGATAGGAAGGTGCGGAGCCATATATACACTAACTTATATGCATATAACAAATAAATACATTTTTTGTTAACCAGTGGATACAAACTGCGTTTTGTTAGCAAGGTACGACTTGAACCATTGGAGCACCTTACCCTGGATACTAAATGGTCTAGTGCGGCCCTATCAAGCAGAATATTATGGTCGACCGTGTCAAACGCTGCTGACAAATCGAAGATTAGTAGAATAACGCACTTATTGTTGTCAAGAGCACACAAAATGGCATTTTGTACCCTGATCAGTGCCGACTCTGTAGATTGAAAGGGTTCAACTAAACCATTGACCTGCAGATACATGTTAACTTGAGCAGCAACGAACCTTTCACACGTTTTGGACACAAAAGACAAATTGGATATTGGACGGTATTTAGAAAGAAGTTCATGGTCGTCTAAGGAGGCTTTCTTCAATAAGGGTTCAAGCAGTGCAGCTTTCATACAGTCAGGTATATATCCTTGACTGATAGACATATTTTAAAACGATTCTCGTTATGACAGGTAGTTAGGAGATCCAAGCATTCTTTAAAAAATATTACAGGAAAAAGCGCTTGTTCCATGACGGAATGATCACAGGCGCATAACAAAATATAGAAATAAATATTTACAACAGAAACGACTAAAAATGAAAATACAAAATTAAAAAACGGCACGTAACAAGTTAAAACTCTCATAGTGTAGTACGAGGTAGTGGACAGCCCGGCAAAAAAAGCCTGAGTTATCTCTGCTCTCCTCGACTCAATTCCAGCTCTGATCAACGCGATTTTCTCATGGAAGAAGTCAGCAAACGCATTGGCTAACTCAGAGGGATCATCTAGTGTCGGAAGCTTCCTGGCCACTTTTGAATGCAGTAATTTGTTGACAACAGCAAAGAGTTTCTTTTGATCGGTTTGGTGTTCTTCGATGAGATCTAAATAGTAACGCGTTATATGTCAATCAGTGTAAAATTGTGAATGTAGATCACTCACAATTCTGCACTGATTGACGTAGAACACTCGTTCGACAGACAAACCTGAGGCTCGCCAACGTCGTTCTTTATATCGTTGGTTTAGCAAGGTGATGAAGGACGTAGTATTAAGATACGCTGTGGCGCATGCTTGTTTAACACAGATGTTGATACTGAGTTATAAGTGTCCACTAAGGCGTCACCACCAGTGTCCACAGGAATGAATAACGATGACTCAGAAATGTCAGCACGCAGTTGTGACAGGTCAACGGACTTACGTTTACGATAGGAGACCTTCTTCTTCTCAAAGGGTGATTTTTGCAGCGCCAAAGTACAGGAGACAATGGTCCGAGATGGCAGGATCACAGATTTGAAATTTACTTGCCACGTTTTCATCAACTCTAAGTAATCATCAGGTCTAGAATATGACCACGCCTATGTGTTGGCGATGACCGAAACGTGCTGCTTAAGGTTAAACGTCTGCAGTAGTTGTAGGAAACGGCGCGCAGGCAGCCGGGTCATTAGAATCGTCGATGTGGAATTAAAATCACCGGTCAACAGAAGAGAGCCAGAAGTGGTCACCAGAACCTCCAAGAGGGACGGAAACTCTTCGCATCAAAAGCTATGTGTTTTGTGTGCTTTTTTTTTACCTCTTGTTTTTCATTTCAAATGAAATCAAGTACATTTTTTGTGGACAATTAGTCCACAAGAAGATTTCAATGCACCCCAATCATGCATCATGGGTCATCATGCAAGATATTTTGCTACAATCACGCATCATTGTCTATTGAAAACGTCATTTTCTTTCACGGCCCCCTATTAATATTCTGTTGGAGAGTTAGCACGATAACTCATGTTACTCTAGCTCTCCGGCACTAATCTTATTTATTTCTTATATAACATTGTAATACGTATACTTATATATTTGTCTGTTAATATCTGTAATATCTATAAATATTATCCAAAGTGTAAATAAACGATTCATGTATAATGAGTGGGTTCATTCACAGATCACAAAGAAAAGTTAACTTACAAGAATATCATCAGGTGAGAAGGACAACTGCATGGACATTACTGGTATGCCCCTTTAGACACTTGCACAACCACTTTGTCGTTATCAATGGACCAAATAAGAACTGTGCAATCCCAGGAGCCTGTTGCCTGTGTTAAAGACCAATTGAAGTCAAGTCAACTAGAAAATTTGTTTTGTCAGTGTTTTGTGCTCTTCTTGAAGGTTTTACTTTGCTGCAGCAAACAAAATAATGTCCCTGTATTGCAGACCAAATTTTGAATCAAAAATACATAATTAGGTACAGTATTTCCAGAATAGAACACAGAATAGTCTTAGAGCCAGGATTGCAACATTGTCTAATCTTTGAGCTTTTCAATACTTACAACAGTTTTGCTGTCTGCAGAGAAAGCACAAGTCTGTATAACATTTCTGTGCTTGTTTAGCACATATGCTGGTGTTCCTGACTAGAAAAAAAAACAAAATAAAAAATAATTCATACCTAATATTATTTTGTACTATATTTATGTACATAATCTTGTCTACATTTACACACACATTAAAGTGAAAGGAAGGCTGAGAGGAGGACCAAGCAGCATGAGATATTGACTAAATCGGCTCATTTTAACAAGAATGATAGTTGTTCTGTAAGCAAAAACTGCATCAAAACTCTTTGTCTGTATCAAAACTCTTTGTTGGTATATTGTTCAAATAAATAAATTGTCTGTATTTAAAGAGGGTATAGCATGTAACAGTAATTCAACTGATAAACTGAAATAAACATAACATATATAATCAGTTGGCTATTTACAAGCCTGGTCGAGAAGTTGATCAATTTGAACTCGCTAGAACTACCCAAAACAAATTCAACCTCAGCTACCTAGTGGCCAAAGCGGGACTCAAACTTGGAACTACCAGATAGCTATGCTCTGGCCACTCAATCATGCTTCCTCCCTGTTTGTAGGTAAGGGAGTACATAAGAGATAAATAATATAATTGATTTTGAAGCTGTAAAACAACTCAAATTTCTGCTTTAAAAATATTTGAATAGACTGAAAGTTGTCTCATCTAAATTGAAGTTATAATTAAGATATTTGCTCTAGTCAGAAACCCTACCCCCAGTCAGGGCAGCAATTTTCACCCCTTGGGGTAATACTAACAAGTTCACTAATCATGTCGATTGGTTTATTGTATTTTATTTATTTATGTGTCAATATTTATAATTTAGCCAAGCTAGTTTAAATGGAGCAGTTGATATAACAAGTGAGAACCATGTATGATTACACTACACATGCACACAAGACATCAGTCATTCAAGTAGATTCCATTTTTCTGTGGGTCTGTACTATACGTAATACCCTGTAGATGCACAGAAGATGTCAAAATGTGGTGAAAACAACAGTTTCACCTCATTTTGACATCGTCTGAGTACAGACCCATGGAATAAATGGAATTAAAGGTACATGTACAACAATGTGATAAACAAAAAGGATAGAAGCAACAACTGGATTGTGGTCCATAATGTTGCTATTACTCTATATTATATCCACATCCACTGGATATGAGCAATCGCACGCTCTGATTGGTTCCTCTACTACTAGGCTATCAGCTCATATCCTGTGAGTAGAGAAAATCAAAATGGTGGAGCATTTTGCCGAACTAACTGAGGACGAAATAAAATCTTTACTAGAAAACAATTTGAAACTCCAAAACAAAAGACAAAAAAGCAACAAAGTTTGGAATGAAAGTATTTAATGGTAAGAAGTACATTTTTTTATTTTTCAATTATTATTAATACAGATTTTTACCCAAAATCTACTGTCTCTGTCGCTATTTGCCGGTTTGTTTACAGTCCTCATGCCGGCTAATTATAAACACTTTTTGTGATCTTTTGTGACCTTTTTTATTGTAGACTGGTTCCAGAGCTCATATAAATTTGACAAATATATCACCGAGTTGTCCAAAACTGAGTTAAATAGCTGCTTGAAACTATTTTATGCTTGATTACTGTTTCGTGCGATTTGTCATGTCCTCGAAAACCGGAAGTAATCTTTAACAATTATTTTTCCATTAATATTTTTTAAACTTGAAAATAATTAAAATTATATTTTTCTCAGAATCCAGTGGATGTGGATATAATCAAACAATAATTGTTAAATATATCCCACTCACTTACCCTCAAACTCCAGATGACAGCAGAATTGTCCCATGATCCAGAACATAAATAATTAGAATTTGAAGAAAAGCAGCATGTCTCTACACTGTGTGTATGACCTAAAACATTATTCAAATTCATATTAGTATTTTAATATTATTAATATTATTCATAATATGGACACTTCAGGGACAGATCCTTAATTAGGTCCCAGCAAAGTCTTTTCATAGATTACATTCTTTGTTAAAAATATATCTACAGACACTCTCTTAATTACGGACAACGGACACCAAATCTCAGCCTAAGATAACAAAATCCATACAAATCTACTTCTTTATTACAGGCAATTTGTAAATTTTTTTAGTTTTTATATAAGCTGGAATTATCAGTGTAACATGTTTTGAATGTACATGTAGCTTATGAGAATTGTATCATCATTATCAGATCACTGCATCCAAGTGACACTTGGGCAATCAGGATCAAAGTTTTTGTTATAGTATAAAGAACAAGAGAGAGTGTTTAATCAGATATAAAGATCTTTATACCGATAAAATGCGATCTTGAGTTCTTTATACGGCTTAAAAAACTCCAACACATATTAGAGTTGTTCTCTAAATTAAAGAAAATCAAAAATATCTTCATTTATCTTGGAGAAAATCGAGGTTAAAGTTGATGTAAATTAGGCCGAATCTTTATCAGATATAAAGACACTCCTCACAGTGGCGATTTTCATTGTGTTTGCCTTAATTATGAATTATTAATGAGCTTTTTAAAGTTTTATAAAATTCAATGTATTGTCTCTTAAATAATGATAAGCTATAAAGATTACAAGTCCTAAGTTTATCAGGCAAGTTGATCCATAAATATGGTAATCTACTGAAAAAAGTGCCTTTAAATAATTCGGTTCTGACGGAATTAATCTTTAATTTGTTGCTAGAGTACGACCTTAATCTTTTGTCTGAGCAAAATCCAAAATATCTATCAATTGAATAATTATAGTGTCCACACTTCAGTTTGTAAAATGTTGTTATATCTCAATTTAACTTCTCTTCGGTATACCAATGGAAGAAGATTGAGTTGCTGAAGGTGCTCACTGTACATTAGGTTGGGCAGGAGAAGCAGTAGCACATCAGTTGGACACCCTCAATTAGGCTTTATTAAGGTGACAGATATAGACTTTGGGCTCCAATTTCAGAGGCATATTCCAAATGAGAACACACAAGGATCACATAGAGTGATCTAAATGTTGGCAGAAACTGGTCGCTCCTGCTGCTGATTGTACGACGAATGAACCCTAGCATCTTGTTAGCGTTATTCACCTGGGCTGTAAAATGTGCTCATTGAAATGAGCGTCACATGTGATGAGAACACAAAGGTCACGCTGAGCTTCCACACTCACACCTCTCATGCTGTAGTCATAAATTATTGGAGTGCATTTCCTTGTTACAGTGCAAAGTGAGCATTTATCCATATTTTAATTTTAATTTTTTTTAATTTTAATTTTAAAAATGCCATCTTCCAAGCATCACTTCATTCAACCAGGTTATCAATATTAGTTTGAAATGGCGCACAGTCACAGCAGACCTTATAAATAGTGCGGAAGCACTTGGCATCGTCAACATGCTACTTTCGGACATGGTACAAGGCACATCATTGACCAGTGATACAAACAGGGCAGTGCCAAGCAGGGAGCCCTGTGGGACTCCAGAGGTGACTGGTAACTACTTCAAAATTGCGAGTAGAATAACGTATCTTGTCTTGTCTTGTCTTGTCGCAAAATGATAACATTTTATATTTACACCTATTTTCAAAATTACACGACCTTTGCAGACGACACTTGAATGGCTTTTTCAGTCTTTTGACTACCGTCAATCAAATCTTCAACTATTCGTTCTCCCTGAAGCAAGCTTAAATTTACATCAAAAGTCGGAAAATACTAAATGTTCTGTCAATAAATTCAAGTTTGTTTTGTTTCTGAATATAAAAAGCTAAAATTTTACAAATTCTAGTTAGCTATATTCTACAATTTGATTCACAGAAGCTTAAAATCCAGACAAGCCATCGCCACTAGGTCGCATTAGTTTGAAACTGAGTGTAATTGCATGTGTTCCAAACTGATTATTTTACCTTTCAAGCAATAAACTCTTTTACCAGTCGCTGAGTTCCACACTCTTACAGTGTGATCATAAGAAGCAGAAGCAAAAAGTTTTCCATCATAAGAAAAGCACTACACATTTAATAGGTCCATTATGCTCATCTAAGGTAAAGAGAACTTTGCCAGTTTTTGAATCCCAGAGTTTCACAACATTATCATCACCTCCAGTAACAACTTTGAACCAGTCAGGAGAGAAGGCACAAGTATTGACCTGGAACAACAATAAAAAAAGATAATGAAGCAGTATCTATCTAATATCCTTTCTGCAACCAGGGCCAGACCTCATATAAGTGCAAGCTGGAAACCAACTCAATAACAACATCAGAGGTGTTGTGTTATACACATATACACACTTCCATAGTTACACTTTTCTCCCACTATAACAAGTAAAAAGTGAAGTTTCATGGGGTTTTTAATTGGGTTCATTCCTATAGTGATTACTGCATATTATGCACAGCAGAAATGACCATTGTAGACTACCCATTATATTAATATAAAGTTTTCTTGTTAAAATTGGGCAGGTGTGTTACAAATTGGGCAGGTGGAAGCCATATCTAACTTAACACATATATAAACTTAAGGTACCCTGGAAACCAGAGGTTTCTTTCTATCTTGCTGTTGACACTTGTAATACTTGTCAGTTAGATTGCAAGAAAGAAGAAACCTCTGGCTAAACGAGCCTAGTCTTTTGATATATCTCAGAACCAATCAGAAACTTAGGGTTAAGATTTGACCCTGGCATTCTGATTGGCTGAGAGCCATGGAGAGCTTTGATTGGACAAAATTTGACAGCTATAGGCAAAACCTGTTTGTGAGAAGTTGTGTTGTTGCTGCGAGCGAAGCAAGCAGTGACACTATTTGTGACATTATGATTTCCTGTGTTATGTACAATCGAGCTGGCCTAGGGGTATCCGGTCATTTCGCACAAAAGTCTTTTCGCACAAGTCGATTCGCACAAAAAAAGTCATTTTGCACAACATCGCACAAGTTTGAAAAACATAGAATTATTGATAAAAAGTAACTAAATAATAATGTAGAAGACTTCTAATTCAATAGATGACTGACTAACTCGATGGCTGCATGGTAACGGACTATTCCTTCTGACTTTCCTTGTATATGACACGTTTAGCTGTCTTCACAACAGTGTTCGTTCGATCATCACAAATATCATTTCGCCTAAATCATACTATCCTTAATTTATCTTTCCCTCAACAACAACTTAGAAAATACTAAATTAAGATGTGAATTAAAAGTAAATAAATTGAAATAAACAATGGCACTTCAGATCTGGCATTTCTTTTGAAACTTCTTTCCATTGCTTTTTTTTTACAGTTATTGCTTATACAATTGCTTATAATTATTGCTTAATAATTAAGTTCCAAAGACATAATATAATTCTTTCTGAACGTAGGGCAGGAACGTAGCCGGGCCAGGTTATGTTCAAGTGACAGATAGGGTGTGAACAAACACACTTTGGTTGTGAAATCTACAAGTTCCGCTGTATGTTATCGGAGCAAAAACTTCTCCAAATTCTTGTTTAGAACTTTTCAAGCCGATTTTTTATTCAGAACAATAATTTTAATTGGTAATTTGTTTATAAATAGATATTTGATCAAATTTTTCAACTTATCATGGTCCGAACTTGTAACTTTTTAGTTCCAATTGCAACTACAACCACGCCCACAGCGTGAATTGTCTTGTTCGATAGCCTATCTGATAATAAAGACAAGTCGCTAGAATTTTTATCAGCAGGCAAATTTGACTTTCAATTAGAACAATATATAAAGAAATATTAAACAAATTAATTTCGATCACTGCTTTAGAAAACAAAACAGTGCTAAAACAGATGAATTAAAAATTGTTTTGAGCGAATTTTCACAAAAAAGAAAGAAATACAACCATACAAACTCAACTTTTTTTTGCTTTTTACACTCACGATTAATAATTATGTTATCACCAACCTCAGACTTAGTTTGATCACAGATACAGTATTTAATTCCGATAAAAGCCATCTAGGTCTTTAGGGCAGGGTTAATTATTACTTGAATTTAGTCTCAGAATTGTTTTGTTTACAACATGTATGGTTGCTATGAGATATGATTATCTAGTCAAAATATTTTGCTGGGAGTGTAAATGACGAAATTTGAAAGTCGACCCTCGAGATAATAATTATTTTGATGATATATTTACTTTTATGATAATTATATAAGATCGAACTAAACTTCATGACGTTCATTATCCCAAACAATTTCGTTCTTACGGTAGACTTCAGTTTGATTCAGTTGGTAGCGTGCCTAAACATCTCGTGATTATTCTTGACTTTGCCAAGTGTGTATCAAAGTTGCAGCCTCCCCATTCAAGACATATGGATCCATAAAGAAAGTAGCATTTATTAATAATCCAAATCTAGTTTTTTTAATATCACAGCCCCAGACTTGGTTTGGTACGGAAGTCGATTTTGAAGTTATCGAAGTTCTAGTTCCGATCCAGGAATTTGGTTCCTGCAGATCGGTGAAAACTAAACTCAAAATTCTTTAATTTTCGGATCGCGATGCTCCACAGTCCCAAAACTCTAATATAAGTGTTACTGGGGCTTCAGATATCTTCATTAGTCAAACTATTTCTACTTGTTTTTGTCTCTATCTATTTACTCTGACTGGCATATGCAACTTAGACTTGTGCGAAATGACTTTTTTTTGTTCGAATCAACTTGTGCGAAAAGACTTTTGTGCGAAATGACTGTAAATTGGCCTAGGCCATTTGTCGGCTAGCAATCTGGAAATTTTGGTGGACACATAGATATCCATGTAGAGTGAACAATGATTGTGACATCATCAAAATATGCTTGGAATGATCAGAATTATTTTATGGTCAGCAGTGGATCACTCAAAACTGGAGCTGGTTTTGTTGTTGAAAATTCAGAGTAATTATCATACTCTGGCAATCAACTAAATCCATTGTTTTATGCTCTTGGAAGTATTCAACAAGGTCACGAACTGTTAAGTGATATTTCTCGTGGAAGACAATGTTCTTTTATGAGATTCTCATGGTCGTTGATCAATCAATCGAAGCAAGACGATAAGTTCAGATAAGTTGCATTTAAATGTCCTCTGAGAGGTAAAATCTCTTTAGAAAGCCATATGATGTCGCTAAAATTTCTGATGAATCGAAATTAATTTTGCTTACGCAGACTACTCTCAGTCTGTTCAGTAATTAAATCCACATATTGATACCGCATGGACTAACACAACAATTCTTTGTTAGATTCTAGCTGTAACACAAGATATTTATCAAGTACTTTTTTAGCTGCTAGGGCCAGTTATCAATGACATCAATCAGTTATTTTTTTAATCATTGCTAACATTAGTTGTTTGTGATCATTGAATTGAGGGCGAAATTTGTTGCTTGCCTCTGAAATTTCATTTCTTTACTAAGCACTTTTGTTTTGACAGTTCAATTGCTGGCCTCACATCATATCGTTGTAGCACACAAACAAGTTTTTTGGGACAAACTTTTCGCTGAATTAATAAGTTTTTTGAAAGCCTCATACAATATACAGTACTTAATCAGCTCGCAGCACTTCACTTTCTATTAGAAACAACTAGTTATTTGAGATATGCATTAAAAACCCGCATATAAGAACCAGTGGATTAAGAACCACTAGGCTAAAATTTGCTTTTTAAGCATCTGTTAAATAAGAACCACTTTAGCCTTTAGAAGAAAATAGACTGGTTCTTATATAAAAGGTTTCAACATTAATTTGGATTTATGTTCTTTTTTGTTTTGTTTTGTAAATGGTGAAAAAAATATAAGTTCAGGCTGAATGACCAAATTTTTACAAGATAAATGCTTTACAAATGTTTTAGGTGGTGTATATACAATACAATATGTTATCATTTGTACTCAAAAATAATAAGCCAATGATTTTTTTATACATATACAATACAAACATATAAATATACATATTGTTTTTGCCTTGTATATAAGAACCAGTTAAGAACCACCTTAGCCTAAATTCTCACTAAATACCAATTACATAAGAACCACTTTAGCCTAACCTCGAAAAACAGTGGTTCTTATATGCGGGTTTTTACTGTATATCTATCGTGTTAGTCCAAACTATTAACAAAAAATTCACAGAATTTCAAAGTCTAGCTTAGACCTCAACAATTAAGTGAAATCATTTGTGCAGTTTCTCTTATTAGGAAAGATGTTTTCGCAGTTTTGCGTATTAGCATGGGAAAATCTTTTCGAAGTTATTTTCGAATATATCCTTAGATATCTAGTGGAGTATATTAACGTACATTGTACAAGGGCAAGAGGTCAAAGTGGTTATCCAATAAGACAAGTTGTATGATTTTACAAAATTAACTTAAGACTTCATTATAAGTCTTAATGATCCTTTTAAAGCGGGACTGTGGTTAAAACCGTCCACACTTCAATTTAGCTGAAACTAATTCACTAAAATTATCTCAAAGAGCCATACAATCACTGGTTAATTCATTTTCTCAAAATTCCAAAAAGTAGTAGATTTTTGTAAATCTTTAAAGGTGTCAGTGAGGTCATACATTTCTTTGTATTCATTTTCTTCGATTATTTTACTTCTATAAGACTAAACATTTGCATGAAGGTGATTTCTTGTATTATGTGTGCTTAGGATTGATTATCTGAGTACCAATATTCACCAATGCAGAAAAAGATAGTGAGATATTTCAATTAAAAACAATTAAAAAAGAAATGTTTGATGGAACTTAATGTTTAGGTTGAGTGTATGACGTCATTGACACCTCTAAAGGTTCATAACAATCTAATACTTCCAATACGAATTTTGAGAAAACAAATTAACAAGTGATTGTATGGGTCTTTGAGATTATTTTAGTGAGGTTTCAGCTGAATTAAAGTGTGGACGATTTTAACTACAGTCCCGCTGTCAAAGTCCTCTTCGTGTGACAGAAAATATAATTGTTTACGAGACATATAGCATTGTTTCGTGAGAAAGAAAGAATTCAAAATCCTGAAGAAAGTGTTTGTTAGTTAATTAAGGTGACTGACTACGTTGGCACTGCGCATGATTTCGCGCATTACGTCTTAAGCAATGTCATAGCGCGCGGAGATTTCAGCGAACAGCAAAAATCATAGAAAAACTTAAGTTTTTGTACAAAAATCAGCTCCAAATTTATTCTTGTGGATTTAAATACTCAAAATCATTAGAGAATGAAGTAAAAATATTTTCTTTTTGGAAAAAAGAGTGAGCGCTCGCTTGTTTTCGTCAACACAAATTTGAATCAAGCTCGCGCTACGCGTCATTTTTAAAATGGCGGCACTTCCGGTTAGCATTTTTTAGCCCTTTTAACAACTTCAAAGGCACAAAACCCTTCATTTTTGCACGGGACCCTATACTTTTTTTTCGTTTATTTAAAAAAACACCTAAAAATCTCAATCATATCAATTTTGCAAAAAAAGTTAATTATTCTAGCATATGAAAAAATTGATTTTTGTATAAAATTTTGCTCGACATGAGGACAATTTTGGTTGGTACTCGCGGCACAAAAGCCAAGGAATGAAGGTATTTTGCTGTTCTCACATCAAAAGTATTTATGCCATTTCGCAGAATATTCCATTTGCTAATATTTACGCAATTGTAGCCTTTGTAGAAATGTTATTTCCCTAATTCTTAATTTATTTTCTATTCACTTCCGGTTGAGCGATTTTCGCATCAAAAATTCGGAGATAGGCATTCATACAATGCTGATTATCTCGGAAACGAGTGCGGGACCCCCCTTTTTTCTTTTCGTTTTTGGGATCAGCATTAAATTTCGTTCTAGAAAATTGTGGTTTAAACGATATTTAATTACTTTTTGCCAACGTAGTCAGTCACCTTAAGTGACAACTGGATGGTTTGGACCAGTTTCCAAATTGACAGCGTCAATCAAAAAAAAACAAACACTGAATCTTAGCCCATGATCTAACTGACATACAATAAGCTTATATTACAAGCGTCAACAGCAAGATAGAAATAAACCTCTGGCTTCCAGGGTAATATAACAGAAATCCAATTATGATTTGAATTATTGCCTTTTCAATAAGGGTTGTCATAACAACAACATAGCATGCGAGTCGGGTATATATTGGTTACTGTTTTACAAATGAATTCCAAAAACAATGCTCTATTTCAAATTGATATAAACACTAACCTCATCAGTGTGTCCTACAAGTGATCTAAAGTCGATTTGTGTTAAGTCTCTCGGTGATACAATAGTGTCAGGTGTTGCTTGCTCTTCTTTCTCTTCCAAGTCTGTTAATATCAAAGGCTCAACTGTTCTCGACTTCAAAGTCTCGCTCGGATTGGGGAGTATCTTTTCTTCTTTCACAGAAGACATTTTCCATTCTCAACATGAAAGCAAACGAGTTTTTAGCGCCGGCTTCTGCAGCTTGGATCTGCTGTTTGACTGAATTTTAACACAGCGTAGGAAAATAACAAATATTTAGCCTAGAGTTCTTCTTTGCAGTGACGGCTATTTCAGAGTAAACAATGCAATGAATGACACTTTCGGGCTCCAAGTTTCTCTCGATTTCTCCATGGAAAATAATCAACCAGGCGTTCCACGAATAACTTGGGAACTGAGAGCTACTAAGCCCAGTTTTACGCGCGCGCGATGATGATGAGTTTGGGCTACCTGTGTGTGTCGTTTGTCAATTTTACTAAGAAAAACACAAATCTCAGCTAAAAATCAATAAAATTCTGAAAAACTTGGATGAAATGTCTCTCAAATACTTTCGATTTCGATTGGTTTGTTCTTTCGTTCCTCGGTGCTGACCCATATGATTCGAGTAAAGAAGTATTCGTTCTTTTCGATTTACTAATCGAAGGTATCATGCTAAAGCTATCTAACGGCAATAGTATTTTCAGAAATATTTCTGCATTGTGAAAATATTTAAGGTAAATACAAAATAAAATTGAAAGAATATCTTCTCCACAAACAACAGTCCAAGACTGGTAAAGAGAAAAAATTATTTTTGTATATCGCTGTTCTTCTTTTAGGCCCAGTTCAAACGTCGAACTTTTGCCGCGTCGAATGCATTGAAAACAATGGATAATTAGACGGCCTTCTTTGATGTTATTAGATTCGACGCGGCAAAAGTTCGACGTCTTAACTGATTCTTGTTTACAGGCTATTTCAAAAAACGTTGAATACTGAATACTGCATTCTGCATACTGAATAGTGCATTCAAAGACCAACTGAAAATGCCTTGTAGTTCAGTTTGTTTTGGAGATGACATAGTGAAAATCCTCTATAACAGCAAGAGACCATATAATACTAAGAGAGCGAAGCTCAGTATTGATGTCTGTGCCATGTTCGTGGCGGCTAAGGCTATTTTTAGTAACTTCGCCATCGCGCGCGCAAGGCTCTTAAACAATAGAATTCAAACGGTCCCGTCCGCGCGCACGTCAAAAATCAAATTTTATTGGTTGAGGGACTTGCGCGCGCGATGGCGAAGTTACTAAAAATAGCCTTAGCCGCCACGAACATGGCACAGACATCAATACTGAGTTTCGCTCTCTTAGTATTATGGTCTCTTGATAACAGCTATAACTAGGCAAATAAGTGGCAAAACGACAACGGAAATGATCAAAAATGCAATTTGTAAGTCTTGGAATGCACTATTCAGTATGCAGAATTCAATATTCAACATTTTTTGAAATCTGTATGTAAATATCTTTAATAAGTAAGTGTATTTGTAGTTTATGTCTTCTAATTTCTCCACTATTTACGGAGTTATGTTTTTATAAAAAGCCTGGTTTTAGGATATCGACTATATCTCCTAAATTTGTACTTTATTTGCCTTAAAAGTTATACCGTTTTAAAAAAGAAAGATGTCTTAATATTATGCGTACCAAAATTTCAGAAATCGGATGCTATTTACGCGCTCATGCAAACTTTGACCTAAAAATTGAGCCTCCCCCACAATAAATACCCGCGGGCCACCTTAACATTCTTTTTCTACAAAAACAATTCATAAAATGATGATGACAGTCACTATTTGTCGACTGGGTAGTATTGTCGTTAATCTCGTTATACTCTGTCAGTTGTCTTTTCGTCGCCTTCATTAAAATCTCGACATGCTAACAATGCAAGCAACATTCCAATGGTACTTTATCTGATATTAACCACCGCCCCCTTGAGCTGTAGTAGAATTTATTAATTAACTGAGCAGAGGAGACAGCTTGTACTCCTGCAGAATTCAGACCATCAAATTCGCTATAGGCCTACTAATTGTCTGTTATGGCGGTGGACAAAGAAAACCTAGAATTCATTTTATTCCAGCGAGAACAGCTACAATTCAACGTGTTAGACCCTCTACAGAGGATCAAGGGAGCAATAGGACGGTGTTTGCCTAATCAGAAAGTCCAAATTATCCTATCTCTTCTCAGTCGAGATGTTTGTAATGATTCATTTGCTGAAGTCGACGATGGAGAGCTTTTGATGGAAGTGTTCGACTTATATTACGGCAAAGACAACTTAAACTTCATCGAGCGACTCCTAATTGAGGCTAAACTTCAAGACCTCGCTCAAATGCTGCGAAATTGGAAGTCGAGAAACAGGACTTTGGTTCCAAATATTTTTTACCGTACGTATATTTACATTTCTGAGTGTTTGTCAATGGTTTGTCTTTGTTTAAAGACTTGCATGCTTATTGCGTGTTAATATTTAAGTTTTAATCTTTGTAAATATTGAAGACAAAATTGCGGTTATTTTTGATTATATAATTCACTTCGATTATATCGCAATTTTCGTAGACTTGGCAAAATGCCAAAAAATTATTCATTCTTTGAAATGTCCTTCAGGACTGTGTGTGTTGAACTGGGATTCCTTTGATTGCATTAGATCAGTCATGAACTAACATGCAGTGGATTTACATGTTAAATTCCTCCATATTCACGAAAAAATACAGATGCTTCCAGATAAAGCCGTCTTTTTCAAAATAGCAAGAGATCTTAGAAGTCAAAAAAGGTTGAATTAACAGGGCTGCACTCGGTCCGTTTTCTGTTGGTACGAAAGGGTGACCTGTGTTTGTGATTATAGCACAAAGCAAACGGTTTACTATCGTCAGAATACACTATGTAGTCATAGTAACCACTGACCCTTTCCAATTATTTGCTTTGATACGATGAACCAGCTTAAAATATTTGGCAAATTGTTGTGATATTTGGAATAAGGAAGATATTTAGATAAGATAATATTATGAGTCTTGGAATGTATATGCAGCCACGCCACGATAAAAAGCAAATGCAAAGCAAAGCGCGCTTGCAGACAAAGACGAGAAAGATGGCCATTTATATGATTGCAGTTCTTCAAAGTAGAGAAGTTGGTTATTGTATAGAGGTCATTGTAGAGAGGTGATCATTGTAGTAGCCTGCTTTATTTGCATGACTTATTTGTTTACAAGTATTGCAAAAGCATTTTACAAACAATATATAACTAGACGCACACGTGCGTTCACTCGTGCCCTGGGAGCCCCTTTTAGGAGAGGCTTCAATGACCGGCCCCGTTCGTACTCTTCCACGAGCCGTTTCACGCATTCTTCACTTAACCGTAACATAATATAGACCTTTTTTGACCTTTTTAAAGAATATCTGATTAGTCAATTTGTCTGTCAGCAGCTTAGTGTTTGCCTTTATCCCAACATGCAAAAATATACCAGTTTATTCAACTTTTTATTTCACTATATATCTTAATTGTTTGCTGTTAAGACTTCTACAACGACGTTTTTGACACAATAACAAATCGTGTATTTTTTCGTTCATGTTTCGGATGTTTTATCCATTACGTGACCAAACGCATCAGGTCAAATAGAGCCTTGGTTCCATGAAAATATATAAATACATTGTCTGGCCAGAATTGTGTTAAAATTCAATACAAAAACCTCTCAAGATCTCTTGAATGCTTGAATGAGAAATATAATTGACTTGCCTCTATGTGCGTTCGTTTAGCAACGTAGGGTGAGAAATTCGTAGACTGATCTCCAGCTCAAAGGAATTGCTCTGAGTCGCGAGAGCTTCATCTTCAGTACTCCATTGCGAGTTCGATATTTGGTCAAAGTATTGGAGATCAAGCTCAAAATAACAGCCCATTCTGAAGCTCTTATAAGTGTCTAGGTATATCTCGAGTTAAAAGCTCCATTTTCTATTGTCTCACTGCTGGAAAAGCCTGTCTCTGAAAGCAATTTTTTGGGCTGTCCGCCATCTTGCATTCCTAAAGTTCCTGACTGGCGTTCACTTCGAGGGCCTTCGAAGAGTTCGTGCTCGCTCAAAGGTGATGAATGAAGGGCATTGTTTCTTACGCTCTGAACCAATCAGGAGCTTTAACACGTGACCGATTGCGCAAGAAAGGCCTCTTCTGGCGGAGAACAAAGAAAAACTAGACGCACACGTGCGTTCACTCGTGCCCCGGAAGCCCCCTTTTAGGAGAGGCTTCAATGACCAGCCCCGTTCGTACTCTTCCCCGAGCCGTTTCACGCATTCTTCACTTAACCGTAACATAATAAAGACCTTTTTTGACCTTTTTAAAGAATATCTGATTTTAGTCAATTTGTCTGTCAGCAGCTATTAGTCGACATGCAAAATATTACCAGCGAATATACCAGTTTACTCAACTTTTTATTTCACTATGTGTCTCAATTGTTTGCTGTAAAGACTTCTACAACGGCGTTTTTAACACAATAACAAATCGTGAATTTTTTCGTTCATGTTTCGGATGTTTTAAACAATAAAAGACGTTACGTGACCAACAAGGTCAATGGAACCTATCCGTTCCATGCAATGGTCTGCTTTAGAATTCCGTATTAAAATTCAGTACAAAAACCTCTCAAGATCTCTTGAATGCTTGAATGAGGAATACAATTGACTTGCTTCTACGTATGTTCGTTTAGCAACATGTAGGATGAGAAATTCGTAGATTCACAGCTCATAGGAAATACTCAGTTTATCCATGTTTATCGCGAGGGTTCTCTTTCAAGTACTCCATTTAGAGTTCGATATTTGGTCAAAGTATTGGAGATGAAGCTCAAACTAACAGCCCATTCTGAAGCTCTTATAAGTATAAAGGTATACCTGGAGTTAAAAGCTCCAAATTACATTGTGCTACTGCAGGAAAAGCCCGTCTCTGAAAGCTATTTTCTTTGTAGTCGGCCATCTTGCATTCCTAAAGTTCCTCGCTGGCGTTCACTACGGAGGTGATGAATGAAGGGCATTGTTTCTTACGTTCTTAACCAATCAGGAGTGCACACGTCACCGATTGCGCAAGAATGCTGCATTCTCGAGACGAAAAGAGGAAAAAAAAAAAAAAAAAAAAAAAAAAACATTTGCAGTTTATAACTCGTTCCCGGCCTAAAGGCCTGGGCACGAGTAACAAATGGTAATGAAGACTATTAATGATTACAATGTGGTTATACAATAAGAAATATAAAAGATAATTGTACATTGTAGACAGGTGGTTATTGCAGAGAGGTGGACATTGATTATTTGGTCTTGAAGTGTTCTTTGTAAAGAAGTGAGCGTTGTAGAAAGATTGTTTTCAAATCTACCAATTAATGTAAGGACTAGAGAAATGTTGCTTTGGAGAGAAGACTGGTACTTAGAAGGGTGATCAAATATTATAGTGACCCCTCTCCGGCTGACAAACTGATAAACAAGCGAGTAACTAGGGATTGTAAGCACCTTAATTTATCCATTGTATATACTTTTATTCTATTGTTATTTCAGAATATGGTTTCTTTCCACTTTGGATTAAAGCAAGCTACAGCTTTATTGAGTTCTCGAGACGACGCGAAGATATTTTCAGAACATTGAAAAGCACGTTTGGCATTCCAGAGACAGACTGCGCTATGGACCTTATGGTGTATATGGGCGTATCCCTTGGCAAACGGGACGTGCTGCTGTGTGTCTTGGTACCTCTCTCGTTACGCCATCGCATCAAGAAGTCACTCCTGAGCAAAGAAGTGACTTTTCAGCTCAAAAACGCGCGAATTCATGGAGTGTACTTTTCAAGGGTGAAAAAAGGTCCCAAACATGAACTACACAAGGGATCTCAGTTGAGTATTTCATCAATTAGTGAATCAATGACTAGCAGTGACTATGGAGAACTACATGATGCTGTGTACGAGGATGTTACCAATCAACATCAATCTTCAGTGAAAGAAACGAACAACATTAACGGTTACCATAGCGATGACCACTCGAGTCGCTATGGTAACGATATCGTTGGAAAGCATAATAAACCACAATTAGTTCGAGTAACAGAACATGATATTGGAAAAACCAAAGTAGACGAAAATGGAAAAATCAGTGCGGGTTACTATGGTGATGTTAATTCTGTTTGCCATGGTAACGAAGAGAATAGGCCACAATTGGTACGAATAAGCAGTGGGTACGTAGAGGAGGAACCTATTAATGGTTACCATAGTAATGATAATTTTGGTCGCCATAGTAATAAAAGTGATAATGATGACCACACCCAACCACAATTGGTACGAATAACAACTGGGTATGTGAGGCAGGACACTAGCAACAAGGTTGCTAAGGTAGATCAGAAACCATCATATGGAAAGTGCTTTTTTGTTGATTACAAATCTACAGAAAATGGCCAAAAGAAGTCACGCTTTGCACATGATTCTTACGACAGTAATGAGAATTTTTCTCACTGTCAGACTCGAGGTGGCCATCAGCAAAACGACAACGAAGAAAAAGTGTTGTCCCAGACATCAGATTTCATGTTTGAAGAACCATTAAGGTATGATGATGGACAGAGAAGCAAAGAAGAAGTGTGTTCATGGTACAACGACCAGAGATTAGAAGACCAGGAAAAACAAGAAAACCGTTGGTATTTGACATACCAAGCACAAGAACTTGAAAATGAACGAAGCAAGAGTTACGGTGGAAATGATTGTGGTTCTTATGAAGACGGAAGAGTATTTGACATCCCACAAGATTACCATGCCAACCAACGAACTTCCTCTAATCTTAATAATGACAATGAACTTCATTACCATGCAAACGTTGGAAGTTACCATAGAGACGACAATGAACACAATGAATACAAGGTTTATGGCCACAACAATAACAGTTACCTAAGAAGCGAAAATGGTTACGATTATAATAGAGAGGAGCAGGGTTACCATGGCGATGAGTATTGGCATGATGACAACATAGCTGATCACTATAGAAACAATGGTAGTTTTCATTACAAAAATAATTGTGATTACGATAAAAATCAATATTTTTACTATGAAACCGAAGAAAATCGCCAAGGCAGCAGAAACAGCTACCTGAACCAAGGTAGTAGCTTTCATGACGACGATTCTTATTACCATAGTAACAAGTATAGAAATGAACTTGGTCATCATGATTACGAACCGAATAAAGAATACCTCCGTTACCATGGAAACGAACCAAGTTATAATGAGCTTCTAGAGGATGATGTAATGATACCTCAACCGGAACCACAACCCAGGCGCCACCTACCAGGGAGTGTTCCCAATCAACCAGGTTCTTTGTCGCCAGGCTCTAGTCATGCAGTGCGTCGATCCACGCCCACCAGTTCAGCCAGCAGTTTCGCTAAACATGAATTCTCTTTTAAATCCGACAACATAAGCCGTTCTATGCCCACGTTGTTCTCTAGAGAGCGTAAAGACAGCACTGATTGTTTCGAAGAAAACCGTACTTACTGGCCTAAATACGAGAGCCAAGCTGACTTGGATGACAGTGTTTTCGTTGAGAGACACAATGAGAACTATGCTGCATTACCACCGCCCTACTCTTCTCCTCCTAACTACAGGGAGACCATGGTCAAGAAGACGTTCTTGTCGTTGAGCTCTGTTTGTGGTGGTAAGTGATTCACTATACATTATATCAGTATTAAAGGTAAAGCACTATATTTAACGTCGGAAGTTCCTTCAACTAGAAGCTGGTCTCCCAAGAAGCCGACGGCGCGCTCATTCTACCCCCTCTCTCCATCAGTGCTCCGTTTTACGGGTATTTAAAGCTACTTCAAGCTACACGGAAAGGAAAGAAGTCGAAACAAGGATGTGAGGTCACTGATGATCGAATTCGGGACCTCTCGCACCGAAAGCCGCGCACTAACCAACTGTGCCATCCTTGCTCCTATTACATCGAATATCTGTGCGTTGGCCTGTCAGTGTAACCTTTAATACCATCCTCGTGTTTACCCCTATTTAGAGTATCTCGTAAGCCCTTCTATCTGGAGATCAATTTCTCTTGAATCATTAATCAACCAAATATTGGGTTTTTTTTAGTTTTCGAACCTTCGCCGCACATGAGAGTTCGAAATCTGGGGTTTTAATTAATGTTGTAAATTCAGTTAATACTGTTGGTATTAATATACATTTCCCCGACAGATTCCCGATGTAAGGAAGTCTCAAGTCCACTGCTGACGTCACAAAGTGTCAATTCTATTTACAGAGAGGTAAATGTGAAACCAAGAAACCAACCAGTATCCTCGCTCTCTCGGATTTCCAGTAACACGAACAGGTCGAGATATAGAGGGTTCTGACGTGATTGGAAATCGTTGAAATAATGATAACTCGCTCCGTTGAGGGGTCCGATTCTATTGGTCCAAATTAAGTTCATTATTGTTAGTTTCATTTTTCAGAAAGAACAGTTGCTCAACCGAGATGAGCTTCAAGAAACTATAAGATCCGCTGAAGAAAAACAGTGGGAAATTCTTGTAAGAATATGTTTTACGTACAAGAAAGCTACTACTTCTTTCAGATTCAGTTGGGCGAATTTGTAAAGATATATAGCCAGTCTGTTAATCTTTCATACTAATTGTCCTTTTAGTGCGATAAAAGCAAGGAATTTCTTATTGCTGCAAAACTTGGCGACGAAGAAGAAGTGCAGAGTTTACTGAACGAGGGAGTAGATGTCGATTACAAGAATGAGGTTGAAAAGTATTTCTTTGTTTCTTTCTTTTCAATTCCTTTTTCTTCTTCCCTTAACCATGGCTCTTCCTTCCTTCTTCCGTTCATCAATATTTTTGTTGTTGCTGTTGTTTATCTCCTTATTTAACTGTGTCCATAGTTTAACCACACAGCTTTAATGATAGCTAGTAGAGAAGGCCATCTTCCTGTCATAAATGTACTCGTCACCTACAGTGCTGACTTGAATATTCAAGACCAAGTGAGTAAGAATGCTATTAGACAATTATTTGCTTTGTAGTCTTGTATGGTTTGCAGTGGACCTTCTGGTAAATGGGTTAAGCTTTCTGCAACAGTCGCTGCTAGTTCGTCTAGCACAGATCCATGCATTAGTAGACAGGTTTCTGTAGGGGTAAATATTACCAAAAAACTAAACTTTGCTAGAACGACTTCGTCATCCCATTTCCAAGGACGTCCATGGTAAAGAATGTCAGCGGTTTTCATCTTTACCTGTCTTTGGTTTCAGTACGGGAAATCAGCCCTCCATGAGGCAGCGTGGAGTGGCCATTATCAAGTCATTCATCCTCTGGTTTCCAAGGGAGCCGAAATTAACAGTCCTGATGAGGTACGACGCTAAGTCACTTGGAAATATGTCGTTGATGTTTTGTGTAAGAATAGGACTGTTTATTTGATATTCTAGCCTTTGCGCACTAATTGGGGGACATTGTACACACACACACGCTACCACTACATTCAAATATTTTGTACACACAACTCTCAGCTCACTAGTTTGTTTTTACTATTTGGAAGGAAGGACGAACTCCCCTTCAATATGCTGCGCTACGAGGGAAAACCAAGGTGGCAGAAGTATTGATCCTTTTAGGGGCTGACGCTTCTATAGTGAACAAGGTTTGTCAACTGTAATCATCGTAGATCAGTGTTTATATTCAAACTGAAAAAATTGTCTTTCTGACAGAATGGTGAACTGGCTGTTGAGTTAGCTCACAAATGCAGACATAAAGACATCGTCAAATTACTTCTTAATTCAACAGACAAGGTACAATGTGTTTACGTACTGATTAAGCGTAATCAGCTTTGTGTTTCACGTAGCTTTTGTTGTTGTAGAATCATACGGTACTCTACACATACGGTACTCTACACATACGGTACTTATACACATACGGTACTCTACACATACGGTACTCTACACATACGGTACTCTACACATACGGTACTCTACACATACGGTACTCATACACATACGGTACTCTACACATACGGTACTCTACACATACGGTACTCTACACATACGGTACTCTACACATACGGTACTCTACACATACGGTACTCTACACATACGGTACTCTACACATACGGTACTCTACACATACGGTACTCTACACGTACGGTAACCTAGTGGTCAGCACGAAGCCTCTTGAAGCGGAGCGGTGATTGGTTTAGAAAATAATGGTCTTTTAGAACGACGAATGAAAACATTGGATCTTATTGTACTCCATTGGCAAATCAGAAAATGCGTTCAAATGTACTTCATGCTACCTGACCTAGTAAAAGGTAGCCACTGGAAATTTTGTCCATTTCCTGTGTAGGAAATATGTAGGAAATCGCAATTCCCGACATATTCCCAACCGTACTCCCTCGCCAGCTCGTCCGAATGAAAATTATTTTCTTACTCTCATATAAGACTAAACAAAACGACACAGAATACATAGGAAGGTTGTATCGCACATTGTACAACCGCGGTTTATTTCAAACTTCATGAATAGTAACTAATACAATATGTAGAAATAAGTTAAATTAAACATTATAATAAAGAATAAACGTACAAATATACGATTAAAGTATTGAAATAAATGTAAACAGAAAACCTATAGACCTAAGCTTCTAGCGGTTAATAATCGGTCTTTAAGTGATTATTCGATATACATATTCTTAGCATAGTCAGATTTCCATCGACCCCTTAAAGTACAGGTGTGGCTCCATATCTAGCATTACTTTAGGGCCTAAACCTTTAACAATGTGCACGATTTTACATTGACACAACGAGAGGAAAAGCCTTTTGTATCAGTTTCATGTATAACGTATCCATAGCTATAGTTCTCAAAGTAGCATTTAGGGGGAGTGGCTCTCAATATATCAAAAATTACTCAGCATACTCTACCTTATCACTATCCTTAATTACACGTTTTTGCATTAACATTAGATGCTCTTTATCTTTGTTTCTGATATAATTAATTCCAAAAACATTGATAAGTAAGTAATTGATAATCTAAAGCTTTTCTATGATCTTCAAGTGTAATAAAAGCAAAAGGTCCGCTAATACATCACCATTTGCTTATTGCATGAAAAAAATTTTTTGGTTTAAGCAAGAGAACAAAACTATTACTTTGCCGAATTTAATTAAATGGTCAGGATGATCTTTTTTATTTAACGACGTGTTGGATTACCTGTGGTCTCACTCAAGACGGGATACTAGCACTAGGGCATGCGCCTTTAATCGACTTTTGATCACTTGCAGATCTAGACATCTTAAATTAGGTCATGACTTTCCTGATGCAAAGAGATCAATAAATGACCTACCAGATCTAGTTCTAATTCAAATATTTAGCTACTTGACTGCTACTGAAAGAATTCTTAGTTTAAGCTGTGTGTGTCAAAGGTGGTAAACAGTATAATATCCTCGGCACAAGTATGGTCGTGTGTGGATTTTTCGTATCAACGAAAAGTAACCTTCAAAGTGTTGGACACTTTTGTATTCCCTGGAACTAGAAAAGTACTTCTTAACGAATGTCATTTACTTAAATGGATAGACATTTACTTGACCTTGAAGCAGTGTAGGAAACTTGAAGTTTTATCGCTGTGGCTTGGATAGGTTATACAACTATTTCAAAAAATGTTGTCGGGCGAGAGGCTTCAAGCCTACGCGACTAGACCGCAAAGGAGTATGGGTAGTTGAAAAATTTACTCTCTTTTTGGCTTTGGTCTTCATTTTAAGCATCAATGAATAAAGGACTTTGTTGCATAAGCTCAACACTAGCTGGTTGAGAATTGTCGTGCTGATATTTATGTGGTTTCATAGCTTTTAGTAATTCCTACCCATACTCCATTTCGGTTTCATAGCTTTTAGTAATTCCTACCCATACTCCATTTCGGGTGAGTCGCATAGACTTGAGTCTATTTGCCGACAGCGTTAATTGAAATAGGTGTATAAACGAACCAGAGGTACCAATTTCGCTCGATTTCATACAGTTGAAGATAAGATATTTGAGATACCTATCCTAAGCCACTCTACATTGTCTGACAAACTGTTTCAGTAATACACTACGGTTGGAAGGAAACAATGCCACAGGCGACAAGTAGAACAAAAAGACATTCAATCCACGTATTCTTTGTTTTTGTTGCTTTACCAAATCACAAGCTTCGTTCTAACCGTAGTGGATGACCCGACTGTTTCGGAAGAGATTGCAACGAAGTGTCCAAATGTATCGATATTTATCCTTCTGGCAAGTCGAGGTGCCGCAATTCTGATCACTTGATATGAATAAGTTAAGACAGTCAATAATAAGATCAGTGCATGCGAAAAGCATGACAGTTGCTTATAAAAAACGGCTACTAAAACCCAACCATAGGTCCGTTTTTATTTGCACCCTTCCGGTAAATCTCCTGGTTACGGCCCTGCTGTCCAGACTTGGTACGGTGATCTGACTTTGGTTTGTGCTGGGACACGACATGTACTGCTCCAGTGATCGGTGTACCCGCAGGTGTAACCAACGTCGTCTGAACGAGGCTCTCGATGGCCTTGGAAGCAAAATTGCAATGATAAGAAAAATTAACCATAGAAAAAAACATGATATATAGAGTAGATTAGCGAAAAAGTGTAAAAAAGAACTATAAAGTAAACCGCCAGTTGCAATGCTATACTAGTGATACGTGGATGGATCAGTAAAATATAATAAATAAATAAATAAATAAATAAATAAATAAATAAATAAATAAATAAATAAATAAATAAATAAATAAATAAATAAATAAATAAATAAATAAATAAATAACTTTATATTTAAGTGTCCAAGTCTTCTAGCGCTTGCGCACTAATTGGGGACACTGTACTCGCACACACACTACCTCTACATTAAGTATTTAAGTTAAGTACCTCTACATCAGTACGGCATCTAAGATCACTAGAAATAACTCCAATCACTCAAAATAGTAATTCAAAATTAGTTTAATAGCATTTGGTAATTTTAACAATACAAAACAAACTTTTCTTTAGCTACTGGAAAATTACCGTGATACAAGAACTTTAGATTAAAGATAATAAACAGTTATCAGAATAGAAAGGGGGAGGGGCACTGAGTCCTACTGAAACTCTGTTAGTGAAAGGTCTAGAAAACTATCGCTGGAGTTTGGATATTGCTTTAAACTGGCGACTTACGGTTGAAACGCTGCTAAACTCTGGTACAAGAAGTAGTTGTCGTCTGTCGATGAGCCGAAGGCTGGAGTACTCGTTTGGCGTTTTCTTCGATTCCTGATAAAATTTCTTTACTCCATCTTAGAGAACTTGTGGCGACAGACTTTCTAAACTTTCTATGAGATAGGTTTTGGATAACCAGTCTAAAAGACAGTAAATATGAGGATGAATTTGGAAAGCCGGCGAACTCTGTTTTCAAGCCGTTCAAATATGTTGATCTCAGTAAGCTTACTCCAAAATCTTTAATGAAATTTAGAGTTCACCTTAAAAACAGGCACGCCAAGCAGTCTTCTTTTTGTTTTAAATATGTTTGTTAATCTTTTCTTTTTCGAAAACCCTCAAATTTATCACCAGGAACATTTTTTTCTTTCTCACTGTGCTTTATAGCCGTTATAGACGTGTTGCACATCATAACCACGCGTCACGTGGTACAAACTGACCAATCAGAAAATCAGAATTTGTACAGTGTATGAAAATTGAATAATAAATGGTCTTATTGCACTATTATGTACAAACTAGTTAATATCACTGATCAGAACAGTGCAAATAACAATAGCGAGGCATCTAGTGGCCTTTGTGTTTCTTTGTGCAGTTTACGTCTGAGTAGGCTCACTTTTCAGCCGTCGGGGTTTCGTGCGCCCGCGTAGGGGCGTAGGCTGAAAACTGAGCCTAATGTCTGAGTGAATTCTTAGTTATCGGCCGGTAACAAAATAGTTGAGAACTAAATGTTATTATGCGCTAAATAGTTAGTAGTTGTTTCACGGATATATGGCGTGTACTCTAGCAACGAGTAGTTACTCGCACTATCAATAGTCAATTAGCTAAGAAAATACATTTTTCCACATATTTCGTACCATTGCTATCACAGGAAATTGCATTTTCCTAGAAATTTCCTACCTTTCCAATTTCTGGCCCACAGGTATCTCAGGGTGATGCTTTTGTCGGACAAAAATTTCCAGTAAGCATTTCCCTGAGATACCTGTTGTGGGGTTGCCCTGTTGAATATTTGTACGTTTTTCTGTAGGAAACAAGAAAATATATGCAGAGAAAGTTGCGAAAGCTTCGTATGGCGCGTATCAAATCAACATCATCGCTGCCTAATCTCAGTAAGGTAAGGTTATGATTCGGATGATAGTGACCGATCTTTTCTATTCTACTCTTTTCATTTATTTTTTATGTTTTTCTCCTTTGGAAAGATGAATTTTTAAACGGTTATATACCACGACATTCAATCATGTTGCATGCAGTTATCCTCGATTGAACAGTAGAGCTTCACTTTCTCGAAAATCTATTGTTATTATTGCCAGTTGTTTTATTTCTTTTGTTTAGATTCTAGAGTAATAGACCAATTGGATGGTATCTTTGGAAACAGTGCGACCTTACCCCGATTGAATTTGAACAGTGAAATTTAAAATGGAATTCAATTGCTTGCATGCACGTGTATTTACCCCTGTATGCAATATTCCATTGCTCAGTATATAGGCCCGGTAATACGAGCAACAAAATCGTGCAACTTGTCGCGCAACATTGTTGCGTTGCAAGTTGCAGAGGAAATGTTGCTCGTATTACCAACCCGCGCGCAACAAATTTTCTTTGTTGCACGAAGTAGAAGCACTGTCTACTTTTTGCAACAAAGAAAATTTGTTGCGCGCGGGGTGGTAATACGAGCAACATTTGCTCTGCAACTTGCAACGCAACAATGTTGCGCGACAAGTTGCACGATTTTGTTGCTCATATTACCGGGCCTTATATAGCTAATTGCACACATAGAAGCTGAGACCGAAATGAACATTGGGAAATTTTGATTAAATGACTTTAAAGAAGCGCGTGGACATTTCAAATAGCGACTGAGACAAATTATTGTATTCCAGATGCACTTATTCAGCACATTCATAGATAAAACATATGAAAATCCAAATATTCTTATGTAACCAGGAGCCATTTTGGTCTCAGCTTCTAGCTTCGATGATTTTGAAAGGTTCAATGTTTGTGCAAATAGTTATGTATTGCTATCTTTGATCATCAATTCAAAGACTAAATGCGTTCTTTCCTACTTTAGAACAAACCATTGAAAGACTACTTCAAACGGCCGAAGAGCCTTCAGTAATAAAGTGTACCTGAAACGATCTTCAAACTAAAGAAAACATATGGACCAAAGTGGTTTTCGAAGTTCGTATCACAGTTAGTTTTACTGCTGACCTGTTTAAATGCGCCCACACATGCGCAAAACGTCCTTTGAGTTTGCACTGACTTTGCTATAGGGTGAAAGATTAAATCAGATAGAGAGAGCGAGAGAGATAGATAGTTTATTGGAATTAAATAGTTACAATGATATCTAAAAATATATTACACTTAAAATTTATATAATATATATCCTATAAAAATTAATAACTTAAATAATAATAATAATAATTAAATGTATAATATATAATATACACCGAGGTCTAATCGTATATTATCTTAATATATACAAGAACTTGGAATAAAACTTCATGACTTTAAAAATTATACATACTAATCGCACATATATAAACGATTTACAAATCCTGTTGGTGTGAAAACATGGAATATTGAAATGACGCTGAGCCCTTAAGTTATAACATGATTGGTGCCTGGGGGCAGTAGATTATGAATTTTGTTACTCGGGTCAGATCTGATGGACTCGAACAACTTAGTACATAACTGCTGATGATGTTCCTCCATCGATCTGACACCGAGCGTAGCAAGACTAGAATTCATAATCTACGCCCGGCAAAATGATAGACATGGACCTTTTTTCTAAGCGCACCAACTCGTCATTGAGATATTTCAGAAGCGAATTTGAAAAAAACTGGTGCTGCATAATCCGTTACAGATCTAACACACGATGTATAAAATAAGGCTTAATCCTGAATTGGCACCCTTAGATCGTTTTAGTTAGATTAATCAAGTATTGATATATTGATATATTCAGGGAGAAATGAGGGTGGTTGGTGTAGGGCCCAACTGTGGCACAGGAAACCCAAACACAATTTTTTGATATATTTCTATATTAGTTTGCTTGGGGCTACATTTTTACAGGAAAAATCAAATGGTAAATCTTGTAAAATAAATTGTAAAATTATGTAGCAATTATGAGGTGAACTACTTCTTGCCATGAGCGATAGAAGACGTCAAGCTTTTATCTCATTTTTTAAGGTGGCTCGATATAGTTTTTTATTGGCAATGCTTCCGTTTTTCACTTCATGAATTGATTCAACTTACTCTTCACCAACCAAAACGGTTTTTACACCAGTTATTGGACTTGAATCAAAGTTTTGATTTGGTGTATTTCACTTCTATTTGTGTTTCCATAGCGACGGTAAACAAAGATGGCTGAAATCAATTTTTCTAAAATATCTCTCGAAAGAGAGCAGCTCTAGACAAGGGACTACATGGGCAATAAACCTACCAATAACATTTTTTTTAATCTTCAAATATGTTGTGTGAATCATTACAAGAAAGCAAGTTTTTTCTTAATTCCTTATGACAATTTTTATCCTTGTCAAAGAAAACTTGCTTGCTTCGTAGCAATACTTAAATGAAATTATCTTTCTTCCCATTGCACCGTGGCCAAATATCTGCGTATGGGCGAGATTATTACGGGCGGGCTTACGCTGGCACGTCCGCGTCTTGATCCAGGAATCCCGGCCCAAGCAATGTTTTTATAATTTTTTTCTTTAGATTTTCCCATATCATATCATATCGGCATATCATATCATATCTTTGAGCTCAATGAGCTTAACGAGTCCAAACAGGAAAGTACTAGGAGTAAAAGGTAGGTCAAGCAATGTACTGTATGTCCCTAAACAGACTAAAATTGGCTTCTTGCCGGAAGGTCTCGGTACGAATTTCAAATTTCGAATTTCAAATTTCATTAAATATTGGTGATGGCAAATCAAGACTTATATTGTCAGATACAGCCCATCGAGTTATACAAAATTCTGAATTTTTGTGTTAATCGGATCAATATTGAGCGAATTACAGCCGTTCAAAAATGCTAGAATTTACAAAGAAATGTATGGTTGCCTGACATTTTGTCCGGCAACCACCGACAATTCTTTGTATTTTTTTAATGGCTGTAAGTCATTTAATATTGACCCGATTAACACCAAACCTTGGGATTTTCTATTGCTCAATCTGCTCTGACTATACGAGTCTTGTTTTGCCATCATCAAAATTTGAGGGATTCGTACCCAGTACTCACGGCTTGAATGTGGCTTGAGTTTCACCGACAAGGTTTTATTAGTTTCAGTGCCAAATGGGAGACGTTTTTACGCATGCGCAATATATTTTCCCGCGGTTTCTGTTCCCCCTGCTTGGTTCTATTCTGGTAATCCTACCACAGGAAGCCCGCATGGCGGCCATCGTGATGCTCCTTCGCATGCGGCAGAAACAGCTCAACGCACAAAAGACACCTACGGGCTTACGTACGTCCAACAATACGAGCACACGGACTTACGTATCGTACGTCCAACAATATGAACACACGGACTTACGTATCGTACGTCCAACAATACGAACACACGGACTTACGTATCGTACGTCCAACAATACGAACACACGGACTTACGTATCGTACGTCCAACAATACGAACACCCGCCCGAGTTAATGCAAACACCTGATAATACGGGCAATCGATCGGTTATTGTTCTCCACCAGACTTTTTTGTTATCAATCAACCAATTCCTTTGGTGCGGATGTCACAGTTATACGTGATACGGTTTGTTGGAGACAAACTTCATATATGGACCTCAGGAAGAATTAATGACTAAACAAAATCTTTGTACAGCATTGAATCGATTTTACTCTGCGTGTGAGCTCTACTCATCAATTGTCTAAGCGGGCTGGAAATTGATACTTTTCCTCAAGGCACTTAAGACAAAACCGATCAATACCTGCTAGACGAAGAAATGTCCCTGCAGAGAGAAAATAAATAAGCTTTTAGTAACTAACTCACCAGTAGAGAAAGTATCAGCCAAAACAGTCATTGAAAAAACTCTCAAGCATTTTGACTTACTGAATTGATGCAAGATTGCTTCGTAAATCATGTATCTTCAGTTTTGAAAAGCTTACCGCTTGTTATTTGTAACTAAAATACTTCAAGTGTATTTTATAAATAAAATCACTTGGGATTCTGTTTAGGGGTTCTGTATTAAGCTAAAAAATACTATGATTTTTGTAAATTGTGGCTGTCACATCACCCGTGCATTATAAAGCAACTGGTTGTGTGAGGGTTACAAAAGGGTCACATTGTGTGAAACTACTTTTAGCATAATATGCTGTTAGCAAAATGACTTTTGGTTTTTATCTCTGTTTTTATCAAGCCAATGAGCTCACGTTGTTGTATTGATGATAGTGTAATTAGTGTTTAGAAGGCTTTTAGGCTCAAAGACTTTTCTATCAAGAACCATTTACTTACTAGTGAAGGCTGACCAATCAACGAACGATTGATGACCTGACTTATTGGACACAACTTTTTGCCAAAGTTTTTAATCATCTCGTTTGAGTAAGTGTGTTTTTATCGCTAATCGAAACACTAATAGATGGATTGTACATTAAGTAAGGCATTGGCAAGCGTTTATCGTTAAAACCCTTACAAACAAAAGGAAATCACTGAGACTTGTATTGTGTGCCGAAACCTTTTAGCGTGTTTCACTCATTTGACGCAAAAAGATCAGTGCTCTAAAAGACTGATTGCATCAAAAGCCGTTAATCAAAGATGGCGAGCATCTGAATTATTGAGAGGTAATTTACCATCAAGTTGTCTAAGTCTTGACGCTACATACAAAGAAGCCACAAGTGTTCTGTCGGCTTACAATATATGACAACCAAAAACAAGAAAAATGACAATTTACTAATTAATTGGACTTGTGTAAAAAGCCACAATCTGAAAAATCATGAAATTGACTCCTAAGTAAAAAGGGAAAAAATAATTTATTTTCACACACACTTAAGGAAATTAATTCCAAAGCTTTTAGTGTTAAAAGGTCTTCATTTAACCTCTTAACAGTCCGAAAAGAGATGCTCGACTACTAAAATAAATAACATTAGTAGATACAGCCTTGTTAATAATACCCATTAACCAAATGTACCATTTTCACCCCTAGAAACGTTAACTGATAAAACGACAGACAAGCAGTATGCCGACCACAGAAGAACAATGAAAACCAGTAACGTTTCTCGACACTATATGGGTTCATTTTCTTTTTGAAGATTACATCCTAAGTCTTGGAAATTTCATATAAACATGTCTTTAACGATTCTTAGGTGTGAAGTAATGGAAATATTGCATTACATATTTTCTGAAAAGCGTTCAAAACCAAACAAGTTGAAACACTCTTCAATTTAGTCCAATTTGGTCACTGCAGTCGAATGAACTGTTCCTTGGCTTTGAGTTTTAATTGATGACGCTCTCAAGTGAGACACTTGTCTAAGAGCAAAGCATGTGGGACTTTCTCACACAAGTTACAGCTAATGACTTTTTTTATGTAAAAAGTGTTTTGACACGCAAAGTGGGTAATTTATCTTCATCGTATACAATTGGCTTATTGAACACGCATGCGTGCAAATACTCGTGTAAAATTACAATTATCCAAACTTGTTCATATGACTTGATATAAGCCGTTTTTCAATCAGAGTAAATTAGCCTTTAAGAAATAATAAAGCAAAACAAAACAAGGTTTTTATTTTAATCAAGTCGTCGCTTCAATACGAGGAACAGCTTTTAGTGAGTCTGCGCATGTTTTCAACCGCACTACAATGCAGAGACTATAAAAAAGGTGCAATTCTAGTGAAATAACGTATGTGATTGGCGCTGCATTATCCACCGCTATCTGGAGACTGGCCGTTTTGTCCGCCAATGCATTGCGCGCCGCTGCTGGCCTGATAACAGTGCTTTATTTCCTAAAAGGTAAATAAACAGGGAGTCTACTTGGTGTATAAAAACAGGGGTTTTTGGGGTTTTTTTCAACCAATTTTTTTTATCCGAACTAGCTGAATAATCGCCAATTTTTTACCGCTAGTCTATTTGTTGTTGGTGCGTAATGAAGTAAAATTCCTAAGCAGACTACAAAATATACTGCTTAATAACAGCTCTTAAGTGCATGACTTTTTCATGGCTATGAGATACTGTAGTGATTTTCGCTACCGGCATATTTTGTTTGTGCCTTTCTTACGAAAAGCTGATATTTAATGTTATCACTTCGTGTGTTTAGGCATGAGTTCGTTATGATGATTAATATTTTATGAATTATTGTTGAATTATTAGGGTTGTAAAAGCACCCTCTATTAGCCATTTTGGAATTGCGGAATCGCGTTCAATCATGGGACTGTTTCAGAGGATGCACTTTTCAAAATTTACTTGAAGACATGAGTGCAAAAATATGAGAGAAATAAGCAAAATAAAGGAAAATGTGATTAATATTAGATATTTGAAATTGTTTACAAGTACTTTGCTGCAACGTAAAATGAAATGGCGTTCTCAAAAACAGTCCCATAATTCAACTGGAACTTTAACTTCGGAATGGCAAAAATGAACCCCAACCCTTTTCAACAGGTTGTCTCTTTTTCTTGGGAACAAATCGCTGTGAATATTTTTTTATTTTATCTGAATTCGTGGCGCGTCAACGTGTGAACAGAGGCTATCGCCTACATTTTACCTTTTGGTCATGCATGTTTGCGTGCGCATATCGACATTAGCCTTGCTTCAAGTATCAGAAGGTAAAAAATTGAAAAGAATAGCAACATTTTTGGGTGCACAAGAACAAATCTCTAAACGGTTGTCAAGTTAAAAAGATTAAAGGAAATTAATGAATACTTTGTCATGGTCCGACAATGGTCCATTAGAAAAACACGTTGTTGCATCGTATCACGCATGATACCAGGACGTCACAGAGTTGTGTCAAATAAGAACACGGAATGGAGCATTTCAAGTGTGAGAAATTTTGTTCGTGTAGATGTCCTATAACTGTCACGCAAGAGATGGGCTATTGTTTTTAGTTATTGTAATGGTCACGCACAAACGACGTTAAAAACAGCGTTACAAGTGTCACGCAATGTTATCAAGAGTCCCTAAAAAGTGCCACATTTTGTAAAGTAAAAGAAGGATTCAATGCGATGCATTTAAGTCCCAACCCTGAGGCGATCCTGTGGTTTTATGGCTTTATCGATTCCATTAAGTGGGTCTAACACTAAAAGGTCATTGTTTTTTCAACACATTTCCGCGGTTATATTGAAGTTTCATGAGCTTACGAAACTTAGAGATAACAACCCACCAAATGGATGGACCATTACGTGACGTAGAGCTCTAGAAAATGGTTTGCGAAGTGATAGCTTAAAACGCATCTCAAAAATAGAAATGAAGTACCTTTTTAATGGCTTGAAATGCAGAGATAACTGTCACTAGATACATCAAAACAACGATCTTGTACTTTGGTGCAAACATATTTGGACAGTTGTCGTAAGATACAGCCGGAAAAAGTATATCAGTCCTAGCTTTATGGGTACATTTCACCTACAAGGGTCCTTGTAATACAGCAAACTGTTCAGTTTTCTCTGTATTCAAGAAGCTAGTTGTCAGACAAAATAATATACTACACATAAATAGCTTTCTATTTCAAAAAGGCCCGTGGTAACCATTTCTGCCAGTTAGAAACTATTTACCAATTAAAAATGAAGGTCTCTTCAAGTCCCATTAAGCTCTACATACATTTACACTAACATTAGAGTACGCTTAATGTATCACTTGGACCATTCTGACATCTTATGCACCTTTTTCCTCAGTTAAAAGGATGTGCTGCTTTGGGCAGTGCGTGTTTGATGAAGTACTAGCAGTAAAAGCAGCCCATTACGACAATGTTGTAGAAAGTCACTTCTGGTAATTGATTGAATTTTGACAGCACATTGAAAGTTCCTCACGATAAGAAAAGCTTTTAATTCAAGAATAATACTTTAATGCAGCAATTTAAGTAGTTTAGGGACATTTCTGGAGAAAAGTCAAGGGTGGGAATAAATTCGGCAAAGTTTGACCACGTTTCAAAAGCTGACGGACTGTGATTCTCTGAAGTGCGTGGAACACCTTCCAAACACCTACAACTGAAGCCAATGATTAAACCTTATATTTTAACCCGTCAGTTCTATATTCGGTATTGAATTTGGTCTTTAAGATAGACATAAAGGGATTAAAGAGTGTTTGTGCTTATATGTATCGGTGAATTCACATGAAAACCAAAAGTTGTTTCACCTGTTTACATGTGTTTAACGTTTGCTAGCAAACCTGAATGAGATGGTGTTTCTTTTCTTGCAAATGTTGACGGTGCTAGTTTTATTTGCAAGAAGACACTGCAGCCGTGCCGCTATGTTTGTCGAGTTCACAGCTGAATACAACTGAGGCCAAACGAAAGCCTTTTCGGTGCCACAATTCTTACACTAGAGAAACAGACTCAGAGAAACAAAACAAATATTTTGTGTTACTGTGATTAAAATTGATATCTGATTACAAAACAGCTTTTCTTAGGTTTATCAATGCAGTATTTTTGTCTTTCAGAAAAACAATGACAAAATCTTCCATCGACAAAATTATAATATTTTTTTTCGTTGATATACAAAAAAACCTATTTCAGTTCCCTCAGCTGAAATTTCAGGCCCAGCATCTACCCAAAGAGTTCAATTGACTAGCATATGATCAAAGGAAGTTCTTCAGATGCTGAAAGTTCTAGAAAAGAATTATTTTGCTGAAAAGTCAATGCCATGATTCGGTATGAAATCTATTTTCATACTGTACAGTATTCAAATTTTTTACTGACTTAATTTTGCCCAATGTGGACTGATTTCAAGAATACTCGTGACGTAGTGGTCAGTGAAAACTTTAAAGTCAAGCAGTGACTCAGTGCTAAAAAGTTCAAGAAAAAATCCAGTGAATTTACGAGTAATTCACCATCAATTTTTATTAAAAGCTGTAGTTACACGTAGCCCGTTACGTTACTGAAGGTACTTCATAACATTAACGTAGAGTGTTGTACTTAAGTACATTGTCAAACTAAATGGACGATTCTAAAATTAACCAATAGTAATACTCATACAACACCTAATAAATGGATTCTGTGATAACTTGATGTTGGCACGTTTCAACAAGAATGCTCTTTTTATATATCGGATTCCGGTTTTACTTGGATCGGATGGGCGCGCCACGAATGACTAAATTATGTGGGTTTACACACGAGCACTCTGACTTGTAAATCATGGAGTGCGGATAGGTGGACTCTTCGTCTGTTTCTGCATTGGTTATCATAAAAGCATGCGATTGTTGCATTCAGCTTCACAGAAAGTGGTACAGTTAACTAATATGAAATTGTGGCTGCTTATTTTTTTGCTTGCACACGCTTATACAGTACAACAAGAGGAAACCATACCACTGAGGCGTCTGATTGTCCCTAAATTGTACATAAGAATACTTTCAAAAATTTAAGTTTAATTCCTGAATGGATTGCATGCACTATCAATGAATAAATCAAGTTAACTATGACAATTTCTCCTGGAAAGTGCTTCCGTAAATAAATTGCAGGCTTCCTACAGGACTTTTAGCTCTGAGTGCCGACGGGGACATCGTGGAGCTTTTTTTTGGGGGGGATAGGGTGGGGAGTGTAGTGTACACAGAAAAGGAAAAATATATTCATCAGTTCTAATGCTACAAGCCGTCATTAATCAAAACCAGGCTTAGGAAATGATCTTTAGCTACTATGAATACCTAATCTTTTGATGTGTTTGAACACCTATTTGTAGTTAACTTCTGTATGCTAACATATTACTGCAATACTGCATGGATGTAAGACGATATTCATGGACCAAGAACTCATCAATGCTGTATCGATTTCAGTATCTCTCTACTTCATTATTTAATCCTGTTCAATTATATTCTTTTCAGCGTTCTTTTCTTCTGAGCCTGTGAAAGGTGTGGGGCTTAGCTTTGCTAATTTTGACCTTCCTGCTCTTTTTTATCGTCCTTTAATTGTATATATATTTTGTTTTTGCCGTATAGTCCTCTTTTCACGTTTATTACCGTACCTCAATACGCGTCTAATTGTATTTCTCCCTGAGTTCGCTATCTATACCATCATGTCTTTATCAACAATTTAGTTGGATTTATTACAAAAATACAAAACACAGTTTAGTTCTAATTAGCTGGTTTTTTCAAGAGCTCCATAGTGCGGTACATAGTTGCTTTGAGATGGATATACTAATTTGATTCAACAGCTTTTCCATAGGGACAGTTTCAGTCACAGGTAAGAACCGCACGGGTAGATCATTTATAGCGGTGTGCCACAGTTTTTGCACCGGTACAACTCTGACTCCTGCACAGATTGAATGTCAGCCATTCCGTATACTCTATCACTAGTGAAAATGAGCCTTTGGCAGACTTTGGAAGACTTTTTTACAGAAATCTGTATTCTGCTGGCGTCATGAGGTAATTGACTGACACCAAAAAGGTAGTCCATTATGAATCGTCACACTGTCTACAACACGTTGCTAACGACCACGAGTGCAGCACGTTCTTGTTGACAATGTAACGCTGTGATTTCACCAAATGACTTCTCGAATCCTCTTGAGTGATACCAACCCCCCACGAAGACAAACATCTGAGTAAACAACTAAAAAACAAACAGGTTCATCCTAATAATATTGGTGTACATCACGACTAGCTAGGCGTTTCAAGCCTTTCTGTACCAATTCTTTGAAAGACTACAAACGGTGTACAAGCTTTTCAAAGTCAACAATTCAGCCTACGATTCTTGGTCATTAAACGAAGACATTCCATGTTCTGTGTTGACGGTATCCAACCCTACCCCCAATGACCTCAATTTGCCTTAACGTTTATTCCACATTAGATAATATGAGAGGCAGAACATTTTTGTCGGAATAAACAGTTGAACTTATATATGACACAAAGTTTTGTTAAGAACGCAAATAGTCTTCTCGACCAAGAGTTACTTTCTTATGGTGAAAGTGTCAAATTTAAAATTGAAGATCCCCATAACTCGCGTTGTACTCTTGTTTTTCTATCCCTGCATTCAGGTCATCCCTTACAAACGACTGTTGAAAGATTACTCTTTTTGTCACATTTTAAAGAAAGGTGGAGTTTATTGATAAGCCTTAAGGGAAGCAAACAACCTTAATCTTGGCTTTTGTACATTAATTCCTACCGGGCTACAAGATTTATTCTTTTTCCAGTTACCCATGTCTTATTTCTGTTGTCGATGCGGTAATTACTAAACATATTGAATCTTACCCAGTCCTAAACGCTCATGAAGGTAATTTTTCAACTCCATTCCAAGAATTTACTGTGGGTAATTTTGTCTCTCAAATAAACGTTAAAAGTTGATTAATAAGCTTTAAAAGTAAAGGAAGCGTACAGTTTCATTCAATAAAGTTTAATTGCTCTTTGACTTTGAAATTTATTTTCAATTATATACATGGATGATAATTTTTGCTCTTTCTATTGTTCAGGTTATTAATGTTTAGTGAAGTGACAAGCGTTGATGCAACATTTGATGTATGTACGCTTTCTAATTGCTCTTTTTTATTAAAAACACTGACTTTATTTACATTCATCGTGAAGGATTCAAGGAACGGATAGATGGGTTGGAGATTGTCAATACTGTATTACAAAAGTTAATTAGCTTGCTTTTCATCTGACAATCCCAAACACATTCACCGTGGATGCTGTAGTTGCGAATTTATCTTTTTGAGTAAAGTCCAAAACACGAACCCAGAAATGACTATTAAAAGCCACAGGTAAAAGAGGTTAATGTTTTTCTTCCCAAATTTTCTCGTTCAGGCAAATTGGCGTCCACTAATAAAGCTTTTCTGACAGGCGATTTATTTTCTGTAACCGCACTTTGATGTGTTATAACTTCCCTGGCGAACAATACCAAGTTTTTTGAAGAACTAAAAAAGACACTTGACTTGTCATCAATCAAACAAGTTGAACAAATCAGTCCATAAGCTTCAAGTCATCAAAAGAAATAATAGATTTCGTTTTTTTTCTTATATAATATATGAAAGGCGTGCTCGTTTTAAAATCTTTAGATAATCTTTGTATTACTTTATGAGGCATATGTCATCATTTCGGTTGGGCTTAAAAGTGGATTTGAGGCATGCTTATCTGACAGAAGTTGAATGTGAAATCAGGATTTGCCTAAGTTCGTGTTTAATGCCTTGTTAAATTGTCCTAATCCCTCCTCAAACCAGTCATGAATCAGTTCTTTCATTACAACACATCGCACGCAGTCAACTCTTGGCCACATTATCGCCAAGATATATATATAATATATATTATATACTCTAAGTATCATCTATTCGAGTCAAATACCTAGCAAACTATCTATCCGGCCTCCATTCAAATTCAGCTATCTTGATAATTGATCATCTCACCACTCGAGGCTTATGTCTTGCGCAGCTCCCACGATCGTTTTTTTTTTTTTTTTTTTTTTTTGATTACTTAACATAGCTATCGTCTTCGCCACTTGCAGAATTTTCCTGGCTTCCATCAGGATAAAGATGAATGTTCCATGTACTTCAAGGCTGTGATCTTTGGGAGACAAGATCTTGGAGAAACGCGCAGTCGGTCCCAGGATTTTTCCTGAAGAACTCCACAGAAGAACTGCTCCTCTTGTGGCGGGAAATATTTTTCTTGATTCTAAAAAATAAAGTGATCTTTTCCAGTCATCAGCAAACCTAAGGAAGCAAATAACAGATTAATTTAATGGCAACGTCTAAAACCACTTAGGTTGTTTCAGTATAGCCTAATGGATTACCGAGTAAAAAGGACTTTTGTTTAGCAGACCTTTTAGACTCACAGTACTTTACTGTCTTGATTTAGCTGCTCAAGCGGCGTTTTGCAAAAACCGATTTGTTTGTGGCTCAAACAAAGCCTTTGAGCCGTTAGTAAAGTAATCATTAGCAGAGACATTGTCAATAACCCATGGAAAAACTCCGATAAGAAATTGAGTTTCCTTTTAATTGATGGTTTGCGGCTGGGAGGCGTTTGCATTGAAAGATGGATATGTAATTCATCTTTGATTTCCGAAATAATTTTTCGCGTGAAGATGTTCATAAAACTGATTTCACATACAAATTGCTACAGGTTTTCGATAAGAGTTTTTCAGTAAATTGATAAAGTTTAATAAATAACAATCAGAAAAAGCTCAATAAATGCGACAAAAGTAGGGAAATGATCATGAAATGAAGAGACGAACATTAAATGCATGAATGTAGACTTGGGACTTGATGTGACAGGAGGATAAAGAATAGCATCTACGAAAGATGAGTGACGGAAGTAGGGTGTGAAGTGTGGAATGGCAGTGAATGAAAAATCGAGTTATATCATGGCAGAAAGGTAGTTTGGTACATACACGGTTTGGTGTAGTAGGGAGGGGAGGGGTACTCCAGGCAAACACACAAGAAAGAAACACGCAAGTAACTGAGTCGACAAACAGGGCAGAACACGCCAAAACAGAATATCAAAAACCAAACTATCTTGGATAACTTTGTAACCAATAGCCTATATTCATATACAGTAACGCGCTATCACGTAGATCATCGCAACTCAGAAAATATTCTTGTACATACAAACAAATGATCAAGTATCTATGATGTCACTTCACTAAAAATATAACTTCCCACTGCCGCAAATTGTCCTTTTTTCGATCATAAGTGAATGGTTTTTACTTCCTAACACAATATAGACACTACCTAAAAACCTTTCATGGCAATGGGTCTTTTGGAGGTTCCGCCGGTCTGTAATCGAACTTACGAGTGAGAGAGTGCCCGGGGGAAATTCAATTCAATTTAATTTATTAGTGCGAACTACTAAATGAAAATTGCGCCGATGGCCGTCCGACAAAGTGATTGCCTTTTTGAAATCAGATCGCCAAATTTACAAAGAGTAACCCCATAAACAAATTGTTTTAACAGCACTTAAGCTAAAACGTTCTGAAACAAACGGAACATCTTTCATTTGCAATATTGGCGCGTTAATCAAGATCTTCAATTCATTTATTTTCTTCCATTATAACTAATCACTGTTCTTTCGAATGACATTTCCTCCGTCTTAAGCTTAATACTTAACAAATAAAGGCTCTATATCATCGTCAACCTCTTTGCTAGAGTTTTCAAAAAAAATTTCAAATGTCTCCTAACAACTTCCTGTAGGGAAAGTGTTTTTGAATACTATAAGGATTGCACTGTCATGATTAAAAAGCTCTGTAAAGCTAACCATTATCATAGTTAACTTAAATATAGTTTGATTAGCTTGGCACATCGCACAGGAAATTACCAACGAAACACTGTGGAACCCAATAAACAAAAAAATTTCACTTTCCAAAGTATTCTTTGTCTGTACTTCAATTAAGTCTGATTAGCAAGCTTGCTTTATTATTCTACTTTCAACTTTGACAAGGTTCCAGCTTGATGGCTGAAGAAAATGAAACTCGTTCAGACAGGTCTCCAAGATAGAGGAATACAATTTGGTTTGTTATTTGTTTGGTTGTCGAGAATGAAAATGAATGTATGGACATTAAGGAACAATGCAGGCTTTTCTTTTCTCACAAACAGGAATAAAACATGTCACAATTGATGACTGTATATTAGCTTAAGCTCAAAGCTTTTGATATGAAAACTAAATAGCTATTATGACCTTTGATGAATAATAAATCGCCCACTTTGACAAGCGTTTGAGCCCAGCCTCTCCTGAACTTACCGTCTGTTTTGCTGCGTGGATCTGCTTTAGTAAATTAGGGTCGTCATTTTCACAGAAAAGCCGTCCGTTAACGACATGGAATCTGTCGCCTGAAACCAGTTGATTGTGACATGTTGTACATGTAAAGCATTGTAAGTGGTAAACTTTGCCCAAAACTTTCATCACGAGTTCTGTCGCGGGAATCAACTTTGCACACACAGCGCATGCTCCGCTTGTTCCATATAGTCTAAAAAGCAATAGCAGAAAAGAAATATGAGCGCCAGTGGATATCTGATAACGTGGGATTTAATAGGCTCTAAGTAATTAAAGATAAAAGCATATAAAACCAATATTTGAAATAGCTTCAAATTGGTTTTCACACAACCATTCAAAGTGTCGGGTTTAATTCAGCAGTGATGTTAAACAGCCCAAACTGATGGACAGACGATATTAAAAATACTGTTTATTAAAAAACTTGAAGAAAGACAGTCAAGATCTAATGAAACAAACTGTCGCTTTCAAACCATTTTAATTCAATACCCAATTTTCAGACTGTTTCTGCTCGGGAGAAAAATCACTCAAAAGAAATGTATTATTTACATAATTTTCCCCTGAAACTTTTCGTTTTCGGTTGTCTTGGGGGAAAAAAGAGGGTTTCGATAAGTTGGGCAAAAATGAGACCACGGTGGTCTGTCGTTTATCTTTAATTGCTTTCCATGCAATCACACGGTATATTGATGAAAACACATACCCCCAAGACGAGAACCCAAATGATATTAATTTTTATGTGAAATGAAACCCCTAAAGAAACTAACTTCGCATGGAACTAAGGCCAAATGTCAACAAGAGTGTTCGTATATTAGAGGTCTGGTGCAAAATGAATGACGAAAAGGGAATATTGCACGGAAATTGAGATAAATTACAAAATTAGAGTATTTTTCGTGAATATTGAAGTCTTCAATTTGAGGAAAAGTTGAGTAGTTTTGGGCTGACAAAGGATGACAAGGAAGTCTAATAATTCCATGCAATTCAGTAAGTTTACCTGACGTAGTCCGTCTTACATAAAATCATGCCTCCCTTCGCATAACATGAAGTTCCAATTTCACCCAGCCGAGCTTCACAACACGAACACTTCAAGCAATTTACGTGCCAATACTGGTCCAGTGCTAGCAGCAGAAAACGGTCAATAATTTTATCCCCACAACCGGCACAGATTCTCATGTTGGTTCCTTGCCCCCGACCTACAAAAAGACCATAAAAATGCTTAATTACAACTGACGAAGTTTTCACTCAACGACTAGAGATATTGCAAACATTTTGGGTCAAGCAGAGAGCGTGGCCGCTGCGAAATTGAAAATAATTTTCACTTGATGTACGCGATCGCCAACTATTGGCCAGAGGAAATTAATTTTCCGCGCAAGAATATGATTTCACGGTTCTATGACGCGAACACAACAATCCACATGTAAAAATGTTAGTACTAGTGCTCTAGCGTCGTTCAAAGCAGATACATGAATACAATGTTAATGTCAAAACTTGTGTAGAGACTCACCGGTATTTGTGATTTGGTCGTCCATGTTCATTCAGTAGCTACAAGTCGTCTTGAAACCTAGAGTAGTACAGAGATCTCGATTAGCCGCTGGACTTCATTTGTTTCTAGAACCCAATGCACAGTCCGTTTCATTCAAGACATATATGACAGTGAATTAACTCTAATCAATTCCGAATCAAATCGACTTCAAACCCCAAATGAGCACACCGCAATTAAATGTCATCGTGTAAGTGATGTTGCTATTACTGGTCGACAAATACGCTCTGTGATTGGCTGACAACTTGTAATCACTCTGACGCCAATTCATTCTTGTTCGTGGCGCTGTCGTATCACTGAGCTCAATTACTACCTAGATAGCTTATATAGAATCTCATTTGGTGATTTTTAATTAAATCACATGACATCGGCCTGAAATTAATCTACCTGTAGTTTTATGAAAAGCGGCTCTTGTTTATCACCTCGAAGAAAAGATCCAATAAGAAAAGCTTTTCTTTCTTTTCTATGAAGTATTTTCAATCTCAGTGGGATAGTACAGTAGGGAAGTGGAAGACTAGACAAAGATTCAGTAGAGTAGCGTTCATCCACTAAGCTGGAGTCCTTGGTTTTAGAACGATACACCAACCAATAAATGATGTCAATTGGTTTTGCTATTCTTCTCCAGGGACGCAATTTATTTAACTCGGAATCGCTTCAAAGGCTTATTTGTTAGATACACAATTGGACGTAAACGGAATGCAATTAACACAACTGACAAAATCATCCACTGAACATCTGCTAGAGCTAAATTAAACAAAGGCGCTTAGACCAATCGCGAGTCAAATTGCTAAACACTAAAGTGGAACCTCGACTAAATCAATACATCGCCCGAGGCTGACTTGCGTCCATTCATTTGCCTTCAAATAATTCTTGGCCTAATTATGAAAGTAATAGAATTGTTTGCTCTTTTTTCAAGAGCCCATTATGTCGTCGTCCCATGAATTAAATGCCGTTTCACGCATGCGCTTGGACGAGCTTGACTCCACGTTGCTAGGAATTGTGAAAAATATGGATCAGAATGCACTTGTTGATCTAACACCACTGAACTAACAGTACCTTGAAATGACAGTGAGTACGTGGAGATGACAGAGAGAATCCTTAGAGCGAACGTCAAGATATTGTTGTATATGGGGCCTCCATAAACAGTTCGAAAGTTTGATCAAACGTATGAGTTGTGTAAGGAAAATCGATTAAGGTTTCTCAGCGGGCGAATCAAAAACATCCCATCGCAGACGACCCGAATCATCAGGGTTCCTTACAAAGTGTGATTAATATCAAACCAAACCGTTGCGGGTTTCTACAGTTTAATTAACAAGCCTTGGATTAATCAAAAGAAACGCCACACGGGCCATAGTAATGAAAAAAATTGCTTCAACCAATATAATTGCATTGGTTCTGAGTGATGTTTAATTTGTTCACCATTATAATCAATTCATTTGAACCATTTGAACAAATGTGGCCTTCGCTGCAAAAACGTTCTCTTCTTACAACTCCTGAACTAACATTCAAAGCTAAAAACCTCCTAGAGACTCTTATGAGAGCAAGCACAGCCATGTCTGGGAGGTCTTGAAGGGATTACAATATGTAATGAGAAGGTGTGGTGGTTACAATAAATAATTACTGATTTGAGGGGTATCTTGGGGAGATATTGAATTCCATTCAGGTACGTCGCGGCGATGGTATCGACCTTAAAAGAGATCGGACTCCACAAAGCGAGTATTTCATTCATAAACACTCCTCTCCCACGAGGTCTAGCCTTAATTAAATTGGCACATTATTCTTAGCTTGATTACACTAGGGTTCTAGCCGAATGAAAGAGTTCTGTTGAGTTCATTTATATAATCAGTTTGAAGGATAAAAAGTTTATGATACACGGAACAAAGTCTTGACAACAAAGATAGCGACATGGAGAACTATGATACTCTTCAAAACAACTAAAAACAAAATAAAACTTCTCCCTCCTGTAATAGAATTGACAGTTTTCTAAGAAGAAGCTATTATAAAATAATGAAATAAACTGTAAACTCTCTACTGGAGATGAGAGTTCTGTTATGAAGTACCAACTACAAAGATTCCTTCACAGTTGTCAGAGAATCACCTAATTAAGGCAGCTTCTTAACTTTACCCTAAAAACTCTACAGTTCTATTACAGTATTTGCAGGGCCTTTATGATACAGAATACCACGATGAATTAAAGTTTTACTATCACTACTTTGCTAAAAATTCCAATGACCCATGTCAGCAACAATTAATTGATAAAAATAATTTTGAAATCCAAGCAATTCTTACTTCGTCCTCCCCTTTTTACCAAAATTTCAGGAGAAATTTTATTATTTTGGACTAAACGTTTGCCCAGTTCTGTAAATGAATACTTTTGAAGAAGATAAAAATATTCTATTATATTAATTTCGTAAGAAACTTCCTAATATGGAGTGTAGCAAAAAGAAAAGTTGAAGCGAAGTCTTACCCGTGATAAGTCTTGAGCTGAACACATACACTATGAGCTACAGCACACAGACACCACAAAAAAAAAACACACGACTAATTGACTGAACTATTCGTGGTTATATAGCTTTTATGATGGACTGCGGTCATTAATGATGAATAATTCCACATCCAACTGCGCTTAAATGTCTGTCCGTCCGCCTATTCTCTCACAGCTCCATCTATTGTTCTCTGCTTTGGTTATTATCATAATTCTGTGTTTTGTCATGAAAAATTCTATCATCCTTTAATTGACAGCATCTTGTCACTCCATCTTTCTGTCTGTCTCTCACTGAATATATCTGTCTGTCTGTCACACTCTCTGTCTGTCTGTCTGTCTGTCTGTCTGTCTGTCTGTCTGTCTGTCACACTGTCTGTCTTTGTACAATCCATGTGTCAGTACATCGCCTGTTGGTCTATCCGTCTTCAACCCTGTCTGCTAGTATTCTTTATCAGCTTCACCCATCGCATACCGTCTGTCCGTCCACTCAAAACAGTACCAGGCTCTCCCGGTCCTATCCCCGAGGGTCTGATCTCTTAAATCTATCATCGCAATAACCCTTGGACCAGAAACGACTAATCCCGGCCCTTTTGTAGAGCTAGTTTTTGTCTTTTGGCTATGTACTTCACTAACAAATCGTCACAATAAAAATAAAAATGCTGTCGCTGTTTTTCACTTAAGTTAGAACGAACATTCTAACTAATTAGCTACTTTTCGCTACCGGTTTGCTCAAAGAATGAAGCGATAAGAAACACGCTTTGCAGTTCTCCTCCAGTCTAACAGTGTAATTGATGTTTACCGTCAACAAAGGACCTCCAGGCACGTGCCTTTTACTGATAAAACACGACTAAAAACATGCTAAATGGCTGCCTGATTGTTAACAATGACTCAATGCATCAAAAACTCTCCAAAAACCTTTCTGCGGGGAGCATAAACACGAACTTAAAGCTTAAAAGAATTATAAAAGATATTTACATAAACCATGCTATTAATCAAAGAGTGCAAACAACATCCTTAATTACACTAAAAAGCTAATTGCACTGGTTCTTAACGCTGATTGGTCAATCGGTCAATCGCTTAAATCTAATACTTGGTGCTTGAGGTGAGTCAGTGTGGTTGTATATTGACCCAGTGGTAGTCAACGAATATTTGATTCTCATGAAAGGCTATGAAACTTTCGATGGTACGCTTCGAAACTCTGGTCTTTTGATCGCCGACAAAGCCTTTCATAGGAAATTAATTCCTGTTAAGAAAGCACTATACAAACCTACATCGAATGCCCCAAGAAACTCTTCTATCGAGAGAGAGAACTTAACTTGAATAAAATCGCACTAACTTAAGAATCTAGTAGTTCTTAAAATTCACACGCTAACTGTCATCAGTGGAAAATAGAAATTGGTTTTAAAAAGAACCAGTAGATAGCGCAGTAAACTATTCATTCAATTGCCTTACCGGAAAATATTCAACAATGTGTGAATTTCGTTTGATACAGAATGGTTTTCACTTCAAGACCCTTGGCTCATCAAGGCTGGCTTTGAACAGCGAGCGCTCTGTTCCTCTTCTGGTTGTTTTGGTCGAGCGATATGACAATTACCAAAATGCATACAGATGATATCAGCCACGATGAGAAACCGTTCAAGTGGACTTTTTAGGCTCAAGGGTCTTTACAAGCGTCTAATGGTAATGCTCTTTGATTATGCCCCATTAGTTGGAGTGCTGTCGAGGCTAAAATATTCGCTAGGACGCCGCTCACTATCTTGATATTTTACTCAGTGTCACTACGGCGGTAATGAGGCAGCTTTTACCAGTGAAGCGAATTAAAAGAACCCTGAGGGCGCTCGAAGGGGTACTTAGACTTTTAGCAATATCGATATTTCTATTATTGTCAGTCGTACTCATCGCTGGATTATAATTAGTGTGGTCTGAAAGGCTCGTGTTATCTGCAACAAAAGGTGACATAAAAGGGAGCTGGTTCGTACAGATAAGAAATCAACCGAGTATAGCTTGCTTTTAGACTTTTCCATCAGTGAACAATATAAAATCATTCACAATAACACGCTGTCATTGAGCTCTTTTTTTGAAGACAACAAAGAGCACTGCTTGGAGGATAGATTATAGGTTAAGGACTTTTTCAGACTCCTTAAATAATAAAATTAATGGACGATTTACGTTGTCGCTTTGGCGGCTGATTGAAACTGTGAGGCTTAGCTACCTTAGATACTATGACGTCATAGCTAAGTTTCAGGAACTTTTAATGGTTTGCACTTTATCTCCAACAAATCTCATTTATATTCTCTGTCATATTGGAGTGCCTTTTTCTTTTTCATAATCCTTGTTTACTATTTCAATATTTTCTTTTAACTTTCTTTTAGATTTTTTTTGACAAATAACAGTCCGTTGAGTGTTTTATGAAGTCCAGTGCTACCAGCCCCAGTGGGCGAGCGAGCGGTAATGAAGGACAACTAAAAGCCTTCAAGTGTCGAACAGTCTATTCCCTTACCCATAATTGGAGGAAGTGCTCGAGTGTTTGCACTAGCAAGATGACTACGAAAAAGCTGGCCGAGCTCGAGAGAGGAAATGACTTGATGATGAATGATACCAGTTAATGCAGAAACGAGAGGTCAGCGATAATCCCCTGCTTAGGACATTGTTCTCGTCATTTTAAGAAGAAAGAAATTTTCTAGAGAGAGACAAATAGCTTTTTAATCCCATTAGGTGGTTCAGAAAGTGGAGACTCAACATTAAAAGACTGCATTTGTGGAGGCTTCACATAAAGAGATCAAATCAATAAGCACTTTGCAAACTCAATTACGGCCTACAAAAGTATATATGAGGTTTTTAGGCAGGTTGTCTAAGAATAACAAACATAGATAATGGATTGAAACGACTTAAGCAAGGCTTCCAATGTCCTAACATAATAGCCCTAATAGTTTGTCCAAGATAGAATTTAGCCCGTCGCTTTGTTCAGCTTGAATTGGATTGAGTGCTACCCTCTTAAATAGACTGACAGTCTCGTTGAATTGCAATCTCAGAGAACAAAAAAAACAAATAAAAAAGAAAGGAAGGAAGAAAAATGAATGAAATGAACAAAGAAAAATAGAATCCGTTCTTCTCCTCCGACATTCAACGAGTAATTTTCTTTTTTTCAAAAGCGAAAACAAGGCAAAAAAGTCGACAAAAATTTTGCAATTTTCTTCATGTTTTCTTTGTTTCTTTTCTTTCCTTTCTTTTTTTTTTCTTTTTTTTTTTTTTTTTTTTTTTTCTTTTTTTTTTTTTTTGGTTCCATTTCTCGCTCACAGACTAGCACCAGTGCACCAGTTCACCACCTCGAATTCGATATTCAAAACCTCTCTAATGTCTATTCATACAATCATATTCTTTGCGGGGACGAAAACGGGAATCCATTTCGGTTTCTTTTTAAAATGCAGGTATTTCACTGTTGTTCACTAGCACTAATTAACTACCTTAGGCGTCAAGACAGGTACGCTGATGTAGTTAACGGTATTAAAATATTACATGTGAAAAAAAGATAAAAATTAATTTTCATATATTCGATCGTAGATCAAATCAGTTGTAGTTACATAATGTATACTTACATAATGTACACTCCATCGAGTTTTAAAAAATGCCTGTGAATTTTGTTTTTCAAGGAAAAATTCTCCAGTTATCGATAGTGTTTTTAATCACTCGACTTGTTTACCTTAGTTTCAGAGAGTCCGCGGTGGCTAATCCTATCCGGTTCTTGTGTTTGTTGTATAGAGATATTGAGAGTATAAAGTTCTACTTATAAAGCCATGTATAGACATAAAATACTCTAAGATTTCCGGCAAACTGAGCATCCTTGAATCATGTAGGTAAAGCAAAGACAAAGATGTCAAACTTTAATACTGTTACCTCGATATCACTTGCTATGGAAACAAATCCAACTCAATTATAATGGAAGGGAACTTCTTTCAGATTAATATGAAAGAGAAAACGACATTTTCTTAACTCAGGAAAGAAAGAAACCGCTTGCAGTCAATCCGATAAGCAACTGAGCAAAATGAAGACCATTATATACCCGTCACTTTCTCTGAAAACGTCTTTCCAGTTACCAAAATCAAAACCTAGTATGGGGTGTTGACTAGAATTGTTTTGGGCTGAAATACAAGGGAATAAGGCTATTAGCCTACCTTAAACTTGTCTTTTAGTTAAAGCGTGCACACAGCGGCTAACCACGAATAGGACTCGACTCACAACACAAACCCAAATATTTTGATTTTGGCATGTAGTACCTGTAGTCTTGGAAGAGAACTTAACATAGAGTCCCCTCAGGGCTTAACTCAATAGTCCAAATAAGGTACTGGTACTTCTATTAGAGTAGATTTATGGTTCTCTATTGAACAACTATCCGTAGATCTCCCATATTGATGACCATCAGGTAGTTTAAAGTGAGTATCAGTTTCCCTATTTAAGTGGTTTTGCTCTATTCAAAAGGTTAGACAAGCTATCAGGTCCTGCTGCGTAGTTTATTGATTGACTGGACGAGAATGCATCGTATCATCTAGTGTAAAGTTACAAAGTACTTGTAATGTTTAAAACTTTTTTAAAGAAATCATAATACTTTGCTAGCAGAATTCACAATGAAAAATAAAGTAAGACAGAAAATTTCAATGAGCTATAGTTTGCTACTATTCTAGTTGCCTTAGTGCGTTGAAGCAGAAGCGAGTTTTACGGCCGGAGACCATGTACCCATACATAGGCAGAAAGAAAGAAGAAGAAAAAAAACACACACACACACACACAACTGAAGGAAAAGGAAACACGAAAGTTATTAGAAGCAAATATTAGGACGACTGAAATAGAGAAGGCAAACTCAAGGAATTAATTTCGAAAGAGAGAGAGAAAAAACAAACGGAAAACAATACCGTTAATGAACCTCGAAACACGAGAGAAAACTGTAATTCTTAAAAGCTGATATATGTTGAGCTCCATCTGAACGTGACTTTGTAAGGAAACGCTACAAATTCAAAGTCTCAATAATTTTTCCTTTATTTCGAAAACACCAAACCTTTCAACTTCATAAATATTTTGACAAAAGCCACCCCCATTCCACCCCCGAATCAATATTTAGAAAAAAGACTCTCAATTTCCATGTAAACATCCTTGCGATGTTTTACAAAACATCATGGTGGTCCTTGAACAAATCCACGACAGTTTTGACAAGTTTCCAGCCCTTACATTTGTATTTATGTACTAGTTTTAATTTAACTTTGTTCTACAATCTAAATCTCAAAACTTAAATAGAATCACGTCTCAAAGAAGAGCTACTCTAGCCATGTGAACCCTTGTGTTTGTCAAAGGAGCACTAGCGGTGTCTTTGAATGCTTTGAACAGCTTATTAATTATTCACAATTAAACAGTTAACCTAAATTTTCTGGCCAATGTTAGCTTTTGATAGCTTGTTGTAACACCTTGTGAAACAATGTGCTTAGTTAACACCTTCAAGTTTAGTTGATTAGAAAAAAATTAACTGGGTAAGGGCTTTTACTAGGCATGCTCAGAAGGGTACGCCGTCGAACAAATTAGATCTATTAGAGTGACGTTAGGAAATTTCTTAACAAATGCGTCTCTCAGTCTTACAGGTATAACATAGCCAGCAAATACAAAAGGATGACTTTTTCATGTACAAAGAACGGAGATGGTGAAACAAAAAATGCTTGCGTCTTCTGATGCATTACGTTAACGTTGAATACGACTTAGTGGACATTAATAAGTCGCCGAACGCGAAACGAACATCTTTAGCTGAATATCAAACAGGCTGTGATTCTACTGCACGTTTCATTTACGTTTCCCGTTGACTCAGTTACGCAAAGATGATTCTACAAAAATGCACAGAGCAAGATTGTAGCATGCCAATAGCCGACTTCCGAGATACACTCACACAAAGGAATCAAGACGAGGCTACGTGCATAAAGCTCAGTCATTCGTAACAAGACAAACGTTTTAGCACATAACCTCGTTCTGAGTCCTTTGTATGTGGCAGGCGAAGCATATCTCGCAACTGGACTATACGTTTCCGTACCAGTGCTACGTTAGTCCACAACACGTGCACACGAAAGAAAGACATCCTATATCCAAGCTAAAGATATATTGAGTTTTGTCTTACTATCAATTTTTTTCGTCATCACCTAATAACTGCACCTGTTCGATATTGTACTGAATCCAAATGACATACAAAATTAGCCATTACCAACAATCATTATATAATAATAACATAAAATCTTTTTTTTTTCGCCACGGTTAAAAAAGTTACGAGAGTCTCTTGCCGGAAGGCAACTTTTTAAAACCTCTAGAAGCAGCTGGAGTTTAATGGTATTAAACAACAGTTTGTAATAGAAGAAAATTTGTGTCTTTTACTCGGCAGGGTTAGCCTGGACAAAGCATAAATTGCCATTTCTTCGTATTCTTCTTCCTCTTGTATATTTTCCACTTGTCATACCGGTGCGAGCGATTTGACGAGAGGTTGGGGGGGGGGGGGGAATATTATTCCAGCATTTTACAATATGTGTCTTACTTTTACTTCCCTGTACCATTCTTAATTATAACAGAGATTTCCAACGTGCCTTTCTGTATGGAGCAACCACTTAGAAGAAGAGTTTTGACAATAGCTATTACTGTACAATAGCTTGGGCCATTTACTGAAATGCAGAATTTACGTTCAGATCGTTTTTAGGTCTAGCTAGTGGTTTTCGTCGCCCTAGGGAAAAAACAGTTGCTTGACCGTGTGAGAGCTGTCTTCTTCAAAGAAACTCCACACACCAACTAAAGTTTTAGCACTGAAATATCAGCCATAAATAGCCATAGAGCTATTTAAGTGTACAAAATATTAAAGTCTAACACTGTCTCGTCATCTGAAGTAATGTACAAGCAAAGCCCAGTTTTTAAAACTAACACAATAGACATACAGTGCTGATTAAATACTACACTGTCGATATGTTGGAAAATATTTTTCGTTTCACATACTATAAATAACAAAGCAAACAATAATGATCATTTAACCTCTGATTTAAGCTAGCAAAGAATTCTATTTCCCGCGTCAAATGAAATGGATAAAGGCCATAGATGACAGATACTAAGTAATATTGCATATCGAAGGGGTTTTTGTCAGGAGAAGATCTTAGATGGGAAAGAATGTCTCATTTTTTTATAAAATGTAGCACGTTGCCTTACTTAATTATCAGAGAACAATAATTTACATACGACAAGGAAATCGCCTTCCAATCTTTGAAAGTGATATCCAGTAGGCAGCGTAACATAAACCATATAGGATTGAAAGCTTTTTCCTCGCTGAAATTACGTTATTTTTTATAAAACTCTTAAAATTAGGAATTTGAACAAGAAATTAGTTCTTGTTACTTCATCTGCGGAAAGCTAAGGAATCACAATTCCAGTAAACTTCTTACGTTCAAGTTGTTTTCTCGTAAAATTTGACTTTAACTCAAGGTCCTTAGTTTGAGAAATCTAGTAATGGTGAAATATCAAAGATTTACCTTGGCGCTCTCTGGAATGTGATGCAGCAGGATGCAGGATATCCTATCAAAGAAACTACTAGCCAAGTAAATGGCACTAAAATGTTTATCTGTCAAGACAGAAAGCAAAATTTGACCCTCATCAAAAGAGCTTGACCACAAAAGTTAAGTCTTAATCCTATCGGCGAAAAGAACAACAGCCTTAATAGCCAATGACAAGCATGCACTTTATTTTGCAACTTATCACAAGACGGCTTGAGAGTGCGTAGTGTGATGGTCATTTACAGATAACTCACGCTCAGGCTGGGAAAAGATTAGTACAGAATCGGAAACAGATGAACATTATATTAATATATCTTCGCTATAGACTTTATTCTTTTAATCTAAAACAGAATATGAGAAATGGATTTTAATCTTATCTGCAAAGATAAGACACGATTTTAACGAGTTGTTTGTGTTGCATTTAGAGATGTCTATATCAATGTCACATCCTATTTTTCATGGTTTTAAAAAGCTGCTGGCGACCGTTTTTCACTAATAAAACAGGAGTTGAATTACAATCTTATCTGCTAGCGTAAATAATTATTGTTATTGCACGAGTGGCCTTGGTTATTTTTTCAATGTTGTTTTGCCAAACATGTTCCACAAGCCATTCATAGGTGCATTTCTTACATTTTATGCACTAAAATAGCTGAACCTGTTCAGATGTGAACAAATGTCAAGTTAAAGTTTTGTCAATATTTACGGCCTTCGTTGTCCGCAATGGTGAACCACCGTCTAGTTTGTGAGTCAGGTGAATGAAATTCCACTTGTAACAAAAGAAATCAAGCACAAACAAGTGAAGTATTTGCTAGCTCGTTTTCATCCAGTGATTATTTATAGCATTTTGACTTATTTTAATGAAAATAGAATCAGCACAGCTGGACGTTAAACATCCCTAGGGACCATCCTTGTATTCAGTTACACTTTAGCTTACCTCAATCCACTAGTCACGTTTGTCGTACCAAATCAAGTCAAGATTAGTTCCGTATTTCGAACTAAGCAAAGCTTCACCTAAGATCACAGTGTAATATTGTGATAGCCCTAGATACGTTTCCATTATAGACAAACCTTCTAGTAATTATCCGTAGTAGAACCAGTGGCGCCAAATTCCAGAGATTATGTCATGTGGCGAATACCGGTCAAAAAACTGGTGTGCGCAGTAAATTTTAAAGGCCCTAGCCGGGCTACTCCCCCAGGGGCAGAAATTTGTCCTAAGACAAAGCGTGCTATCTTGAAATGGTAGTAATTATGTGTAAATGAAGAGGAAGATCAGAACAGCTTAAAGGTGAGAAAAAAACCTGCTTATAAAGTTATATCGCAACAGTATATTTGACCTGAGGAAGGATGATTGGCGCCGAACGTTTGATCGTGCGACGTTATACTCGGTTAATTAAATGGCGTGCGATTAAGTGTTCCAAAAGGCGTGGTAATTGAATCTTTTTCTTTTATTGTGGACGTTAATGAGCTCTTTATACTGCCTTATTATTGTGGTTTTCCTGGGTGAATTAAACGAATATTTAGTTCTTTCCTTAAAAGATAACGCTGGACTGTAATTTGATTCTGCTGGCTAGAATAAGATTGGACGTGATATCAGTTATAGCTTGTATATTGCATTTACGATAAACACAGCCACCAATAACCCTATATCTAATAAGTTTCTGCAGGTAACGAGATAACGAGGAAGGACTACCAAATATCTGCAATCTGTTGGCTTCTGTATTCAATACACGACTTTGAAATTAACAAGATTGAAACTCAAAGCAAAAACTGGCGAAATTATATCTAGGAAAGAATAGCAAAAACATTTAGACAATGCGTGTGAATAAACCAAGAATTTGAGATGTTAGGCTCAAGGCTTTATGAAGGAAATCAATCAAACTGGAATGTTCGCTTATTTTGAGTAAATTGGGAGAACAAACATCGAACAATATCATGCAAAGGACAAGCACTGAAATAGCTCTGCTTCCGAAGACGGTCTACGGTACAATCAAAACACAAAATAATCCAAAAAGGCATAGTTTTCAATTCTGTGGTCCAAAATCTTAATTATGAACTACATACCTCACTGACTTACGATTTGTTTTTCGCTGAATTTCTTTCGTTGTAGCTTCAGGAGCTGTCAAGCAAGTTGCTACTCATCAAGGATGATGTAGAGAATCGAACTTGTCAAGTCGATTTTTTAATTAAACAACAAACAATTAAAAGTTTTTATCTCATCAAAAGTGACACCAGCAGATCTCGTAAGTCCATCTAAATTAAAAACCATGAAATTGATGAATATTTTCAAAAACTGTGGTCGAATCTGTGAGATGGCATTGATGTTATGCGAGGTATTTCTTTAATTTAGAGGGCACATTTTTGTAAGAAAAAAATTATAAAACGAAAACCTTTCTACATGCGATAGCCTCTGCGATTTGTATCTTTTCAAGCTGGCTTTTCAAAATGTTTAAAGCAGTTATTCGTTGATTGGCAAAATAATCGCCAAAACCAATTTCTGATCGTTCCTTGACTTTGAGTGTTTTCAAATTTTTTCAAAGTAAATTGCCTTTCAGTTTACATTTCTCTCATCAGCAATGGCCCTCGCTCTCGTGGCTACTCTTGAACTGACAGATAAATTGGAGTTGAAGACTAAACAGACCAAAACATATGGTAACCTTCTGCAAATTAGAGAAAAACCTTCTCTTAACGAGGCTCATGACTAAGTGCCTAGTTGATTCCATTTCAAGATAAGAATTTCTTGACAGTCCCTTAGACGCCGAGAAACACATGCTTATCGATGGGCCAATAACTCTTTTTTCTCCATAAAATACGAAAAAAATGTGGAAGCCGTTTTTGAGTGAACATCGGAATCTTTCAGCGATGACTGAGAGCTCATTTATCGGCTGCTTGACTGTAGGGTTGCTAATGAACCATTTATAATGAAGATAATATTGTACAGAGTCTGTCCAGAATGGTGATGGAAACTTGAAAATGACTGAAAAAACGTAGTCTTTCTTTGATAGTTTAGTGTAAAACCATATTTGATTCAATGAACAACACTAAACTTGTTTCAAGCATTTGAAAAGGCACTTTAGTAATTCATCCAATAATTTAACTTGATTTCTATGGCTATTCATGAAGCTTAAAACCAGGAGGTGTTTTGAATTGAAGAAATTTACCTCAGTTACTCAATAATACAGTTAAACTAAAAATGCTTCTGTTAATAACGCTGAAGTGACAGTGGAAAAAAGTGAAGCCTTCATAAATATAAACATGGTGCGTTTGGCTGAAAATTTGTTATTTTGTGGTGAGAAAAGCTGTGAGATTCACACCGAAATGTGGGCTTACATGTCTGCAGAAATACCGTCAATTAGCAAAGACTTTCCTTTTAGTGAAATCATATCCGAGAAAAAAGCACTAATGACTGTGCTAAACCACAATTGAAGTGTGAGTTAAATAGCAAACTCATGGACCCGAAATAGTCCAGATAATCATGACGTAAAGACTTTTATGGCATGTGTTAATTGCAGATAGATAATGACTTTCTTAAGAGCCACATTTTGCTTGGTAGATTTTTAAACAACGGTCGGCACTTGCAAATAGAAACTTTTAACTACTTGCCGATTGCTAATGGCGATACAACAATATGTAATTTGCCTTGGCTACGCCATAAAAGCGATAAAACTATGGGAACACTCATTAATGTGCGGAAAATAGCTTTCTTTATAATTCTCGCCAAGAAAGAGGCGGGTCTGTCATAGGCTTATTGATGTCGCATTCAAAAGCAATGACATTAGAAGCTATTAACCCGAAGGGGCTTTCTACAGACCAAATTAGTAACTACTATGTTTGGTTAAGCTCTTGCTTTATGTATATCAAAGACTCTTTGTGTGAGAGAAAAGTTTTCTTAAAAGACCATGTCAAAACTCCCTGCAGTGTTTGAAGGCAGATGAATAATAGTGTGATTAGCGGGAAAAATGAAACGCAATTGTACCCCACCGCGCGCTTGCTCGACAAAATGGCGGGAAGTGACAGAAAAAGCTGTTTTGCCGCGCTCTTTAATTGAAAAATTACATAAAAACAAATCGTTTTTCAAATGACATTCTAAAACATAGAATCTGAAAATAATAGACCAAAACTAAACAAAAATGTCTAGATCCAAAGTTAAAGAAAAATCATTAATTTCTTTTATTGAGATCTATAATGCTCGATTTACTTATAGCTTGAAAATGAATTGAGTAGTCGTTCTGACCTATAGTTGACTAGTTTCAAATGATAGAACATAAAAGGTAAACCCGAAATGTTATATGGGAAATCAGTCATTCCATCGTGAAAATCGTCGTGGGATGTACCGATGCTATAGTGGTCGTAGTAGGAACTTGTTTCACTATTTCGTGTTATGCACACGATGCAAAATGCACGATTGTACATTTATAATTAACTGATTTCCCATGTGTTATTTCAGACTAAACTTCTTTGTTCTATGATATTTAGTACAGGTCAACGAATTCCCAAACAGTTGTACATTTGAAGTTTTCATGAATGTATATAACGCAGGAGGTCAAATTAAAACCATGCAGAGCTGAGCATCTTAAGTGATGTTCTACTATCACAGCTATCAGGATTCTAATCAGCAGCCTGATAAGCTGACTAAAAGGGTTTTAGTAAGAAATGCCTGGAAATTTGCTTCCTGTCACAAAAGTATGTTAGCTGTACAGGTGTTTTTATGAGCCAGAAAGTTGGCTGGCTTGATATAAGCCGACCAGGAATAAACCAACGAAACCAGCCAACCATAGCCAGAGTTTATTTCATCTCTGTTAGCCTCAAAACCAAGTAAAATACCAGAATATAATTTTGACAGCAAGGGTGGGAAGCAGGGGTAGCCGTCACCTCTGTGGTACGTATCGGGTTCGATTCAGTACCGGATAGGACCCCCCCAGGGGCGGGCACTCCCATATATTTGCTATACGGTCTATATAACCGCCCGAAAGGGATAGCTTTTTGAGGCCAGAGGCCAATTTGCAATTTTGGGTATATCAAAGGGTAGGGAATTTGCGACTTTGGGCATCAAAAGGGTCCTAGTATAAAAAGGCTTGCGAAAACTACCATTCAAGCCAAACCCTCATGTACACATAGCGGCCTTAGAAATAGTTTTGCAAAATAAAGAAATAGTCGTTATACAGCAAAGGTATAAACAATTTAAAGCTAAAAAGTATATCAAAGGGGTACCTTTTTTTCATCAAAGGTATGTTAAAGGGGTACCTCATGCCAAAATTTGGTATACTAAAGGGTAAGGGGTCCAGAATATCTGCGGAGCATCCCCGTACAAGATGTCCGGAACTTGAGAAACCATAATTTTAGTTTTGTTTGGCCTCCAATGCAGATCGTTAGCCCCTTGGAAATATCTTCAATTGCCAACATACGATCTAATTACCCCAAAACAACTTAAAGTCTAGTTATGTTATCGTACCAAGTATCTGGACATAACAAATTCTATGTGAACAAAATAGCGATTTGGGACCCTTTCTTGCCTATTGTTTTCAATTCTGATGGTTGGATGAGATATCTTTTACAACAAAGCAAACTTATTCAAAACGGAGTTTTGTGTTTTCAAAATGAAACGTTATCCATAGATTTATGCATTCTTAGTGCAAAACCCAGGCATTCTTATTGGGAGAAAAGACGAAATGCCACAGAACAATAGAGAGTTGCCAAGTTGCTGCTAAGAGAAAAGTAACACTTTGAAGTAAGTCTAAATTACAGTAACGGTCAAACACGTCTTTACTAGCCAGGGAGACAGTCCCTCTCTAGCGCTCCTTAAGTACATTTATTTTCCAAAGGTTAGAGTGTATTGGGTTATCATTTAAAGATAAGCCTTAAAGTAATATTTGTAGATGGCTAAGTCCCCACAAAGGGCTGTCACTATTGGTTAACGTACCACCTGGTGCTAAGCCCACAACAAAGATTCAGTAATGAAAGGCAGCAGCCATTTGGAAAGTAATTTTTTTGTGTCAGTTGAAATAATATTATTTTTATTTTAAAATGTACCAATATTGGACAACTAATCTTGCTGGAGTTGCATTACTTCTAACTGAAAACACTTTTTTTGATCGAATCACGCCCACTTTCTAACAGTCGATAACGAGAAGCCTTCATAGCGAAGAGTAAAACAGCCCTAATGTACTGCTCTTTTGTACCCGTAGTGACCATAAGTGCCACAGCAACTTGTCTTTTTCGAATTGAGCGTCGATTATTTGTATAGTTCTTCTATCACAATGTAGAATAACGAGCATAAAACAACCATAAATGGTAAAATAGTAATAAAGATGATCAATGGCTAAGAAACACTCGTAAACTTTGTAGTGAAGTTAAAAAACTCCACTTGCAGTTCAGGGAACTCCTAGGGTTTGTTTACACGTATGTTATAGACTAAGGCTGACTTTTTTGGTTATTTGTGTCCCCAGGGAAAAGAGTTAAAAGAGAGCTAGCCCTAGGGTCATCCACTACCTTCGTGTAAACGGTCTTTAGGAGAACGGAGACTCTCGACTGAAGCTTACTAAAGCTAATAAATTCTTAACGAGTTTACGGAAATTGATAATAAAAGCAAAACGCAACGTAAAAAACAGAAAACCCGAGACTTCCATGAAAGAGTCCTCATAAATACTCAAACAAAACCAATTTATTGGTATAATTATTGCTATAATTCCTCTTTCGCTCTTTTCGACTGTGGCCCTATTTCATGACTCGACATTAAAAGTATGTCTCAACAATAAATAAACACTAACCTGAGTCTGGTTAAACAGGTCGTCTTTCACTTGCTTGTAAAGGTAGTTCTTAAATTCCGTCCGGCTTTATGCAATATGCGCCTAATGAAATGTAAAAAAATATATATTACAAAAATTAAAACCTTCACAGAAGTCTTTAAAAGTCGTATTGACCTGGAGAAACCGTGCACTGCAGTCTGGAAACAAATTCCTTTCTGAACAGTTTTTGTTGCGGCTTTAATGTAACATAAGCTAACCTAGGAAAAGTAAAATAAATTACACATTAGCTTTTTAAGCTTCATTTAGGATATTTAAATGTATATATAAAAACCGTTTGGTGCCAAGCTGGCTAGCAAAGTGATGTTAGGAAACGTGATAGTGACAGCCAATCCTAATTAGAGGTACTTTATGAGTTGAATGGTAACATTGGCACCTTGTAAACTAATTGGCTTTAAAACCACGTGGGAATGTGAGATATCCTCAAAAACATTTTGTGCAAACTAAACTATAAATGTATATTGATCCATTGACTAATACACAGTATCTAACCATAGCCTGCATTTGTTAACAATCCACTTTACAAGGAACCTACTGATAGCGGTCAACTTCGAATTTGTGAATTCTGGCACGTGACTTTTCTCCGTATCGGAATACAGTGGAAATCCGCTCAGTCAAGTTGAGCCCGCGGTATTTTCAAACTTCTCTTTACCTCAAGAGTATAAAGGTCAGGTTACAGTTCTACTTAACAAGTCACCCTTTTGCCACCTTACCAGATCGATGATTCATCATTACCATCATCATCATCATCATCATCATCAACATCATCATTATCAGCATCAACATCATCATCAACATCATCATCATCGTCATCAGGAGGTGGACTTTTGATGAGAACAAAAATCCCATACATGGAAATGTGATCTTGGCAAAACTTGTCATTCTTCACCAATATAACTTTATTCAAATATATTCAAACGTTTTGGCAGTTTGGGTCCACAGTTAATGTATATTCAACTGTAACTAGATATTTCAGAATCAATTGCTGTCTGGACGTTCTGTTTTTTTCTCGTGTAGCAACTGAGATCTAAAGGTACGTACTGGTAACATAAAACAAGTCAAATTTCTTCTTGTTTCGTCTTATGTCTTTCGACAATTTATAGGCAAAATTCGTCTCAGATATTTCACTTCATATCGAAGCGATAAAACAAAAAGAAAGACATTTATTTTCTTTTAATACGGATAGCCTCGATATCATATGCACAATATTTCAGCTGATCTTCTGTTTTATCGAAGAAGCCTCATAGATTTATACAGAGATGTGCAATACATTTTCTGGCAAAGCAACAACGTCAATTGTTGCATTAGGCTTCAAGCCCTCGAACGATGAAAGTTGAAAGATCGAGAGAGCGAAATTTTGGGTCTCACTGTCCTGGTCTGCGATAATACACATGAACTAGTTTGTGCACGATAGGGCTTTAGAAACTCTTAATTCAGTTTACGGAGAATGTATGGACTCATCAGCGCTTTTGCCACACAAAAATTATAGCCGACTTCTGAGATACAATTCACTTGCCACAAACAAAAGTGTAATGAAATTTTAACTTTTGATCACAATTCAAAATTTTATCTTGAAATTTTGTCTTCATCAGCGATAATGTAGATAGATTATCATCAATATACTAGGCCAAATAACAAACTGCCCTCTTGAAAACGCGCCGTTCAGCGGGCGAAAATTGAATTTGACGGGCCGCAAATACATTTGCAACCCTGTTGCTGATTGGCTGAGAAGGCATCGCGCGACAGCTCTCGACCAATCAGAATTTACAAGAAAACCATTTCAAAACTCGAGTTTTGTGTCAATCGTTATTTTTTATATTTATTTGAAGACAACTTTTATCGTACTGATCAAACGCCATTTTACCACTAATATGGAAGAATTTCCAAGAATTTCTAAGTCATTTTCAATTACAAAGTTTGTATATTGATGATAATGATAATGACATGACTTTTGTCGGGCATATTGTTTATTTGTGGCCCTTGTAGCATCATTTGCACCCGGGCGCAAATGAAGCTACTCGGGCCACAAATAAACAATATGCCCTCCAAAAGTCATGTTATTGTCCTATTCTCAAACACCCAACCAGTTATTAAGAGCCTTTCGTTAATATGTTTCTTTTCTTCCCGCACATCCACGTACGTTGTCAGTCACAATGCTCTCTGCACGATGAAACAGAGTTCTTATGTTCCAAGGGGTGATTGCAATGAAAATTAAGATATTGGTCCGTGTGAGGTGATTTACGATATACTTTGACCTTGTGTGAGCCATGGTCAAGGTATGGTCAAGGTATCTAAGAATGCTAAAGGTAAACTGCATATCGGAATCGATCGTGTTGATATGTTGTGAGAATTCATCCGCATATGGTCTTTCGTCAGCTTCGTGTAGGTATCGAAAACGAGGCTACGTGCATAAAGCTCAGTCATTCATAACAAGACAAAAGTTTCAGCACGTAGCCTCGTTCTAAATCTTTGTTGTGGCAGGTGAAGCATATCTCGGAACTGGACTACTCGAAAGCTCCTAGGTGAATTCTTGGTAACCATGCCTGCATGACAAAACTCCAAACTTGTTAGTATACAAATACTGGTGAGAATTCTGATTATGCTGAAGCTATTAAGTTTTATAAATAGCAATAGTTTGACTAACATTTGCACAAAATATTCAACAAACTCAGTTTATATTCCAAAATGTACATTTTTTATGCAATAACTGTAAAATCGCTAGCCTTGTGAAACTGATATGTAAGATACTAATGCGTTCAAATCCCTACATTCAACTTCATGCTTCAACATTGAAGTTTAACTTGCAACTTTCAAAACCTCATCCTTCAACATTCAACTTCAGTTATCAACATTAAAGTTTAGCTCTCAACTTTCAAATCATCGTTCCCCAAACATGTTTATGTTGTGTGAAGTTGGAAGTTGAGCATCGTGTTGCGTACCATCACCGCCCAAAAATATCGAATGTCTGTATGACGTAATCACTACTGACAGGAAACCCGGCTTTGTTGTTACAAATTTCTCATGAGGGGTGGAAGCCGGTAGTAGCGAATTATATTGCCGTTAGCTCCAAGGCGGCTAGATTATAGAATACCCGTCCACTCTTCACTTACACTGCGGTACCGTAGGCCGTGGTCCGCAGTCAAAAACAACAGGTATCCCATAACCAAAAAACATCAGATTGCGTATTTTGCGGGACTGCGGACCGCGGTAGCAAGCTTTCTCACATATTGCGCCGTTTTCAAAAGAACAATGTATTTCTAATTGCCCAGAAGGCATTGCGATCACTGCGTGACTGTGGAACGCGGTAGCAAATTCTCTCCCATATTACGCCGTTTTCAAAGACACAATGACCTCAAACAAACAGTACGTAACGCAATACTGGGTTCGTGACCAGCACAATAATCGAAAATTATAACAAATCCACTTTACTTGGTAACAATGCTCAAACGAATAATTCAATTGATTGTTTAGTATTATCTGCCAGACTTTAGTGGACTACTAGAGACCTAGCTGGTACCTTTTAGGGTGATTTTTTCCTCCATCAACGATTAAATACTGGAAACAAAGATCGGATTGCACGACCATCAAATTGTTCGTATATAAATAGACACAATTGATTGCTTGATTGACTAAAATATGCAAAATGTTAAATTTAGTGTTTTTGAGTTGGTACCTTTTAGGGGTAAAAACATGTATTGCCACGCCCATCCGGATATGAATTTGGTACCTTTTAGGGGTCCTTTTTAAAATTTCCGACGAGCATCCCCGTCCTCTTATATATATGAGTTCCCCTTCCCCCCCCCCCCCCCCCCCCCCAGGTGCTGCTAAAGGAAATCGCGGTTAAGCCAACAGCAATCTGTGACTTCAAATCACGTAAATCCGAATCTGCTGCTCCCGAATCTGCTGCCCAGAGATTCAGCCTGATATTGTTGATACCACCAACGAAACTGTTCTCAGCGATAACTCAATATACTCCGCTACTACCAGGCTTCCACCCCTCATGAGAAATTTGTAACAACAAAGCCGAGTTTCCTGTCAGTAGTGATTACGTCATACAGACATTCGATATTTTTGGGCGGTGATGGTACGCAACACGATGCTCAACTTTCAGCTTCACACAACATAAACATGTTTGGGGAACGATGATTTGAAAGTTGAGAGCTAAACTTTAATGTTGATAACTGAAGTTGAATGTTGAGGGATGAGGTTTTGAAAGTTGCAAGTTTAACTTCAATTTTGGAGCATGAAGTTGAATGATTGATTTTTGGCGGGATTTGAACAATATAAGATACTGGTAATGACTCCGTAGCTGAATTACTACATCGAGCAAAACCCGCATCAAAATCTTTTGTCAAGATTTGGTTTCCTATATGTGGAGGAAGGAGAACGTATACGTAAAAAAACTCGATTTCAAAGCTGTAAAACACCTCAGATTGAACATATCATCTAAATTTGTTTGAAAAAAAATGCCGTTTAAATTAAGAATTTTTTGCGCTAGTCAGAATAAGAACCGGGCTACTACCGGTCAGGGCAGCATTTTTCTCCTCTCGGAGTAATACTAACAAGTTGTGCAAGTTTACATCACGATGATTGTTTGGTTCCCTCTCAATGATTTATCAAGTGATATCTCGTTTAATATTGCAAGCAATATGAGCTTAAAATTTCGTAGATTACCTATATAAATAAGCTGTTTTATGTTTTGGACTCTCTAAATTTTTCCCTATAAACCCTATACTATTAAATGAGCAAAAAGTTGTAAACAAAGACCCGCCTATACACACTAGTGACATCTTATAATCATGGCCCGGTTGTTCGAAAGCGGGTCAGTGCTAACCCAGTGTTAACACCAATGGTTTTCTTTAGATTTAAGCCTGGGTTAACACCAATGGTTTTCTTTAGATTTAATCCTGGGTTAACACCAATGGTTTTCTTTAGATTTAAGCCTGGGTTAACACCAATGGTTTTCTTTAGATTTAAGCCTGGGTTAACACCAATGGTTTTCTTTAGGCCCTGGTTAGCGCTGACCAGCCCCAATTTTTCAAGAAATGTTTGTTCAGTTTATAGTACGATCTAATTTGTATACAAGATTATAAAAGTCTTTATTTTAGACAAGGAATGGTTTCGATAATCCTTAGTTACTGTAAGTTGCTAATTCCGTCAAGCTATCTCATTTGATCGGCAATCAGTGCAGTAAACTGAGCAAGTGAAAATATTAGAAACTACGGTTTTTATTGGTTATAGGTACGCTAATATATGAAACTGTTAATGACTGAATATTCAAAGATTGACTTCTAGACGGAAGGGGTAGAACTATCTGGCCGCCTTTTACAGTATCTATAATGCTCAAAAATTGTGTAATTCAAGGATTTCCTTTGTTGGATCTGAATTTTTCCATTGCGAAGTGTAGTTGTGTGGTTGTTTGCTATTGTTGGAGTGAATAGCTATGAATAATAAAAATATTGACAATTTCACCAAGCATCAACCCCAAGTGGGTTACGTACATCATAGCCATTTTTTATCGTCGTTGCGTGCGCGTTTGAATTTTTCCGTCAGCCTCGCTTCAAAACAAAGCTATCAGACTTTAACGGGCCACAAATTCAAGATAACAGCAATAGTACATATAACAGCAAAAGTACTTGGTCGTGGCCCGTCGATGTACTCTACTACCCTCCCTCCCCCTGGTCAATATATGGACAAACTATTAATTAAAAGACGTCTCCCAGGGAGAAGTAGTTGCACGTTGTCGTTTGTAATTAAAACACAATGGGATACTTATATTAGAAACCTTACGCAACGCACCTTACGCAACGAACTTACGCAACGACCACGACAACGTCTGCAGGTTTTTTCTTCTTAAACCGTCGTCTTCGAAGTTAGCGTTCTTGAAAGGGCGTCAGTCGGAGCTGCCTGACGTCCTTAAACCTTGAAGATTGTGCATATAAAAGCAATTTCCAAAATGAACATTTTTTTCTCGCGCATGATAAAAAAGCTATACCTCTGGCGTTTGTAAACGCGGGCACATTTTAATGAAAACCATTCAATTTGCACTTGTTCGGGTCACATCTCTTTATCAATCAATTCTCAGTAATTGATATTTTCCAATAAAGAAGGTTTCATCTCCAATCTATGGCGACTGATTGATAATACATTATTTTGCTAACTGATGACGGCGCCATAACATAAAACCAATTAGGAAACAGATTGAATCTTACGCCCTCGAAGCAAACGACAAAATCTTACAAAATAATGGCACAAAATTTCAGAAAAAAGAGATACATATGTCTATACAAGACAAAGAGTAATTTGAAATTTGAAATAAAGTGTAATGACCCAAGTAATCAGTGAAAGGAACAGAATGGATTAATTTGTATATCAGGTTTACGACAAATGAGTTTTCCTAATAATAATATTGAAAGTGACTTCTTACTTAGTATATTATTGTAAAAGGGCTGTTGTATCTACAATATCTAGGAACACAACGCGTCCATTGAGGAAAGCGAGTAAAGATAGGATTTTGTATCATTTTGAGAACAATGAAATATGAACTGAAGTACTCAAAAATAACGTTAAAAAACTCACAATAAAAAAGCATATCATCTTACCGTAATTCTTGTGTCTTGTTGGTCAGGGTGATTCGTAGCTTTGAGAGCAGTGTCAGAGTCAGAGTCGCCGATTCAATAAAGCGATATCCGCCGGTCTCCTGGTTCTTTTATTTCCTTGGTTTCTGAAAGACCGTGACAATATCTTAGCATGATCAAAATTAGCGTGTTTTATGGACTCTGGAAATTAATTACTTTTTCCTTCGTGAAGATTTGTAACAGTATTTCCTTGATAAGGAGTCCTGTGTGAAGAGATTGCAGTGTGTCAGGAGGTTCTCGACTTTCATACACTGGACCACATATCTAGTCCGTAATGAAAAGTTGCGAGGTCTAAATCCCTGGGATTATTAATCGTCTACATAACATAATAATTACAAAGAAATCACTTTAGCCATCGCCTATCTATATCAGTGAATATATCATCTGAATGCTCAACAAAAAATACCCTCAAAACAATCAATTTCTAATTTTACGAGTAAAATCCATTCCGGAAGCAATTTCGCTAAAAAGTACTTCAGTTTTGAACTGCTTTTATAATATGACTGGGTAAAAAGATTTGACAGCTTTTGACATCGCGTCACGAGTAGATTGCACGAAAGAAATTAACTCGGCAAGTTTTGCGGCTTTTTGATGGCATTGCTTTTAAGTTATCACTAGTGAAATATCAATTTGACTCTTACTCAAGGTCGGCTAAAGTGAAGGTCTTTTATGATATGAAATTCTCAATTTAATAGCTCATCAAATACCGTCGACGCTAGGCAATATAGTTTCTAGTTGTGGTGATTTTTATCGTACGATCACAACACTAAGTGACTGAATGGAACGCGCAAAAACAAATGTCACAGAAAAAGGTCCATTGGCGCCGAACAGCTCAAATCGGAAAGCAGATGTCGGCTTTTTAAAAGCTGGTTTCGAAAGTAAAGAGTTCTTGAAGATATCTCTGTTGGTCGTGTAGGAAGTTGTTCCTTAAAATGCTAGAAGACAACAACTTTGTAGAAGTTTTGTTAGAGTGGCTGAAACATCCTAATGTCTTTTGTACTCTCTATAATAAGCTGCAAAGAGAAGCACTTTAGAGGCAACACTCTGAAATCATTAATTTGCCCAAAGCATCTCATTCCAATTAGACAGACAGACATATAAGAAATATACACCGCGCATGTCCAAAAGCTTTGCGGGTAAATAGCTGACGCGGCGTTACGTTGTTTCTCTCAAGTATAAAGTTTAAATTTCTGTGTTTATGATGATGATGATTATGATGATTATGATAATGGAAACTTTCAGATTACATTTTTCGCCTAACTCTATATAGAATTGCAAATCTCGCTACATGTAGGTAATTTACAATTGGCTACTTGAATACCTATACAAATATCTAACTATGGCTATTATACAATAATCTTCTTTGATAGAAGAAGAAGAACACCCTGGCAGTACCTGTTGTTCTCTACAGCTACAATATCTTTAACTGGCAAATGCTGGAAATCAAGAGAATGTACAGAAAGATCAGGAAGCTGCTTACGGGATGAACCATCCAAAAGCAGACGTATACAGAATGTATTTGAAAAGAAAATGAGGCAGAGGACTAGTCCAGCTAGAATGTTTGTACAAGACAACAACTATTGGCCTTAACACATATCTCAAAGCAACAGACGACAAGCTTCTTAAACAAGTCTGCGAACATGAGACGGAAGAAATTATACTCAGTGCATTAATTAAAAAGCCATCAAATTCCAGAGACAGCTAGTTACAAATAGATGGAAAAGAAATGCGACAAGGAGTACCTGCAGTTCAGCTTGTAATTGCTAAGGAAGTCAAGAAATGTGCCAAGAGGGAGATGATAAACCAACTTCAGTTAAAATGGGAAGAAAAACCATTACATGGACAGTACCCCGAAAGAATTGGCAAAGCAGATGTTGACAGAGAAAAGACGAACAAATGGATGAGAAGCTCAGGACTGAAAGGTGAAACTGAAGGTCTGATAATAGCGGCGCAAGACCAATGTTTAAAAACAAAGCTATATCAGAATGCAATTATGAAAAGTGGAACTGACACAAAATGTAGAATGTGCCATCAATATGATGAAAGTGTAGATAATATAGTATCAGGCTGCCCAACATTAGCAAAGAACGAATACATCCAAAGGCATGACAAAGCGCTTCTCTATATACATTGGCAGACAGGCAAACATTATAAAATTCCTGTTTGCAAAAATTGGTCACGATCACAAACCGTCTACGGTTACAGAAGGCCACAATGTAACAATATTATGGGACATGCCGGTACATACGGACAAAGACGTAAATGGTATCGCGCCAAAATTCAAACTCCTAACATACATATAGCCGTGCAATAACCCTGTAAAGGTAGATTAGTCTGTCCACTTTATCAATATGAAATACAACATTGATTAGTATGTTAAATTAGTGAGTTAATTTCAGACAATTCATCGAACTATACAATTCCATAATATACTATATGGCCGGGAGATTTGACAAGAAGCCATAAGGCTTAGTAAGGAGTACTTTATTTAAGGTCTTAAACATTCATTTAAGTTGCTGCTTAAGAACATTTCTAGTAATGGAAGGAAAGTCCGACAGTAGGACTCCACCAGTACACATAATCTCACTAATGGTCATGAATAACACCCTAAAAGCTTTAATTGTACATTTTTGTCCCCGTAAGCTATGGGTAGCTCGTGAACACAAATAGGGACTGAGACCATAGACTAGGTGCAAAATCGAAAAAGTCAATTGCAAAAAGTGTTTGAGGCATTTTAGGGTAGAAACTGATAAGACAACTTTCCTTAACCGATTTTTCACGCAAAATCCGAAAATACGTGTTACCAAACCCAATTCGGCGATCCGTTTAGGGTGAAAATGACGTATTTTGTGAAGTACGATTATGACGTCATTATACCCGGTTGTACTATCAAGAAATTTCAGTATGCGTGAGTTACAGTTATAAATTAGAAAAATATTGATTTATTAGGAGAACAGTTTTTAAAATCGCAAAAGAGCATTTTTTCCAGTTATCTCTACCTCTCATTCATCGACTTCGTTGGAATCTGGCTGTCGCTGAAATGCCAACACTCAGCCACTGAAATACCAACACTGTCAAAGAAATACCAACAATTAGACAAAGAAACAAGGTTCCAAAAAATATAATTGTTCTTAAATGTCTTCCAATTTAGCAACGCAAGAAACAAGTCTTCGGCCACAAAGTATTCCGGTGACTATTGACCTGCTATACGTTACCAAGTTTAGCCACCTAGAACACAACTTTACGAAAATATAGTGTTACCTAGTTTATATCCAAAAGGCAAGCTCAATTGGTAATGTAAAGATAAGCAAGATTCGACAAAAAAGTTTGGACTAAAAACTTCAAATGTTCCGCAGGTCTTCCAACTCTGTTTCCTAATTCCAATTGTAGATGTTCGCAGTGGTGTCGCACTCAAAATTCGGAGCCTCTGATTTTCAAATTCGTATATGCTGGCTAATTGTGAATAAGGCTTTATTTGAGATAAAAAAGCATGATTGGACACCCCTTTTATAACACCACATGAGCTAATTGATTTACTCCTGGGATGAGAAAACCTATTGCTGATGTGCTGGCGGGATGTGTTTGAGAAGTTAAGGCTAGCCACCTCGAGCTCTTTCCGGCTACAATAAATGCATGGCCGTGAAAGCGATCACGCTACCAAACCAGTAGTTTGGAGACTGCCACGCTGTAGACAGAATCATGCATACCTTCTCCCGAATATAGACAGTGTTCTATATATATACAAACAATATATAATTAGTAAGGCTGGTACTGTAGATCTATCCTACAGCCGGATAGGCTAATTAAACTAGACATGGTCCCAATTTGTTATTGGTTTGAGTATTTAGATCTCGTTTTTTTTTTACAAATGTCGTCTCAAACTCTTTAGTCTTGATATTTCTAAATATGTAACTTCTTACGGAAATATTAATTCCTTTAGATCAACGAGAAACGCATTAGCTAATACCAATTACAAACCTAATTTAACACCTGGAGGCATTTTGGGGTAGAAGCTGGTAACATAACTATTCTATCAAGGAGATACGAATTTTCAAAAATCGAAATTTTGTTTGAAAACACTTAGTGTTGTTATGCAAGAGATACCAACAAATTTCGATTTTTGAAAATTCGTATCTCCTTGATTTTTCAACTTACATCCTTCAAACTTCACAATTTTACTGATTTTGATGTGCTCTTTCCAGCTGTGGTCGTTGTTTTTAAGTTTAGGAACTTTTGGAATTACATGATAAGAGCTCAGTATGAAACCACTGTAGCAATTCACAAAATTCGTCATTTACACGTATAAGATTGCAGAATACGTTTGGTAACTGTCATATTCGGATTCAGCATGAAAAATTAGTTTAGAATAGTTATGTTACCAGCTTCTACCCTAAAATGCCTTCTGCACTTTTTGCGATCGACTTTTTCCGTCGAAAGAAACTCCATGCGCACTATAAATCGCTCTTACTTTTAGCTTTTGATCCAGATCGAATTAGAACTTTTAAAACAATCTGCTCTAATTGCAGATCAATTAAGCCAGAAATTGTTTGCTGTCGATAGGAAATTTTGTTTGTTTGTTTGTTTGTTTGTTTTAATCTATATTTTAGTTGTAATGTTTATTTGTACATTGTAATTTGTATGGGGCTTTGGTTATATGGACTTCGAGTCTTTTCATTGCCCTGTTGAAGCTATTAAGGACGTTCGCGGGCAAAAAAGTTTTCCATGTTTTTTCCTTCATACTTCGCATGGTGAGATAATGTCATCATAGAAGTTCAAAGAGCAAATAAAAAATGGGGGTCACCGTGCTCGTTGAGGAGTGAGGTGACATCAAAGTGCACCCACTTTCTCGTAGAAGATCGCTTGCGCACCAATCTGAACGATTTTTTTTTCCTCAATTAAATTCCTTTTATTTTCTTTTTCTAAAAGTAATTTCCATTGAAAAAAATCGAAAAAAGTCATTACCGAAAAAATATTTTTTGACCGCCATCTTGGATTTATAGAGGTAGCGCGCTAGCGTGCGCAATAAAAGTGCGCGTGAACAATGCCCGCGAACGTCGCGTCCTTGAATAAAATAAATAAATAAAATAAAATAGTTGAAACCTTTCGATCCCTTAACCGAAATCGGAGGTGAGGAATCCATTCCCTACTGATCCCGCAAAACACGATACCAGATTGTCCTGGCCAGTGGAGCTATTCAAATCATACAAACTATATTTTGCATTACTAGTTAGAACATGGGGATTTAATTAAGTGTGTAATACCGTGATCACCTCGGGATCTATTGTTTTTGGAGGGACGTTTAATCGCTAACATCCCTCCCTCATGAATAGAAAGAGGGAAATTAGTTCTAATATTCCCTCATTAATTATGAATGAGGGATGATTAGAACTAATCGTCCCTCATCCATAATTAATGAGGGACGATTAGAACTAATCGTCCCTCATGTTATTCATGAGTGGTTGTCCCTCATTTAACGCAATCATCGGGACGATCGGGACAACTTTGCACGCTGTCCCGAAACTCTATAACTTTCTAACGCACCGATACCTCTTACCACTGCACACTCTTACGCGTGTGGGATCTATGCATTCTATTTTGCGCATGAGCATAACGACACAAAGAAAGCATTTAGCTTTCGAATTGATTAACAACCTATAAATACTTGTCCATTGTAAGTATATAACAAAGAAATCTATTTTCGAAAGTCCCCAGAGAACAGGGTTACGCACAATTGGTAAAAGAATTGTATAATATTTTCAAGTTTTGGATGAACAAACAGCGAAGTATATTTCGTTTATTTCCTACGGCCTACGGCCTCGGGACTTCCACTAAACCTCCCTCGGCTTCGGGGTCATTTAATCACTAATATCCCTCAGGGTCATGGTATTACTTATAATTAACAGTAGATGTTTAAAGCAAATTAGTTAATAGAAGATCAAAGTTGTTCAGCTATACCGCGCAGGTATTGATGCATTTAATGTTATTTTTCCTCGTTTATAATGGAGTAAATCAAGTGATTATGACGTTACTCATTGCGTATAATATAGTTTAGAACACAATATCGACAAAAACAATAATAAATCGAAGATATGAATTTAATAAGAACGATTTAATTCATGTTCATTGTAGCTGTTATCAAGTGTGTAATTTGAAGGGACTGAGACCAAGTGTGCTTGCAACTTAGCTAGCATTCAGGAAGCGTAATTTCACTAAAATCATTACATTCAGCTTAATTTATACCAACATTATTGCCATCTGAGAGGATATAACATGATTGACTAATTTGATTTATTTTCATCATATTGGTTATCATGACTTCATCAGCATGGCGCAATACTTTATGACGAGAAAGAGAGAAAATATACCAAATACTTTGGTAGGTCGACATTTAGCGTGCATCTATCGAGTTTTTAGGAAAATTATTTGCCTTGATTTCACTTCAACGGGCGCGAGTGTGCACCCATAGGGAGTTGGTGCACGCGCTCGACCAATCAGAGCGCCCGTTAAATTTTAGGTATGTTATAAAGAAAATTGACCTTCAGGGATTAGCTGCCGCTGGACGGCAATCATTAGCAACTAGGAGTTGTTATATACAATAGCCCGTGCCCGGTTTTTACTGCGGGTCAAAACGAGTCTAGTATAACTAGCGGCGCATGTGCAACCAAGCGATTGTCTGCGTGGTTACAAAGCGGCAATTAAATACGGGCACAATATTATCGTATAAATTCCATTAAAAACTGAAAATGAGCACAGCTGACAACAAATGCAACCTGCAAAACTGCAAAACTCTGTAACTCCAAAAATCTCAGTCCAAATTAATTGCAATTGAAAATAAAATCATAAAAAGATTATCAACTTAAGTTGTATTTTACCACTTTTTAGCATCCTGTATTCCCAACTATCGCCATGGTACGTTGATTAGTCAAAAGAAAAGGTGAGGTAAGAGAAGGAATCGCGCGTATTAGGTCTTTGGACAATCATATGCTCCGTTTGATGCTATTTTTAGAGTGAATCCGATTGGTCGAGAGAGAACGCGAGCTTTCGCATTGCCTCAAGATTATAACGGCGGGAAAAGGTGTATAACGTTTGTCGATGAAAAAGAATTTAAACTTGAGAAAAAGCGCAAGTGGAGTACAAAAAAAATTCAAAAATGGTCTTGGTTAGGACGAACGAGTTTGGAAGAGGAAGAAACAAGTGCATCTGAAGAAGAAACAAGTTGTTTGGAGGAAGAAATTAGTAGTTCTTAGGAAGAAAGTGGGAGTTCAAAGTAAGCCAAATGTGGTAGTTCAGAGGGAGAAACTGAAGAAGGTGATATTTCGGAGGAAGAAGCAAGAACTTCTGAGGGAGAAAGAGGTAGCTCAAGTTCACATCCGCGCGGTCATGGTGACGAGGTTTTAAAAATACCATCAAACGGGACATGTGATGGGTCACGGAGATTCCTTCTCTTACTTCATTTTCTCTTGCTAGTGATGAACCTTGTATTACTTTCATGACCTACTACACATACGTAGAAACTAGAATCTTTTAGGCCAGCGATTCACGAAGCGGATGAAAAACAAGGTCTGTACGTATTACAACTACATTCGCCTCTACCTACCGAGATCTATGGGAGGTAGAGGATTGAAAGAAGTGGAAGACACCGCACGCGAAGAAGAACTTGCGCTTTATGTATACGCCAAGAAAGATGTATTTCTGCGAGATACCATCAAAGATACAGCCACAGTCCGAGAAACGGCAGAAACGAAGAGAGAATTCCAAAAGCGACGAGAGGAAGAAAGACTTAATAGTTACAAAGGCAAGACCCTTCATGGTCACTACTTCAGGATGTGTGAAGAAAAGATCGACAAAGACAGCACCTACCTTTGGCGGAAGAAAGGAGACATAAAAATTGAAACGGAAGGGCTACTTACCGCTGCGCAAGACCAAGCACTACAAACAAACTCTCTGAGAAGCATCTACACTCTGTCGCCTCTGAAAAGAAAGACCTGAAACTGTAGAGCTCCTTATATCGGGCTGCACGACTTTGGCTGGTAAGGAGTATAAAGAAAGACACGATAATGTTGCTAAAAATATACATTGGCATTTATTCGAAAAATACGGAATAGAAAGTACTGAAACTTGGTGGAGCCATGAACCAGAAGCAGTAGCAGAAAATCAAGACGTTAAAATCCTCTAATGTATACACAGATAGAAAGATAACTGCGAGACGTCCAGATATTGTGATCATCGACAAAACACAATTCAAAGACCATTTACATAGGCTAGACATCGATAAGATCAGTCTTATAGACATGCAGAAAACTGTACTTCTTGGTACTGCACATATACTGAGAAGAGTGTTTCAGCTCTCAGGAGCAGGATAGTTCTCGAGCTAGAAGTAATTAGTCACCAGCAACACTATATTTGTAAATCATTATATACCAGCTTGCTATGAAATAAAGGATCATCATCATCATCATCATCATCATCATCATCATCATCATCATCATCATCAAAGTATCAAGATCCTGCAAGAGAGCTTCAGAAATTGTGGAACATGCGGGTAAAAGTGATTCCAATTATAGTTGGAGCGTTAGGAACAACACCCAAAAAGTTAGAACAAAGATTGCATGATGGAGTTGGGCATTAAATGTGCCACTAGAGAATTGCAGAAAACTGTGATCTTAAACTCTGCAAGGATTTTACGGAAAGTTCTTGAGATTTGAGGAGTCTTGTTGACAGCAAATGTCAAGAAAAATTACCACTTATAAAAGTGTGCGACCTCACAATAATAATAATAATAATTAAGCCCTAAGCTGAGGCTCGCAGCAGACTTTGGATATATACTTGCCTTAGTTCGTTGGTATTTAATAGTTACTTAGTCATTGTGGACGCAACACTGGCCGTTGACTGAGCTTAGGAGGATAGACCGGGAAGCAAGGAAGATCATCGTTGGCTGTGGAGGGAAACACCCAGCATCATCAAACGCCCTGTTGTACTTGCCGAAAGATAAAGGTGGTCGAGGTCTGCGATCGGTGGAAAGCGAGTACAAAATGACAAAGATCAAGGCGGCTCTGAAGCTGTATTCTAACGTTGATCCCAATATGGAGACCGTGCGGCAATTCGAAGAACGAGCAGCTGCTTTAGGTCATCAATCAATTATCACAGAGGCGCAGAGGTGTGCTGAAGAACTAGACCTACAGTTAAAGTTGACCTTCCCTAACCCTGTTGTTTGTAAGACCAATGGTGAAGAAGTACGTCCTACCAAAGTAAATGGTCTACTCAGATCAACGTACCGAAATACGCTAGAGAAATCTGTTCGTGAGGAACAATGGCAGGGTAAGCTATCGACGGCAAGATAAGACGACGAGAGCTTGAATACCAAGAAGTGCTTCTTGTGGCTTAACGAATGGCCAACATGCCCCACGTATGTAGTTGCTGGAATGTTTGAGCTCTATGAACAGCTTTTACCAACCAAGCTGTACCACACAAAGAAGACAAAAACACTATCAACTGACAACGTTTACTGTCGTCTCTGTGGCAAGGCGCCTGATGGCTCACGTCTTGTCAGGTTGTTCAGCTCTCGCTCAAAACAAGTATCTGACAAGGCACAACAACGCTCTCAAAGTACTGTACTTTGAGATACTACGAGATCTCCAACTGGTTGACAGCGTGCCACCTTGGCACTCACCAATCAAGCCAAAACCAGAGTACAGTACCAATGATGTCCAGGCCCTGTGGGATATCCCAACATATGGTGAGAACCACGAATTACAGGCAAACAGGATCGACGCCAAGATAGTCAACCATAAGACCAAAGAAGTGACAACCCTTGAAATGAGTTGTTCGTGGATTGACAACCGACTGAAGAAGGAAGAAGAGAAGACCTTGAAGTACGGACCATTACGATGGGAATTGAAAGAGCGCTATCCAGATTATCAAGTGAAGCAGTACAACATCATTATAGATGTTTTGGGTGGATGGTCAGACAATATGGAACGTGAGCTACGAAAGTTAATGGGAGATAAGACCAAAGATGTTCTCAGAAGGATGCAGCTATCAGTGATCTCAAGCTCCTTGCATATCGCAAGAACATTTAAAGTGGCAGTATGAACATGAACAATTACAACAAAGGTTACATGAACATTATACCAAATTAAGTTATTACATTACTTGTTTTTTAATGAATTTCAGCATGGTTAATAAGACTTCCCTCTCCGAATTTATAAGGGTACATGGTATTTTTTTTTTCATTAACTGATTTCTTCCGGCTATAAGTAAGTATTGTGAGTTACTACATTATTCAGTATATATGAATTCCAGTTAATTGGGCTCCTTCTCAGAAGTATAAGGGATATATAGCCCTTTTTTCCTCTTTTTCCATTAAGATTTTTTTTACCCTTTAAAGATCTCATCTAGAGATGAGATACCATAGCATTAAGCTTCATGCTGTCATGAACAATTGCAATAGATGAGCTAATATATTTTATAACCTTTTTTTTAATTCCACGGGCAATAATATGTCTGAATTTATTAAGATTTTGATTGGAATAGGTTGGGAGGGTTAACTAAGCAGATGAATTATTTATATATATTTTTTTTTTATATAGGGATGCCCCTGAGGGCCCGATTAGCGAAATCCGGGACATAAGGCCGGGGGTGGGGCCGTCCTGGATTGATGTTAATCTGGCCCTTAGCGATATGTATGTATGGCCCATAGCCAATGTAAATAATTGTATTGTCCCATAGGTTACGCTTCGCGCCATATGTGGAATTGTATATGCATATAGTTGTTTTTTAATAAACTGCATAATAATGATAATAATAATAATAATAATAATAATAATAATAATAATAATAATAATAATAATAATGATAATAATAATAGTAATAATAATAATAATGGGAAAATAAGGCAAGAATATAGAGAAGGAGGAAGAGTCAATGAGGAACAATAGAACAAATAAATAAAAAAAGAAACGAACAAACGAACAAACGAACTAAATTTGGGTTTCTTACACACTTCAGACAACACTAATTCTTGTCCTATATATGATACAAACACTCTCTTTCATATAAACCCGTGTAAGTACGTTTTTACTTTCTTAAATATTAATAAGAGACTTGCTATGTTTTCTCTGCTGGCAGGCAGTTTTATTTACAGAGGATATTGTGTATCTCCCCTACTGATCCATGGAAGGTTTAATAAATGGTTTTTAAATGACAGTTGGACCTAGATGAAAGATGCGAAGGAAACTGTCTGTCCATTGTATACAAGGTTTGTAAGGTTGCTATAGTGATATGCAAATGAGAATCAAATCGAATGGTATCCGTTTTAAAGTGAAACGTTGTGACAAGAAATTTATTCAATTAAATAACAACAACAAACAAAAACAAAATAATCAAACAAACAGACAAACAAGAATATATATCAACAAAATCAAAATTGGTTTTGTTGATATTTTGATTGATTGATTCAATTAGATTAATTCAAGACATCACAATAAAAGCAACAAAGAAAAAATAACAAAACAACAAAACAGTCTCCCTAGCAAATACCTCTGAGGAACTACGTGCAATTGATATATTCGATAACATAAAATTGATATCCAAGAATAAAAACATAATGCACTTTAGTATCGAAAATATTTACATGCATGAATATTAAACACTATACTATCAAGATATCGTATTTGAAATAAGATCGTCTAGAAACCTTAACGATTATTTCTATCAACTGCTGTTTGTCACTGAAATGGTCAAACTACTTGAAAAAAATATAAGATCAATTGAGTTTTACCGTCGGTTTTATCTCGAGCCCTTCAAAATGTGTTGTTTTTGTTGGTTTGTTTTCGCACGACTTAAAACGCTACAAAATGGATGGAAAATCAAACAAAAATAAAAATAATAACGAAAAATACGTTTCCTGTTTCAAAAATGTTTTCGTGTGAGCAAGAGCTACACTGGCCTGCGACTCAAATATACACTACAAAACCTCTTTTGGCAAAGCTTTTCATTACCTTTTTCTCACTAATTTGAGTACCGCGGTCACCTTGCTTGTTGACGATGTAATGGTTTTGTCACAAATGGTAATAGTCTTGGCCTTTTAACATTTAAGTATCTTTCATTGCGTAGTTTTATACTTTTATCAGGATTTTATAGTATTTAAGTGGCTTTAATGGCATTGTATAGGCTTTTTTAGCATTGAACTGGCTTTTTAGTGGACTGAAATACATTAGAGATTTGAAGCTCTTAGCATTTGTTTTTCCAGATAAGCAAATAAGATAAAATGTAGCACCTTAAGAACCTACACATCAGGAAATAGTAAATTTAATTGACAAAGATACTTAAGGAAAATTACGCACGATTTCTTTACGAATGCAAACAGAAAACTAATGATATAATTGCTTATGTAAAAGGCTTTGTACTGAAAGAAATTGAAAAAGCTTCCGTTATTTAGAGAGTGCTTTGAAGAAAGCTTTTGTTGCTTGGTCGTTAGTTTGAAAGAAAGAGGGTCAAAAACTCCGTCGATAACAATCGTCTCTAATACACTGAGTGTTTGGTGCACAGCCTTTTTAATGATTCCGTTTTCGCCTGATTCCGAATGTGTTCACATTTATGACACCGTTTTGGAAAAACTACGAAATTAAAAAGCGTTCTCTTTTTGGAAATTAAATAAGCAAACAAACAAGCTAAGACTGATGAACGAAAATAATGATAATAAACGATGTCCTATCAGATAGTTGTAGTAAACAAAATTTCAGAAAAATTAATGCCAATTTAAACAGTTTCTAAACGAAAAACAAACACATAAATCAAGAAGAAATCAGTGAACATAAACAATTTATGTAAAACCATATAAGAATTGTCACTGGACCAAGTAATTGAATGTAAAAACAAACAAACAAACAAGCAAAAACGGCAAGCAAGCAAGCAAACAAGCAAGCAAAATATCGACATAAAATATAGAAAACGACATATACCATTAATAAAAGTGACTTTGCTTATAGACCAAATTTCCTGTAGCTTACAGTAACAGCAACCAAAGTCTCGTGACTTCTTTACCGCAAATGATGCAACTCTTAGACTGTCTTTGAACAAAACCAAATTTGCTAACCATATAAACCACCAACTCAGTCAAACAACAAAACTAGCATGTATTCAACCTCCAGCAGAGCTCGCCTTGAAGAAAGAACCCCCGAGAAGTAAAAAGAACAACATTAATAATAAAACATGAGCACTACATACAAGCAAAGCTTAATTGCTTTATCCGTTGACTCACTTATTAACCTATCAAACTTCAGTTAAAGTCTGACCAACTTCCAAGTGAAGTGGCCGCAATAAGTTGTTTATCACTCGGTCACGTAGGAACTTCTAAAAATATTTTGAATACTTTTAATGACAAACTGATGAAAAAAAAACTGTTCACTTAAACTAATTAGTTAGTTTGTGAACTTAAGTTCTGATTGAGGAACAGAAGTGTCTACATACTGAATGTGTACCAAAAGGGAACGATACGTTTTGCACCCACACACGTTTTTTTTCAATCGAGGTTTAAACGAGAGCATTCACTGAATTTTTTGAACTAGAATGTAAGAGGTGGTTGGAGTGCCGGACAAACTGCCGCATGTGACGTCAACCGAAACATTCATTAACAGATTAGAATAGAAAAAAAGAAAGAAAGAGAAAGAGATACGAAAATCAGATAACGCAAAATATATATATATATATAATATATTGCAACCAAAGCGTTAGAATTTACTTTCTTAGCGATAAACCTGTTATTTCCTACTGCCTTTTGATCGAGCATTGTCAAAGTGTAGCTGTTAGTGGCCTGATAAAATCAGTATTGATGAATTTGAGAGAAAAACCAATTAAGTGTGCATTAAATATTCATAAAACGACAGCATTTAAAGTCTTTATTTTCAGAGGTCAAATTGAAACAACTTTAAAAGCTTCCGGTTTGGCGGGGTGATGGGCACTTAAAGAATCGTAAATAGTTTTTCTTCTTTAATCTTGGACGACGATGTTAATGGCATTAGGGTGATGAATGAGGCGTTTGAACATTGCGGGCGTTTGATAGTAACATTAACAATAGCATAAGAACATGATAAAAGTTCCATTGAAGAAATTTGTTAGCGCCTTGTTACTGGATCTTTAATTACAGGTGAAAAAATCTTGAATCCACCTCCGAAAATTGTGAATAAGAATTGTGCAATAGCGCCATGTTGGTTTGTGATGTTTCTAATGCTGATGAACGGCTAGTAGCAATAATATCGCCCATTGGCACGACGTGTATGCCATGCTGTGAAAAGCAATGAAAAAATCATGGGATACAATCTAACCTCTGATTAGACAAGCCTTGTTTATTCGCCAAGCGCCGTAGCCATTCCACAATTTATGGGGTTTTCCCGTCAATCCTCAGAGTAAATCCATCGTAAGATATTTTAATGAAATCCATGAAACAAGTCATGATTGCTCAGAAGTTAATAAGTAAAAATATCAGATAGGGACTGACTACCAAACCGAAGAAATCTAAACTATAGACTAGAGGATTATAGAATGACTGCTAATATTTCGGTTTTGTTGCAAAACCATCATCAGAGCAAGGAATGACAATTCGAAGTGGAAGAGCTTAAAATATATGTTGATATATAATTATATGCAGGTCGAACTCCTAAGTTTGTGGGCCGGTTGGCAGTGAAGATAACAATTCCATGCTATTATCAACAATCGACTAGCTGTATCAATTCCTATAAAATCAACACAAATGCCTGCAAAAACCCCTTTAACGCGTTTTATTAATGTCACAAGAACTGTTCTTTCGCCACTCGTGATCAAGTCCTCGCAAACTGAACTAATGAGTGCAAAAATCGATATTAAATGCTGGACAACGTCAACTTGGCTCAGAAAGAAAGAATCACTTTGCAGCTAGAGAAAACTCTAATATCTTTACCTCTTTCACGTCTTTGAAGTCCAACGATAACAATGTCCTTGTCTTTAAGACTAGACGAGGCCAGTTTGTTTCTCAAAAACGTGTTCAAACTTTGACCTGACTCACTCTTAGCATCATTCCTGTAGAAGAGGAGGAAATTTGGAAGATTTTCTTCCATATAATATCGTGTGTAAGGTAGACAAATAACTAAATTGGAAGAAGAACTAATAGTAACATCATTTTCCTAAAATCGAATACCTACCTTTCTTGGCTTGGTTGCTATCATTGAGAGAGTTCGTTTTGAGAGCTTTGCGATTTGATGAAAATGTGCCTGCTACGCGAGACGGCCTGTCATAGATTAGCATAAGCGAAATGAAATTTTATTAAATTGAATAGACTGTATGCTATTGATTAGACGGTGGTCCACTTTGTAAATAGCTTTTTAATAATTTAACCGGATACGACCACAAATTCTCGTAAATGAGGAAAGTGCCCCGGGATCGATTGCACTAATTAACAAACCCAAAATGGTTGTTTGAAATTTCTACTGCATATGAACGATTTTTAACTTGTTATTTTTGTTTTCATTGTCAATTTACTACGAATTTAAGCATCAATTGGTTTGCTGAATGTCTTCTTTCTTTTCTTGATGTATTGGTTGGATTTATAAAACGAGATAAATGTTGAATTGAGAGATATCTGCTCATTAGTTGTGCTAAACATTTATTCAATTACACACGGAGGCACAAGATAGATACAAGCGATTAAATATCTCATTTTGAGCCAGAATTATTTCCTTTTTTTCAAACCTCAATAACTCATAATAATTACCTATGGAGGTGCTGAAACTAAAAATGGAATTGCAATTAGGACACTGATTATTCCTTTGGGATTAATTAATGCCACTAAAAGTAGTCATTATCCAAGTCTCTTTACTTCTTTAATTGTGATACAACACGCAGGCTACAATATGTCTTGCAGAGTAAAATTATAAAGTTTTCTTTTTTCTCGACCTCTTGCCGAGATATTGATAATGAACTATTTAAATCAAGGCATCACAGAATTAACACAACAAAAACAACCGTTAATTTTACTTGTAGAATCCTAAAACCCAAAATAAACCTCAAATTTAGGGGCTTCAGTTGAAATGTAAAAATTGAATTGAAAAAGTGAGTGTGATAGCTGTCAGTTTTCAATATCCCGTGATGTAGCCAAGGTGGTGTTCAATTGAAAACATTATCTCCAGTAAAATAATGATTTAAAAGCTCTAACCCTTGGGCTTACAATTATTGATTGTGTCGTCAGCAACATGACTAGCGCCAAGCATTACGCATGCCAACCAGAATGAATGATAATCTTGCAAATAAATGAAAATATGAACTCTGATTCAGCAATTTATTTTCATTTTCAGTTTTGAATGTCAATTTTTTCATTCATTTCCATCTCTTTTTCACCTGATAATTTTCTAAATCCAGTGTCTAGAAGTATTTATCCTTTTTTCCTTCCTTTTTCGAGTTCGGTTTTGTTTCTTGGTTTTGCTTTTCTGCCTTTCTTTTTCTTTCTTTCTCTTCTAAGGTAATTGAATGCTTCTTTCCGTGCTGCTTGTTACACGTGGTATAGTCATCATGTTTATTACTTAATTCAATTGACCACCCCTCACCACCCCGGTAAGTAGAAGCCATGTTTTCAGTAGTTCCCTTTCAAGGCAATAACACTCCATCTTGGGTCGTTTTAAAAAGTCTATCATTTTCCCCACAAGTCTATTATACAAAAGCGTCCATTGCTTTTTAAAATATCGTCCATTGTTTATTGATAACATTTTTTGATCGGCAGATGTAGTTATATTTAACAAATCAAGTGACACCATGGAAACACATTCTGGCTACGACGTCGCTTGTGTTTGGTTCTCTGCAATAATTAACAATTATTCCACGAAATCGAGTCGTGCATGAGCGCAGCGCCGAGTCGGCTATTAGCCATGGACGACGAGATTGAGTGGAATAATTGTTTTATTATATCCACATCCACTGGATTCTGAGAAAAATATAATTTTAATTATTTTCAAGTTATTAATGGAAAAATAATTTTTAAAGATTACTTCCAGTTTTCGAGCACGGAACAAATCGCACGAAACAGTAATCAAGCATAAAATAGTTTCAAGCAGCTATTTAACTCAGTTTTGGACATCTCGGTGATATATTTGTCAAATTTATTTGAGCTCTGGAACCAGTCTACAAGAAAAAAGGTCACAAAAAGTGTTTATAATTCTTAGCCGGCATGATCATGAGGACTGGCAAATAGCGACAGAGACAGATTTTGGGTAAAAATCTGTATTAGTAATCATTGAAAAATAAAAAGATGTACTTCTTACCATCAAATACTTTCATTCCAAACTTTTTTGCTTGTTTTTGTATTTTTTGGAGTTTTGTTTTCTAGTAAAGATTTCAGTATTTCGTCCTCAGTTAGTTCGGCAAAACGCTCCGCCATTTTGATTTTCTCTACTCACGGGATATGAGCTGTTAGTATTCACCAACATAAGGGCTATTACAAATCCTGCATTCTGATTGGCTCCCTAACCTCGGGCTATTGGTGATTGAGTTGAGATGGAAGCGCGAGTAATAATATCAATAAAACATTTTTCTCTCTTTGTTTGTTTAGTCCCATTCACCTTTGGCCCAATATGTTGGTGAATACTAAAACAATTAGACCTCTCGGCCTCATGGACTACGAGTTTGAATAGCCCATTCGGCCTACGGCCTCATGGGCTATTGACTCGTAGTCCATTCGGCCTCGAGATCTAATTGTTAAATAGCCTAGTAGTAGAGGAACCAATCAGAGCGCGCGATTGCTCATATCCAGTGGATGTGGATATAATAAAAATAAGTATTATTATATGATTGAGTCGGTTTTCTTTGTTATTTGTAGGGCTTTATATCGCGTATTTCCTTAGTCATTATGAATTCAAGGGCAATATACAGATATTGCCCTCGCCCCATACTTCCCTAGGTCATCTTAATTTGGATGTTAGACTTAGAAATTTTCTACTGAGATCATGTACTAAGTAGCGAATTTTTATGAAAAAAAAAACGGTGGAGAATTAACTGTAAGATTCGAACCTGAGACCTTCTGCATACCTATACCCTCCTTTAACCTCTATACTACACAACTAACTGATCGATGGAAACTCGTTTTGTCTGTTATAATAGTGTTCGTTAACTTCACCGTGAATAGAATTGAAAAGCAATTGTTTAAGATTTCCTTCTGGGAATTCAGTAACAATAATTAGATCGTTAATGTCGTTTGGGATTGATTTTGTGTGAAAACCTCCTCAATCATATAATAAGCCGGTTAATTACCTCGAACCTCGGCTTTTATATAAAGGTTCAAACGCTAGGGCGAGGGTTTGCATTGAAATGCAAACCCGAGCCCGTGCGTTTGAAGTGGTTTAAAAACTAACCAAACCCTATTTTTATTGTTTCAATGCAAAAATTCTGGAAATAAGAACTCAAATCATCGGATTTGAGTTATAGTATCAAATCCGAGTTATATCGAGTATATTTGCATTAAATTAACGTCGAACAATAGCTAAAATACAATACAATACAATACGTTTATTAGTAATTCCCAGAGGGGATTTTTAATACTAATTTACAAAATGTGTGTTGAGATAAAGCTTCTTAAAATTCCATCATGGTCAACGATTTACCGGATAGCATAGTGGTAAGTGAATGGACTAAGATTCAACGGATTGAGGGTTCGAGGCTCGGTAGGGTCGATGCGTAAGATATCATTTGCGATTTTTTTAAGATCAGAATAGTCAATTCCTTAAATTTTAAGACTTTCTGACTTCTAATGTGTGTCTAAAATCTCAAATACAGTGCATTGAAGGTAAAACTTCTCAAATGTGTGTGATGTGTGTATGGCACGACTAGTAACTTGGTAAAATAACTTGATGCAGGTCTTGAATTCAAACTTCAAAACCTGTCCCGGGTCTTCCCCCGAAATTCAAAACCTACATTAAACAATGGAAATAGGGTGTGGTTAGTTGTTAACCATATACACCTATTTCAAAAAAGGTTGTCGTATGAGAGGTCTCAAGCCTACGCGACTAGACCGAAAAGGAGTATGGGTAGTAGCAAAACTTTACTTTATTTTCCGCTTTTGTATTGACTTTAGCATCAGTAAGTGAAGTTCTTAAGTGTATAAGGTCAGAGCAAGCTGAATTTCAGTAATTATGTGGGGTTTCTGTAGTTTTATAGCTTTAGAAACTTCTTCCCATACTCCCCTTTCGGGTGAGTCGCGTAGGCTTGATACCGACAATGTTTATTGAAATAGGTGTATATGGCTATTAAAATCCTCGGTTTTCGGTAACTTACTCTCACATAAAGTATTCAACCTGTTGTGTAACGTCGCAAGATATACGGTATAATTACTGTTCTTACCAAAACTCATTGTTTTCACTCTGCATTATACCAACGAATGCAGAAAGAAAAAGCATAGAGCAGCTGCATTATTGAAAATAATGCCGTCTGTCTAATCTAGCAGACGGCATTATTTTTAATAATGCTGTGTGAATCTGTGATCCCACAGCATTATTGATAATAATGCAGCGTGTTTTGCTTACAGGGGACCAGATTTGCAGGATGATAAAGTCATATAACTACTAAGCTAGCAGTCACAGTACTTTTCAGAGCCTTTTCAAAATCCAGCTTCCCATTCAGAATTTAAGTACCGTAGCCTTTCTTTGTTATGACAAACACGGGTATCAAAACGTGTGGGATACAAAATCAGCAGAACTACGCATGCTCAAACAATACTTCAACTTTTAAAAATAAATACCTCAATTTAAACAATTTTGGTGATTTTGGTGGTTATGAAGTTGACCAGTAATTATAAAAGATAATCACTTCGGCACACAGCATTCGTGGGTATAATGCAGCATTATAGTGATTATAGTGTGTCGGCCTTATTAATTAGCCTTGCACACACACACACAACTGGTACGTTGTAACCCCTCACACGGGATAGACTAGGTTTATTTTACTACTGATTTATATATTTTACTATTTATATATATATTTATATTATCTTTATCCATTCATTACATTTTTATCATTTTGTATTTAGTTTTATTTTTATTCTGAAGAAGACCGAAGGGTCGAAACGTTATTAAAGAATTTTGATCTACATGGATTGCTAGAAGTTGCTTGGTTCACCTTCACCCTCTATTCAATTTATATATATATATATATATATATATTTTTTTTTATGTGACACGGCTCTCAGGAAGAGCATTTATTTGTAAATGATGTGACTCCGTGTATAAATAAAGTTTATTATTATTATTATTATTGATCAGGGTGATTCAATTGTTATTTTATGTGCGTTTTTTTTACGAAATAATAGAAAATGTTTTGCTATGCTTGTAAACAGCACTGCCAAGGAACCGTTGCACCTTTTTACCCCTCCTTCCCTCCTTACTATGTTAATTAGTACAGCCTCGTTCCAAAGAGTTCAAGAATGCACAAAAGAATGGTTAAACGAAAAGCGTTATTGACTGTTTGTACACTCAGCGCACTAAGTTTCTTTCACCATAGACAATACAAGATATTTTCAACATGAAATGATATACACTAGAATACGTTCTTATGTTTTCACAAAGTTTTGACAGTATGTGATGAAGCACAAATACAAAGCCAGAAACAACTTACTACAAGAGAATTATCTGTCGAGAGATCTCATTTTGTTGCCCCAAAACTTTGCGTTAAAATCCTATTTAGAAAGGCTTAGGAAGTTTTAACAATCTTACTAGCCGAAAAAAAGCGAAGACGAGTTGTGACGTCAATGTTACTGATACGAGCAAAGCCAAAAATAAGCCTCAAATATCATTCAAAAATACTTCATTATAAGTTGTATATTTGGGAAATAATGACAACAATTTTTCCTTGATCGAACAGCAAGGTTGACGTCATATGAATAAATTTGTACAAGTTTTGTTTTTGTTTTGTTGCTTGGAAGTTCGGGAAACCAAAGTTTAGACTTGGTTCAAGTTTTAGACTACTGCTTTCAGTTCAAGGCTAAGGTGGTTTTGGGTTTTGCATTTGTCTTGGAATACCTTGGTTAGTTTCTAATCAGGAAAGACGGACATTGCACCAGCCTTCTTAAATCGTTTCAATCTGTTTTCTATGGTATTTTTACCAGTCATTCTCTTCCATGCATCAGGGTGTTCTTCCCTGTATTTCAATTCATCTTCGTCATCAGGAATTTCTTCAAGTGGATTTGAAGTTTTCTTTTGAAGTACAACAGCGCTATTCCCAGACGTCCTTTGTGATAGACGCCTTTTTATTGGGGCATTGAACTGCAGCTCTTTCAGCTCATTTTCCACAGCAGCTCGTGTAGGGGAGCTCACGGGAGTGTTTTCCTTTGGATTCTCAAACGCGCTTGCTAGGCCCTTAACTTTGGTGCTATGGGCGTGGCCGTTGGTAGTCTGCCACGAGCTGTGCTCCTCTGAACTGTACATGACAATGGCAGGCGAGGAATCGTAGTCAGCTTGTGGAATCCTATATGTTGCATTTACTACCTGGGGGGATCCCTCCACAGAGAATTTTCTGTCTTGTGGGGGTCCTACTAAGGTGTTTTTGTCATTGTAGTATACCATATGAGACTCGTTCTTTTTCAATGAAGACACCGATACATTTGCAATTCGAGGCTTGCGAGATTCTCTATTTTCCTCAGTTCGAGATATTCTCGAAGAGGATCTGGTGTCAGAGCCATACCCAAGATCTCCGTCAAAGTCAAATGCATCAATGTACTTGTTTTTCTCCAGGGACACTGGCATGTTAGACTGGGTACCATTTCTCATCTCTTTATCCATGTAAATCAAGGACGAGCCAGCTACTACAGGTTCATTGCCTCTGATAACATGAGCTCTAGTGTTGTCACTAGATGCAGGAGCTGAAACTTTGTCGCCTGGATAAACAAGAACCCAGTTTTTAGAATTGTCGCTGGATGGGGTTTTGCCTGGATTGTTGTTGTTGGTGCTGCTGGAATGACGATGGCTCTCTTCGTCGTCTTTTTTCCTTTAAAAAGCAAAGTTTAGGGTGAAGAAAACCTAAGGATCAATATTTGAAATGGGTGGACGCACAGACAGTTAGACTGAAATAATAGCTAGAGAAACAGACGAAGACGAACAAGGACAGACAGACAGATAGACAAACAGAACGTCAGTCTGGTCGGTCGGTCAGTGAGTCAGACAGACAGAGAGATAGCCTGATAGTCAATTGAAAACCAAGAGAAAGGTTTGTACTTACTTTCTATTCCACATGTAACAAAGTATGACAATAACCATGACAAGAATTAGAATTATGGCACCAACGACGGCCATTACAGCAATAAACCATGTTTCTTTGATGATTTCCGCCATTGTATCTAAATACAAACAATTTATTATTAATAGGTAGACATAGATGTAGACGCTTCAAAATTGTGTTTTGAAATGGCTATGACAAGCTGTACGATATAACCTACGCGCTCGAGTGATTTGCTGTTCGAAAACACTTTAATAAAAGCAGTGTAAAATGGTCGCTTGCGTCTCTCATATCAACACTTTAGGAGGTGCATAGTACTTGCGAAAAGCAAGAGAAATGTGCGGCCACGTCTCGTGCTCCTTTGCTTGCTTTTTTTTTTTTTTTTTTTTTTTTGGTGTTCTACATGTCCCATGCAGCGTGTCATAGGACGTACAGAGAAAAGCGCGCGCGTTTTATATATTGTTCATGTATAAAATAACAATCATATAACACGCGCTCTCATTGGACGAACGACAAGTATACTACGAACTCCAAATATGCAGCACTCGCGCGCATTTTAATTCTAGCTATTTTAACAATTATGTCAAGACAAAATAACATAGAGACTGGGTTTTCTGTGGCTTAGAAATCGTCCAAAACCCTCTTTCTTATTTATTTATAATGTTTTTACACAAGCTTGTACAGGTTTAGTCAAACTAATTTTGGTTCGTGACTCGAACTTGAACGAGCAATATGTATTGTTAGGGATGCATTTCAGTCTTGGAATGTAAGAATACACCAAAAACTTATGTTCTATAGAAAGCGTTATTGGTATTCGCTTCGTTGATTGTTTAGCGGATTGTGACAATTTGACTTAACTTAGCTATATTATATACATAAATCAATAATCATATTAACATTACAAGGCGAAATGATCATTTTTGAAATAATAAATACTGATCGAAATAAGGGATCTTTGTCAGGTTTAAGAATACATAGAATCTATGATTTATAGCCTACTCTACTTACAGTGATTGATATGAAAATTAATGTGAACTGAAACATCTAAATGTAATACGAAATAGTAGTTCAATATAATAAAAATCAAACCTGAAGACAAATTGTGATGTTTTGGAGCAGAGATCACACATATGACCAAAATAATCGAGCTAACCAAATGTTTAGCGTCTCTCTAGCTTACATGGTAGATTTGGCTCGATTAAGATCGATAAAATTATGATAAATGGCAAATAAATTGAACATTGAACATAATACGATGTGAAGATGGCATAAGGCAATAAGACCATAGCCCCCATGTAAGATGACTTTCTGTCCAACATTTCTTATGACGTGTTTTATGTTTTCAACTGCCTGAAGTGAGAGCAAAACCTTTGGTTGGTATCTTGCGTCAACGTGATTTCGAATTTCTGCAACCTAATGACTTGCTTCTTGTTTCTAATACAAAATATTTAATTTGCCAGTCTTTTATATATCTATCAGGGTTCTTTTTTTAGAATAAAACCCCATATTATCGCAACGGAGAACGATGGGATTATCTTTGTCAAGATTGAAGTGTTAAAATACAGAGGCAAAGAGGTCTTGTATACCTAGTATGCAAGTAACTCATTTTGTTCTCTAATGAAATACTAACCTTTAAAACAAATAACAGAAACTTACCCTAATGATGAGATGTGTGAATATTCAATCAAACAGGTGAAATAGTTTTATAAACAATAAAATAAAGCAAAAATGTCCACCCTAAATAACTCCACTTACTTGATTTGATAAGTTACTCGTTTTACGTTATTCGACGCGCAGTTGTGAGTTTGCTAGAAGAATCGGAAGTCTCGAGAATAGTTTTCACTTGGTCACGTTTGTTCGCATGTCAATATCAACTTACTCTTGTCAAACGATTGACTACTCAAATTTTAAGATTTATGTAAAAAAAGCAAAAACCTGTAAAAAAGAAGAAAAAAACTTGACTAAAGTACAAGAAAATTAGTAAGATCTTCTAGGACCGTATGTTTGAGGGTCGTCAGTTGATGGAAGTTTTCAATCGTTACCCTCTATAAATAAATACAATAATGATATAAATATCCAATCAACGAAAGAAAATACAGGAAGAAAAAAAAAGGATAAAATAAACGACAACAAAACCCTCCTCTCTACACATCCTCAGGGCACACACAAAGGAAAGGTACTTAAACCATCTACTCGTTAAGCAAGCAACCACTTAAGCAACACCTGATCCTAAAAGTTTCTTTTAAAAATTCAATGTCAAGTACGTATACCAGCTTTTGAACAGTTTTTGTGTACAAGTAGACGTCCATCTCTGTTAGCAATTGACAACTTCTGATCATGAGATTTTCATCAAAGATATTGAACAAGCTAAAAATAGAACAATTCTACCCAATTATATGCCTCTTATCTCTAGAATTAACTAATTCTTAAGTATACATTATTATCATTTGTATGGTTTACTGTTGAGCGTCAGTCTCTCATTCAGAGACGCACGCGCTGCTATATTGTGTTTTTGTTTTGTATTCTATCAGCTCGTGCAGTGTAACCGTTTTGTTCCCATAGTTTGTATTGTTGTCACGCGCGTAGATCGAAGCACACTCAGTTGTAACATCTATCCCTGATGATGGGTCTGGAACCCGAAAGCTCGGATTAAATATCTGAAAAACATAGCGTAGATGAGACGTCTATTTAAAAATATCAAGCTAAAAATAGTTAAACCACTACGATGTATCATTAACCTTCGGGGGGGACGCCTTTTGGTTCGATCTCCTTTGACCGATAACTTCGGCCAGGGTAGACTTTGTTTCCACTTGCCAAGAAACCAAGGGGTTCTCTCTGGGTTTTCCTTTGTTTGTCGCACACGAACTGCTGAACTTAGAGTTGAGTGTTTAGAATAATAAATGTCGTAAGGAGTGTAATTATCCAGTTAGCAAATCAAGCACTTAAGCGGCTAAACTTGAGAACTTGAGCCGTATATGAAAACTCAGAAAACATTTTCCCCTTTCTAGGGGAACACTAAGTCCTCGAAGAGGGCCCTCAAGTCACATGAATAAACGACCTACTTTGCTTAATATTACTAGCAGATATCGGAGACTTGCAAACTAACCTCTTGAACAACGCCTTAATGTTCCCATTTCAGTCTTGTAATTAAGAATCTTTGTAGCTATTTCATGTCGTTTAAAGACAGTATTCAGCACACAAAGAATATAATTTTCAAGGAGTGAAATAGAAAACTTTAAAATGGAAGTATTTGTATTTGTATTTGTTAACTTACTGGCTGTCATGTAAGAAGAGGGACTTCGCCGTCAAAAAAATCCTTGTTTCACAGCCAAAGACACAGCTTGTACAGAAATATAGAAATGGCAATACAACAAACCAAAACAGGATGACGTCATGGATAAATTAATTCATACCACAATGACGTAGCATAATGTTAAAATGCGAAATGCACTGATTTAGGATTGCAGTAGTAATAAAGAATGAGATTTATTTATTATATATGAAAAGAGTAAATCTATACGAAAGAGACCCACAATGAGAATTCAAATGAAAAAAAACCCAGGATACTTGCACATTAAAGTGTTTTCCTTTCCCTCAACCCCACCCCACCCCCACTAAATCAAAAGGTAATTGTGGAAAATTCTGAACATCGAGAAGAACTTACGCACTTAATGAATTAGGGAAGTCAGTTAACGTCTATTTGATTACAAACACTAAAATCTTGGATGACTTTGATGTTGGACATGTTGGACTTGCGACGATTTTTGTTGCTTGACGACAGCAACGTACAAAGTCCATTCAGAAAGGTTTTCACGTCCGAGTATCGAACAGTTTAACGGAGATGGATGCGATGAAAATTATTCCAAGCAGAGTAGTACAATACAGAATGTGGCAAGGAATAAGAAATTAACTATCAGCGTTTTTCCGCCTAACATCCGACAGGCATGATCTCACTAATGAGAGAAGTTGTGACTCTAATTTAGTCATATTAAAATAATGACCGAAAACGTGTTCAGGCCTAAAAATTGTTTTTGCTTGCTCACAAACCTAATAAAAGAAATTGAATCCAAGGTCTTCCATGTAAAAGCAAACATTATCATAATTAAATACAGACAATGTTTACATCGTTATTCCAAAGGAAGTTTCACATGAAGTCTGAACAAGTGCTCCATCGATGCATATTTGAATAACACAGGAGTTCCGGAATCAAATTTCCTTCAATCTCGTATCCAGAGCCTACGTTACTTTCAGTCTGCCGTCAATCACGTCGAGCATGCGCAGTAACATAATTTAGCAATGTGCGAATGAGTGAGTGAGTGACTCATTTGCATATTCGACCCCTCACTATAACTCGTGGATTTGCAATCCACGAGTTAAAAACGTCGCTTAATGTTTAGTCATTAGGTCTTGTGACTTTTAGTTTGTATGCTTAGCCTATCTAGCATTAATTAGTTTCTGTTTACATTTTGTTTCTTTTAAGCACATGTCAGTCATTGTATACTTATATATATAGACTTATAGCACAATAGACCACAATATTCTTAGGCGTAAGTTGTCATGCTATGGAGTGGTTCAGTTCGTATCTATGTAATCGCATGCAAAAATATCTTGAACATTTGAACGTGAATGGTGAACTGTCCAGTGTGCGCGCGTTTACTTGCGGCGTCCACCAAGGAAGTCTCACCGGCCCCCTTTTTTATTGTATATCAATGATTTACCAAACTGTCCAAGTAAAGTCTCCCCCAAATGTATGCCGACGAAACAAGTGATAGAATTGCCGCTGGTAGTACTCTTGAACTTGAGCCTGAGATTAATGCTAAACTAGATCATCTCTGTGATTAATGGCTGGCAATAAACAAGCTTAGCTTAAATGATATATGCCAAACCAGAACTTTTGCTAATAGTGACAGTCATTAACATATAATTCTGACTCGGCGTGAACATGTCAATCAGACTACCAAAAAGATTTATTGTGCCATTAGGTGCGCTTAAGCGGCTGAGACCTTTTATGCGTAAAGATACAGCTATCAAGTTGTATCACTCGCTGATTCAGCCGTATTTCAACTACTGTTGTCCGGTGTGGGATGGCCTGAGAAATCAGTTGGCAGACAAATAAAAACTTCAAAATCGTGCCGCTAGAGTGGTCACCAAGTCAACATACGATGCAAGTGCCACTGCCCTTCTTAAGTCCCTGGATTGGGATAATCTAGCCACAAGGGGGAAAAAACTAAAATTGATTGTAATGTCTTGAACATTAATTGTAAGTAATAAGTAATGTCTTGAACATTACAATCATTTTAGTTTTCCCCCCTTGTGGATAGATTATCCCAATCCAGGGACTTAAGCAAACTGCAAACTCCGGACAGCTGTATAGTACTTACAGTATAGACTATGAGCTGAGGGACAAGGAGAATAAACTGTCCGGCTCACCCAAAGCCACGTACTGATTACTTAAAAATGCTTCAGTGGGACTGAACTATGAAATGATCTCCCTAGTGAAGTAAGAGCCATCAACTCTCTTCCTAGTTTAAAAGAGAAGTTAACAAAAATTCGTTTTGTTGACCCGTACTCCCACACGGCAAACAGATGTAAAGCAGCGTTTTTAACAAGCTGTAGTTATTAATGCTGATGTTTTTTACCGTGGATAAATAAAGTTCATCTCTGTCTGTCTGTCTGTCTGTCTGTCTGTCTGTCTGTCTGTCTGTCTGTCTGTCTGTCTGTCTGTCTGTCTGTCTGTCTGTCTGTCTGTCTGTCTGTCTATTTTGGCCCCTGAATGTACTGAAAAGTTCAAAAAAGCACTATCATCACTTGAGGTCAAATCTTTGATAGTCGAGTTTTTGGAAACAAATATTGAGCATATGGAGACAACCGTTCAACTTGTTAACACTATACATTCATCAAACTGCCAGAAAATCTTTGACACTTAGAAGAAACAAACGTAAAAAGAGAAAAACTACTATTGCAATAAGAAATGGTTCGATTTCCAATGTAGAAAGGCTCGGAAAGACCTAAGACAACTTTCAAATCAAAAACTGATCCATCATTTAATGATAAGAAATTTGTATCATCCAAAACTAAAACAATCTAAAATCTATTACAGTCTAAAAGAAATCATTTTCACTCGGAAAAGTTATTAGAACTTGAAAGAAACTTTGGTAATGTTGATTTTTGGAAAATAGTAACATCTGCAAATGAAAACTTACAGGAAGAAAAAGTTTCTCCCATTAAAGAACAACAATGGATTAATCATTTCGAGTCACTACATTCAAGTCAACAAGTTTCTATATAGATCAACAATCTGTAATTGATAATTCATGAATTTGGAAAATGACTTGGCGCAAATAGTTAATACTGATATTAACGACCAATTCCTGTTAAAGAATAACAATATGTGCAAAAATGCTAAAAATGGGAAAGAAAGAAAGAAATTATTACTTTCCATTCAGACGGATAGGTTTTTGTTTCAATTGAATAATTAAAAAGATCAGCCATTAAGTTACAAATATAAGGAGCTGCTAATAATGAATTTAGTATTTTATCAAGACCATTTGCTTTTGCTGTGTTTAAACTATTTAAAGACATTAGAAGGATTTATCGAGTGAAAAGCAAACTTTTGGTTTACTTTTTTAATGTAATCAACAAAAGATTTACTAACTGAAGACTCAGGGTTTATTTCAGCTGCCAGTTTACCAGCGATTTCTAAAAAGTATGTATTGAAAACATCGCCGCATGCAATTTGAATTGATACAGTTTTTTGAGAAGTCTCTCTAATTTCATGACTTTCTACATGATCTGATTTTTTACCCCTTAGGCTATTCAAATACTCCTAGTGCTAGGATACTCCTACCGGCGAGACAGGATGATCCAAGTATCAACAAGTAGTAGGATGATCCTAGTAGCCGAAGTGAAGACACAAATTTCCATGTAAACAGAATGCAGTAAATGTATAGCTAGCAGGTAGGATGATTCGCCTGCTAGGATGATCCTAGTGCCAAAAAGTGCTATTTTATGCTAATCCTATTCAGTTTTCTATTGTTTGATTAGCGCTATGTAGTGTGTATGTAGTGTTTTTACTTTACTGCCGGCCAACAAGTTTCCAGTATTTAGTATCTATTATAAAGTAATTATGAATTAGTATTTTAGTGTAAACTTGAGATTAGTTTTTACAGCCTTTAGGTAGACCAATGTTAAGTATTGTATTTAGTTATTGAGAGACACCACGATGAAACAAAGGTTACTATTATTATTATCATCATCATCATTATCATTATCATCATTATTATTATTATCATCATCATCATCATTATAATCATCATCATTATTATTATCATCTATCTATCTGTCTGTCTGTCTGTCTGTCTATCTATCTGTATATCTATCTTTAGCTTTGTAACGAACTTTTGTAATCATTCTCCTGAAGATGGCATAAGCTGTCGAAACCTGTCGAGATTAAAAGTTGTTTTCGTATATTTGAAAGTTATTTTATCGCTGATGATTTTGCGATGTTATCACACTAGAGTACAAACACTAAAAGCGTGCAACATGAATAGTACTAAATAGTGCTATCTTATGGAAATTCTATTGTTTTCTATTGTTTAATTAGTGCTATTTTATAGTACTAAATAGTGCAAAGTATTGTACGCCTTTAGTGTTCGTAGAGTGATCGCACTTAATCCGTGAAATTGTACTAGCTAAATAATGCAAAATAGCATTATTAAACAATGAAAAACAAAGGATTTTATACTTTTTAGTACAAAGTAGATTTTGTACTTTTTAGTACAAAGTAGATTTTGTACTTTTTCACGGATTAAGTGCGATCACTCTACTCTATGTATGTGTGCCAATTATCTTAATGATTTTCAATTTGCATAAGATGTTTATGCCGCAATATGGTGACACCGTACGTCAGCGTGTCACGGTCCTAGTTGCAATCAAACGAAGAAAGTATATAGCAAAATATTCTTAATACAGGAATTGCGCTTCACAAGTATGGTTTTTGGAAATGTTATTTCAAAATATTATTTTGAACTTGTATGGAAATAATTTTTGTTCATAGTACGAAAATGTTATGTTAACTTTCTAATTAGCACGAAGCTTATAGTCTTACAAAAAGTACACAACGAAATAGAACTTGGAAAAAGCGCTTTATATGTCTTGTTCGCTCCTGTTAGGTAAATCAAACCTAATACAGCATTGTTTACTGAACGTTAGTATGCAAACATTGACTTATCTATTATTTATCAAACAGAATGCAAATCTTTGTACTAATTTGCTGAATAATAATTTTTCCATCGTCTTAAATCCATGGTGGAACCTCTTTATACCTAGTAATTGGATCATCTGATTGATAGATTGCCTTTACAATTCTATTGCTTACCAAGTCGTATTCTTGACTATGTAAAGCAATAAAAGTTTGTATTTCAAGACGTATGAGTTCTAAGTAAAGGGTAAACATGAATACTACTTGAATAAATATTATAAAGTCAACTTAAAATCAGTTATATCTATGAATGATAATTTTCGGAGAATCTTTTAAGATGTAAAAAATTAAGAAGGAAAAATGTTTCTGAAGACGTCGCAGAATTTGGCTTCCTAGGAATTAAAGCAACATTGTTCCAGTTGATGGCTTGAATGCACTACAATACTGATAATCTAAACAAAACAAGTTATTTGTTATATAACATAGATAAGTACGAATCGTTTAGAACACTGATGTCAATCTAATGCAGAAGAGGTGAGATTAAAGACCGAAAAGTCAGTGAATAAACTAACAGGAAAAACTTACCAGGTCTTCCAGAAGTCGACGACTCTCAAAGTACAACCTCCTTAGACGTCAAGATTTGAACAAACTTTGGTCAACTTTTAATTGAGGTTTTCCCCACACAATCTTCTTATAAAGATGTCGAGAGCCAACGATTGACAAGTATGGAACTTCGAGATCATTGAAGGAATTAGTATGGAATCAAAATTCGAGTAGTCATAGTCAAAGTCACTGTGATGTCTCATACACTGTTGATATTTCATTGGTTGTGTGAATTCAAGCGAATTATTGTGTTTTCAAACACTCGACTGCTTGTCAATTATGCTAATGATATACTATATGAAAGCCAATCGAAGAGCTGCATAGAAGTGGACAATCTACATCAGCTGCTTTATTAACTCACAACGCTTTCGCATCACTCCGTCATCAACGCTTCCTGTTCACCTTTTGAGAAACTCTGTTTGATACTAATTGACTTTTCATCTGACAAAATAAAACCATAGGTTGTGCATGGGTTTCCAGTATTGCATCACCTCAACTACGAAGATCCCTCATGTCTTATGCTTAGACGCTAGGGGTATCAAACCAATGGGATGACATCTTTCGAGCTACTTTAACTAAATTACCTTTTTATAGTTATCTAAGCTGTGCTCATCTACAATACTCTTAATTACTGGCTCATAAATGTGTAATAATATTAATTACTGTTGTATCTTGGAATAAACTGTAGAAAAATAGGGAGAAACAACCTAACCACGACCATGTACTCTGGACTTATGTTTATTCCATGACTACGCATGCCAAGCTCTATACAACAATCACTAGACCAGTACAATTAAGATTTTTCTTCAAGGAGGCGCTACATTCCCTATTGTTTTGTCTTCGAGAGTGAGCCGCAAAGGGAATCTAAGGGGACTACTGTCTGATAAGTGGCATGTGACTTTGGCGTAGAGGTGTTTGGTCCATAGTCAAGGAAGGCTTGAATTTTTGAGTTCCTGGAAACTGAGACTGGAGTGTTATATCTGCGTTATACAAACAAACAAACAAACGAACCATCAATCAACCACCCATCCACCCACCAACCAAACCAAGCAACCAACCAAGCAACCAATCTATAGAGCAAAATTTTACTACAACAAATGCGTGTTCGAAGATAGTCGAGAAACTTGAAGAAACAATACGTCGTAGAACTATGGAATTCTTTAATGTGCGAATTTTCGACTAGCCATTACTAGTCTTCATCAGGCTTAAAAGGATTACAATTGGAATCGGTATATGTATATATAAGATATGGATATAGGAAGTGACGTAACAGGAAATAGATATACAAGTTTACAAATGTGGTAAATACACGGAAATTACAGTAAAGATAAGAAATGGTAATACTTAAAAATGCATATGTATAAAATGAATGGAAATAAAACTAAAACGTCTCATCGCGTTTATATATTAAGTCCATTAGGTTCAAGTGAATTAGCAAGCGTGGTTATGTAGTGAGCTTCTTTAGCTTTGCGGATGGCATCGCGATTAGAGGTGATTATTTCAATGGGGATAAGTAAAAACGTTAGTTCGAAGAGATTGCATTCCTATACCGCCTAGATGCGTTTTGTTTCAGTTACAAACTCATTTCTGAAGTGGACAATATCTCTTTGTCAATGTTACTTCAGTGTTATTGAAGATACGATCGAGACAATAAACGCAAATCCTTCTACATATATCTGATAGGTTGAAAAGGGAAAACACTACAAACAAGCGCAGAAATCATGGGCATTGTTTCTGCGCATTTTGTCTGCGCATTTCTCAAATCGTCGAAAATCCTTGAAAAAGCTTTTATTTTTATAATACTATGTAGAAACCTTAGAAAATGCTGAAAAACAACATTTTTCTTGCTTTTTTCGCAATATTTGGTTATGAAGTAGTTGAATTGTGGCGTCAGCTATCACGTACAGACGTCATTAAGCATATGCGCTCAGAGAGGAGTATTTTTTTCGAAATTAATTTATTTTTTCTTGAAATTAAAAGCCGGTTTCTTTTGATTTTTGCGTATTAAAAAAAAAAAAAAAAAAAAGAAAAGATACTTATATATTTTCATAATGTTTTTGTGCCCAAACGATTTGTAGAAAGTGGAAAACGTAAGACGTGATCAAATTCAAAATGGCGGCCACATTTTCAAAGTTTAAAGCTTCATATCTCCAAAACGAAAGTCGGTGACCCCCATTTTTATTTTGTTTTCTGAAACTACTTTATAATATCTATCTTTACAGGAAAAATAAAAGAAATCTGTCTAGAGAATCAAATTGAAATTACATATTTTGTGTCTGATTGGATACAAATTTCAGGTAATTTTTAGGCTGCAAGGTGCACACTCTTTAGCTCAATATCTTTAACCACTAGTTTTTAATACAAAAAAAAAATGCTACATCAATTATTGTCCTTCGCTGACCTCTTCAATGTGTGGGGGCGTAGGAATTCGCATTTTCATCGCAAATATGGATCTTCCTTGGACAAATTCTCCCTGTTTGCGTCTAATGTCGCTGAATTTTTACTGCACAAGGGTAAGCTATCCACTACACTGTGGCGGATAAAACGAAATTCGGTGACCCGCCTTTCTTATTTCTTGTTTTAATTCATATTGTTTTCTTTACATGCAATTTTAAAAAAATTCTGCTAGAGAATTTTTGCACATGAACGTCCTTACGTACGGTGCCAACTAATATGAAGCTCCCCCAAGAAGCTATATGGGTACTAAAGTAGTCCTCATAGGCTGTTAGAATTCAAGAAAAAAATTGGGGGTCATCACGCATTTTATTGAATTATACATCATCAAATGTTGCGAAAAATGCGAATTCTTTCGACCCAAAGAAAAAATTATAAATTCTCCATTTCTTCAAAAAGTTTCCAAACTTTTTTTCCAAAAACACTTTAGGCATAATGCTCTTATTGATCAATGCCGTGAAAACCATGAAAACCGAAAAGAACATTTTTAAAAATAACATTTATTTGGCTTTAGGCTTGTTTCAGTTCATGGTGACTTAATATACAATGTGAGACACTCCTACCATCTTTCAATTTTAAATTTATAAAAAAACTTACAAAATCCTAGCTTCAACATTACTTTATAATATAGCAAAAGAAAAATAAGGGGGATCCAGGCGATTTAACCGATAAACGCACGAAATCTGATAAGGAATTGCGTAAATGACAACTAAATCCCTAGCCCTCCCTAGAGAATACAAAAATATTCAAGATGGCGCCCAGAATCAGATCGTTATTTTCTGTGAACAAAGCAATCGTTTTTATGCTTTTTATTCAAAGAAAGGGATTTTATTTTAGTATAAGAAAGGCTATATGCTTTTCTAAACCCAGACCGTATTACTTTCTCCAAAAATCGAACATTTTTTTGTTTTCACAATGGTTTTCCCACGAAGGAAAAATGTTTGTTATTCAAATTTGTGTCGCGCGCGCGCTCGATGAGCAAAATGCGCAGAACGAGATGCGCGCTGACAAAAGTAGGCACCGTCCTTAAAATAACCACTACATGACTGTATAACATACAATAAACACAAACCTGACCTTGACATTCGAATCACTGCCAACTCATACTGATGTCATGTCTTCTCTGGAACAGGACATGACGTCATGTTCGTCAATTGTCTTTAAACAAAGATCGTGTTTCCAGAGAACGAAACAATACAAGGTATTGGTGACCTAAAGATTACTGGACTACCATTCTTGTCGTTATATCACTTTTAGATATATTTCATGATAGAATGAAGGTGTTCATGATATAGTTTTCATGTTCCATTGCACAACAAACACTCGCATGAACAACAAATGCAGAATATGTCGATTCGTTAAGGTAGTTTATTCTTTTTACTACAGAGCACATTGAGTAAAGGCTTCGATACCAGGTAGCGATAAGTTTATAGTTACTTATGCTTGTCTGATGTGTTGCCATAAGGGATTCTCTTCCGGCTAACCCCAAATCAACACGTGAGATGGATTGTGTGTGTGTACATTTGTTGCAGTGTTTACATAACATTTTTAGTCTAGGATGGCTTGACAATAATTGCTCATAAGAAACACTTTATTATAAGAAAATTGAACAAAACAACTTTCTCTAGTAATTTTTAAGGCGTAAAAGAGGGAAGAAAAACAAAAACAAATAAAAACAACAACAACAAACAAACCAAAACGAACCAAATCAAAACAAAACAAAACAAAAAACAACTGAAACAAACAAACAAAAAACAACAAAGGGAGTAAACCATTTCCCGCAATTGTCTCATTGAGTCAGGCTATATATATTTGACTAATTTAGGGTACATCAGGCTATATCTATTTGATTAATTTAGGGTATATCAGGGTATATATATTTGATTAATTTAGGGTATATCAGGCTATATATATTTGACTAATTTAGCATTGAATTCTTCCAGTAACAAAAGACTAGCAAGTCTGCTGCTGGAATGCGTGTATGAAATTTTAATGGCTTGTGCTCAAGCTCCATACTAGAAAATACCGCAGCAAGTATAAACAAATGCAAATTTCAGTGACAAACCAAGGAATTTTCATACATCAATTGTGTTCTTATACAGAAACCTTGGTTACGACAAACCGCTGACCTATGTCATGTTTTTCTAGTAAGTTCTAATAAGCATAATGACGTAATGTCTCCTCCCTCTCTAGACCAGAATCCTTTTCGAGTAGCTTTTGTTCGAATTATTGTGTTTGTATTCTCGAAGGAATATAAAATTTGAATATGAAAGACTCTTGAAAAGGATTCTGGTATAGGGAGGGGACAGAAATGCTAGGGGCTTATTAATCATCTAGGGAAATTCATAAAATACTTATAAACGACTTATCAAGAATGCAGACGAACATTCTCAGATTTGGAAGTAAAAAAACATCTAGCATGGTATTGGAGGAGCATATTTATTTAAGTGATAATTCGAAGAATGTCAATTAATTCTAAGCTGGTGTGTGTTTTGTGGGATAAATTATACGTTAATGTGCTAGAGTTCCCAGGTATTAATATAATCCACTGGGAAGCATCCAAGAGAATTATGATGAAGCTTTGTACAAATATTTCAAGCATTTGGTTCAAATTATCCCACGCAGCAAATTTCTCACCAACCCCTGCCGGTAAGAAGTCTTGTTCAAGTGGAGCACATTTGACTTGGGAGTTTCGGGTGATTGATCAACCATCAGACTTGAACTTTTGTGTTGACGTCAAGTTAGTTCCCATCACATCAGCTCGAACATTAAGCGTTACGAACTAAAGTCCAGTGAGTTTAAGACAGTTGGAAAGAAACTGCCAAACTTTAGGAGTATATCAAAGCAATATAACCCAATTGGAAAAGTGCTGCGCTACAAGTTGCAACTACAGTGGTAAGAAGGATCATAATTCGGTTTATTCCCATATACACGATATAGGCTTCTTATATTAGCTGTCTCGTGAAACTTGTTTGCTTTGTATATGTACTGCAATGTTCGCTTTAAACCTTTAATGCCTGCGCTCTCTAGATATTCTAAGTGACTTCAGAAATGAAATTGAGAACTGATCTTTATTTAGGTAGCCTATTTGAAAGAAATTACTCACAGCAATTTTGCTAGAGCGATAGCACTAAAACCGTGAAACATGTACTAACTAAAAAGTACAAATAGTACTAATGAAACAATAGAAAACAAAGGGTTTTGCTACTATTTGTCTCTATTTAGTTACTAAGTTATTTCACGGTTTAAGTGTTATCGCTCTAGAAATGAGTAATTTATATGACTTAAATAATATAAAATATATCAAATAATATAAAACTTATATAAGTTTTATAAATACTTTGGGAAAGATTCGGATTACCACTTTAACTAGGAAACGAATATTTAATAGAAAACTGGAACTGAGACACCAGCAAGTTCTTTTCTATACCATTTGTAGTCTAGTTCAGTTAAAGTATAAACCTAAACGGAAAGGACAAAGAAATTTGTAGGAAAACACACGTACAATTGTGACTTTTTTCAATGCATTTTTCATTTACCGTTGACAAAATCTCCACTGCTATGTTTTTCTGGAATTTCCGGGCAGATTTCAAGAGAACTTATTCAAAATATTAGTTTGTTTGACATTATTCAATAAACTTGCTGTCTGACCTACAATGACTACCTTAAGTAATTTGTGAAAAAGTGTAGGCTGTCTTTTTTTGTCTGTCACTCGAATCAACTGACTATTCAATAAGTCTTCACATGAAATCAACAGATAACAATAAGAGTCAACTTCAAACTGCTCTAAGTGTAAAACTAGCATATTTCTCGAATGGCTGATCGTAAACATTGTCACAGGGGATTTTTTCTCGAGTAAATTTACAATTATAATGATTTCAAATGTTACGAATGGATATTGCTGCTCAAGTAATTCATGGTTCCGAATCCCCTTAGTTACCGTTGCTATGTTCCACAAGCTCAAAGAATTTGCTAGAATATCTCAGAAATGAAAACTCTGATCGCTGAAAATTAACTATAAATTGTTTTAATTGTTGACTGTCCTGAGAAAATAAAAGAAAATCGCTTCGTAATCCTTGTAGTACTGACTCTATAAAACAGATACTGAGTATATTTGTTTGTGGGATAAAATTCTAATTCCACTGGGAGAACTGCTACAACTACGATTGGTTTGCTATTGTTTGAGTCGGAACCACGAATCACGTACAATATAGTTTTTACACCAACGTGATCAACCCCTAGGAAATAAATTGAACATGGGCCTATTAGAGACAACCTGGATTACAAATGCAAGTGTAGTTTCATCACTCACAGTTTCATACTCCCACTTAAGTTTGAATATATTCTACAACAGTACTGCAGGATGTTGATACTCTGATAACTTGCATAAAGGCTATCAGAGAACTTCATCAACCACTAAATGTCAGACGTTTTATAGCCTGTCAGCTATATATAGGATGCAGAGAACAATGTGTAATTACATGCGTGTTATTATATATTCACTGAAAAATCTGTCAATACAGCCATTCATAAGGTTGTTTATTCAACTAACATCAAAACAGATTGTACAGACGTTTATACCTCAGACATCTCCGTCTGAATCTTGACGAAAAATAACAGAGATACAACGACACGTACGTTACGTATACTGTATCGCAAAGGAAATGCGCAATTTCATAGGAACAGGAAACGCTAATAGCTCATTTTTATGCTTGGGAAGTGGTCGACCATTCTCGCTTTTGGTAATGTGCCAGTCAAATATGCATAGATCTACTGTCTAAGGATGTGTCACGTAAAAGACTATAAATGACTGCAAGAGTAATAACTGTCCATTTTAGCAGAGGGAACTGAAATGATGTTTTCATGACTGAGTCTTAATTATTTTCTATTCTTTTATTGGTGGATAAAAATACCCAATAGTCGATAGCAACTACGATACATCATACTATATTGAGCCTTATGGATACCTGCATCGAAACAGAACAGCTTTGCACGGTACAGTAATTAGCCCAATTTATACAAAAACATAAATACCGTCACTTCATAAACCTTTATTCGCTAGGTTAGAACGCACCAGATTTTCATCTATAGTAAAGACGAATTTACAGATCAATCAAAAGTAGTATTCTGGAGATGGATTCGGAAAGCTTTCCGGCACATTCTCTCTTCATAACAACATTGTGGATCGTCACGCATAAATAGTTAGCAAAGACGATAATATTTTAATGTGGTTGAATAACTCGGTGTAAATTTATGTTGTGACAAGGGATAAACAAAAGTAAAACACAAAGGACGAACCGTGGGAAAATCAGGATTAGACAGGGCGTGATTTGCAAGTGAAATATTTTCAAATAGAGAGCAGTGCACTTCGAGAATTTCACGAAAATTTTAGCTTCTCGTTATCCAGAACAATCTTCAACAATTTCAATAGGCGACTTGCATTATGGCGTCATATACTACAACTACCAGAATGCTTCGCCCACCTTCTTTTGAGAAACAATTAGTGTCAATTGTTTTGCTCATTCTCAGAAGGGAATAAAAATCTGAATGAGAAAGAGAATTCGTAAAGGCGCTGTTACACTGTGCAATTTTCTCAGCAACTTGTCTCGCAACGGCGTTGCGAAACAAGTTGCAGAGAAAATTATTTTCCCCAGCAACTGGCCGAAAATATTGCAAGTTGCTGGGGAAAACTGCACAGTGTAACAGCGCCATAATTTTCTCTGAAACTTGTTTTGCAACGCCGTTGCGAGACAAGTTGCTGAGAAAATTGCACAGTGTAACAGCGCTTTAAAGCATTCTGGTAGTTATAGTAAAATGACGCCATCGTGCAAATGGCCTATTACAGTTCATTAGTACATATTGACATCGGTTCTTTGATGGTGTAAATTGCCATCAAAAACAAGTATTTGGAAGGAAGATTATTAAGATTGAGTATCTGTGAAGGCCAATATCAGTTGAGTATTGAATGTGAATCATATACAATATCACACATCTAAGATTTTGCGCATTGTATTCACAGAAGTAATGGACCTCTGGTTAATCATACTGCTAAGCGCCGTGGGTGGATTATTACTGTTGGCATTTATCGTGTTGACTGCTTGGATGCTCTGTAGAAGACGCAAAAGGTAAACACAGTGGTTTGTAATAAAGAACAACAGCTATTGGGTTCTTATAGTCTATCAAAGATTGTGTAAGTGGAGCATCTCCAACACGCGAATACAAGGGACGGATTTCAATTAGCTAATAAAAGCTCATAAAATTCTCATTGTTAAATAACCAGCAAATACTATTCATGTGCTATCAAGCAATATTGCAATGAAAACCTGTCATTCAGACAATAAAATCTTCCACTGAAACGTCGACTGATATCAGTAACTAATGTTCGGTTTCCCTTATTCAGAAAATCTATTTTATTGGCAGTGGGAGGCAAACCTTATCAAGACAGCTGGGTGTTGAAGGTTAATATCCTCCTTGCTCCTTGGCTACCTAGAGCCTCTTGTATCTATCGGCACAGCCTAAAAAAGGGGCACGCTGCCTGCGTTTAGTTACGATCGTTCATGGAATAATGCACGAACGCTTTATTTACTTTTAGGTCTAGTTTACTAAAAACCTACGAACGACAAAACGGTAAAGTTTGGCAAGCTCACGATTACGTTGTCGAGGTCGATGATGAGGAATTACCATCAGAACGCTTAGATGGACTTTGTAAGGACACCATCTCAGGATCGACGTTTCCAAGGAGATCCAAGAAAGACGAATACAAGCCCGAACCAGAAGAAGATGGACTGTGCAAGGAAACAAAAATTCGATCGTCTTTACCTCGCCGATCCAAATTGGAAGACACTTGGCTAAAGCCTGTTGAGAATGGTGGTCACTCGGTATCTGAGACTGCACTAGTCAAGTCGTCACTCCCTGCTGGTGCATGGGAAACTACGTTAGATGCAAGCAAGACTGACCAACCCAAGCAACCAGAGAAAAAAGAATCCAAAGTTACCGATGTAACCCTTCATAACGCTACTGCAAATGTCATCACTCACGATGATGATGATTACACCTCAAGGACATCATCTGATGACAGTAAAGACCAACGACCAATAAAGAAAGAACATTCCAACCTACGTAAATTTTCCATCGAGAGAAAACGATCCAAGTCGTTTAACACGGATTTGGATGAAGTCCCGGAATACACCAAACCAGTCAAAAGGGCCTTTTCCAACCCAAGTATTGTAACCAGACAAAAGATGATCAAGGCGGATAAACGATTCCAAAGCTTGAGTACTTGGAAAGAATCTTTTCCTCTTCCCGAACCAGATTACCCTTCAGCTAGAAATTCACCCTCCGTCTCTAGAAAGACAAGCAACGTTCACGTCCCTCTCTCCAGTGCTACGAGTGATTCTGGTGTAGAAATTATCGAATCTGTTTCTGGGCATGAAAGTGAGACTCGGTCTGACAGTGTCCCAGATTCACAAGGAAATAACACACAGCAAATGGCACAACAAGACAGTGGAGAAGGATCGTTTTTATCAAAGGAATTACGATCTATCATCAATGTAGAGACGAAAGACGACACTACATTAACTGATGGACAGAAAAATAACCACACTACAGTCAGTATAAACTCCCATGTCTCACCCTCGGTTGAACAAGAAACAAAGCCTTTGCAAGATGAAGTAGCAGTGGGCATCCCTAACAATTCCATCACAGTAAAAAACGAAACTCATGAGTTATTGCAACATCAAAGTATCAAAATCACTACTGAAAAGAAACAAACGAATAGTTCCTGGGAACCACAGCCAGTCGACTTCAGAAGCGTTCAACTTAAACCAGCAGCGTGGAAGAACTATGATACAAGCCAAGACACACTCCCTGTCACTACAACAACCCTCACTGAAGATTCCGACGCCAAAAGAATCCTACCAAGTTCACTTATTACTGAAAGTCAATCTTCCAAACAAGCTCACCAGCCTACTACTGATTTAAGTAAAATCACCTCAAACTCGGTCACTATCAAGAAAACCACTGTCCCTTATAAAACAACAGGGACACATTCTGAATTAACTACAAATAATCAAGTCGACTTCCGTGCCTTTAAACTAAGGCCAACGCCCGAGGACATCAAGCAACATATCGGTTTTAAAGAACGTGCGTCAACTCAGATCGACTTGCAAAATCCAGTAAAGGCTTCAGGCAATGTTGAAAAGATAGACAATGCATCAGTAATTACCTCCATTCAGTACCCTGGTCTCAGGGGTTCGAACCTTTTGAGCCACCTCACAAACAGCAGTGGAATTGGTGAAAACCCAAGTTCCATTCAAACTACATCTGTAAAAGCCAATGGTACAATTGCTTCTAAGAGCTCCACTACTAACAACAATAACAATTTAGACACGATGATTATAATAGACGAAAAAGACGAGAAACAAACAGTTGCCCCTTCAAGTGAATCGGCACCAAAGAGTCCCCTTAGACAAACAACAGGTCCTTTACCAGCGGAAGAGAGAAGAAGAAATTGGCGTAGAGAGCAGATTGAACAAAGGCTTTCAACTAGTTTACTAATCAATGAACGGCAGCCCATTATGCAGGCATCTGGGTTGGCATACAGGTCTTGTATGCCTGAATTATTTACGAAGATCAAAGAGATTGGTGATCAGAAAGAAAGCGTTACAACAAAGTAAAACTCGAAATTAATTCCTTGCATCGCATCCTTGAGGGCGGAGATTATTCAATTCAGCCAATGTTTTGCACGAATTTGCATCAGGAAGCTATAATCTAAACGAAGTTAAGCCTGGTTTTAACTAGCAACACAAGCACAAGCGCAAGTAGCATAATAACATATCTTGAGATAACAAGCCTGACAAGTACAAGTACAGGGAACATTTTTCATCCTTGAGCGTGTGCTTATGCTTGCGTCGTAGTGAAATACGGGGACAATCGCTATAATTGTATGAATATGTTTACTCCTAATAAACATTGACTATTCAGTGTGACCAATCCAACGACTTCGCTTATAACAAACCATTTTAAAGGCGCAGAAATACAGGCAATAAAATCGTGCAACATTTCGCGCGTTGTGTTGCAAGTTGCAGAGCAAATGTTGCTCGTATTACCACCACTTCTACTTTGTGCAACAAGGAAAATTTGTTGCGCACGAGGTGTAATACAAGCAACATTTGCTCTGCAACTTGCAACGCAACAATGTTGCGCGAAATGTTGCATGATTTTGTTGCCCATATTCAACTACCGAGTCTGTGGATGCTTTTGGCGCTTTTGCTTGCCTCGCTAGTGTCATCAACCAGAATTAAATGTATGTAGGTATGCTGCGGTACAGACAGGCCCGTGTGTGTGACATGTCATGAAAGAGCCAAGCTAGTCAACTGTAAATAACCAAAATCAGATTATTTTTGTAGGAAAAATAAAACATGAAAAATTCTTCCGTGCGTCTGTATCTAATATATGTAACGTCGACGTTGAGTGGCGTGACAGTTTATTCTCTTCAGTGCATCTATTAGAGAGCTGGCGCACGGCAAAATGAAATCTATTTTTAGATACATTTCAACCAATTAGAGCGGATGTAAGATTCTGCGACGTCATCTGTGCGTGTACTGTTATCCCACTCTCGACCAATTAGAGGACGCGTAATATACCAATTATAGCATAAGATGAGTATCATTACTTCTATGCGCTTTTAGTGCAGATTATTTCGTATGAGTGTGAAAAGGCCGCGGCACGGTCGCGGCGCGGTTACGGCAGAATTTTTGAATGTTTTGATAGGAAACACGGCACTGACACGGTCACGGCACGGCGCGGTCTTTTTCACACTCATACGAAATCTGCACTAAACCTCTCAGCAAAGACCACCATTGTAATACAATACTACAGGCAGATGGTCATTTAACAGGGGTTCACCAGGCATTTGACTAATATATCATCGTACATGTCTAGATGGCAAAGACAAAATACTATTACCTTTTGTTGTAAATGGGCAGGTTTTGTAAATAGGGGTTTTTGAGTAGTCTTTATCAGACGATAAGTACAAAAATTGTAGACACACTAGTATTCAAGCTATGTATTAAATAGTCATTAAGTTCTACATTAGAGTGCACGCCATATAGAGTGGTTTTCATAAACCCGTGAAACAAAGTGTACTAATTAAAGTGTAATAAAGTGTAATAATCAAGAAATATAATAGAATACAAAAGAGCCAAAGTGTAATAAGGTGTAATAAGCTAAAGTATATTTCACGGGTTTATGAAAACCACTCTAGAGTGATTTTCATCGCACTGTCAAATACTAACTAGCTATTAGTGTATAAAGTGCATCCGTGAAACAAAATCTAATAGTCAGTGTCTAATAGTCGAACCAAAACAAAGGAAAACAATAGAATAAGTGTCTACTAATGTCTGTTAGACTAATATCTATTTCACGGATTAAGTGCCATCACTCTACAATATAGAGTGATGGCACTTATCCGTGAAACAAAATCTAATAGTCAGTGTCTAATAGTCTAATCAAAACAAAAGGAAACAATGGAATTGGGATCTACTAGTGTGTATTAGCTTAGTAACTATTTCACTCTAACCCGTGAAACACACTTTAGTGTATCACTCTTTAATACACCCCAATTCCATTGTGTTCTGTTATTTGACTATCACATCTTAACTAATACACTTTGTTTCGCAGCTTAATGAAAACCACTCTAAGCAAATAAAATTTATTAGATGCTAAATGTTTTCTCTCCTTTTGTTTCTTTGCATCTAGTAAACACTAACAGCTAATTAGTATTGCCCTGGTTTATTAAAATCACTCTATATGGAGTGCACTCTAAATGATTCTATCTATCCAGCATGTCCAGTATTAACGCCATTGACTGAAAGATGCGCCACTGAAAGAGATCAAAAGATGCTTCTTAGTCACACACACACACAACGATATACAGTTCATTTGAAACTTGCACTTTACCAGTAATACTATTGACGTGTGACACCTTTACGCCATTACAACAATTAGCGCAGGGGAAGTTAAAAAGCCTGACACTTCCAGTGGACAGTAGTCAAGATGACTATTCCTTCGATAATCCCTAATTTTGTGGTGTTTACTTAAGGACATTCGCGGCCATTGTTTCTGCGCATCTCGTCCGCTCATCTCTCTTGCGCATGGCGTGACAATTGGTTTTACCTTCAAACTGGTGTCAAAAAGACTAAAAAATAGACCTCTGTGAGGCCATGTGGTTACTGGCCTCAAATCCAAATATAGATAAAGAAACGAAAATGCAAAAAACAAAAAAAAAACAAAAACAAATAAACAAACAAAAACAAAAACAACCCAAAAACAAAAAAACAAAAAAACAAAGAATGATGTCAACAACGATCCTGGACAAACTGACTGCTTTGGGAAATGCAATGCATTCCCCTTTCCTCCTCTAAATCGCCTTAAAATGCAACCAAACCATCCAAAAACCTACAGGAACAACAGTAGGGCATTCAGACAGATGGATTTTCTGCCAGTTTACTTGTTGTTTTGCCATGTTTTGCCAGTTGACTTCATGATCGGTTTCTTCAACGGAGACTATTTTCGTGTAATTTGAAGAGCGGACCTAACGGACTTCTTTCTGTCTTTGCCTCATTTAATGTTTCAAATTCAGTAAGCTCTTTGTTCAGTTTAATGTCGTTATCAAAAAGCATTGATTAATTTAGCTATTTTAGCTAGATTTGGATCAGAAGTCCTGTGTAATGACAAATAACCCGTGGTACCCCTACAACATTTATTTTCTGGACTGTTTGTATATTTTTTGAGCCAATCATAAAACGAGTAGGCTTGTAAAATTCTGCTTCCGGTATTGTTTTTTGAAAAAAATTCAGCCAATCAGAAAACGGCCCTATTTGGATTGAACCAGAGCCCTTCTGCTGGATGGTATCACCGTGGGCTCTGGGGACGAGAATGGAACAAAAATGAGTGGTTTTTGTCAGGGGCGCGTGTCGTCCTACTTTAAGGAATAAAAAACTGAAGGGAAATTGATTAAGGAAGCAAAAAAAGAGAATACCCTTAAAATTGATACCAGTGGAAAACTTCAATCCATAACATATACATTATCACATCCATGATTTCCATTTAACAAAAGTTCAGTAAAATACTCACGGATTGCTACTTGCACCTCCAAAAGCAGGGCTTGACCCTCCTCCAAATCCACCTAATCCAGTTTGTGGCTGTTGACCAAATCTACCAAAAGCTGCTGGCTGGTTCTGTGCTATTGTTCCAAATGAAGGAGAGGTATTTTGTTGAGCGAGTGCACCAAATGTAGGACTTCCTGTTACACTAAACAAGAATTAAGAAGATAAGCCAACACCATTATGATGAAAAAACAGGAAATTTCGTGATTTTTGTGCTGACACTTGGTTTTTACATGTAGCGATCCAACAAAGCACATTTAAACATTGTTAATTTAGAAACGTCGACGTTATTATCAAAGAACAGGAGCATTACATACCTCCCAAAACCTCCTCCAGGACTACCAGTACTACCGAAGATACTGTAAAAATGCCAAAAATATACATTATACAACTGTTAAGAAATATATAACACGATTTTCCGTGTTTATATAGTCTGATCTAAACACGCGTGATGTTGGGAGAACACGAGAGAGAGCAGGGAAAGCACGAGACGTAGGCAGATCAGCAAAGTTATTATGGTCGCTACCCCTTCCACATGATTCATGAGGGAGCTGTCTCAGAAGCAAAAACAAAAAACAAAACAAAACAAAACAAAACAAAAACAAAACAAAACAAACCGCAACAAACAAACAAACAAACAAAACCCGAAGAGACCAGTAGTTTGGTCAAATTACCAATTGAAAGTGTTATGAGTTACCAAAGTGTTATATGTATAGGATAAAGAACGAGAGAGAGAGTGTGTTATATCAGATATTAAGATCCGAGCCGTAAGGCGAGGATCACCGATAAAACACTCTCTCTCGTTCTTTATGCGACTTAAAAAACTCCAACACATTTTAGAATTGTTCTCTAAAAGAAAAGAAAAAATATCCTCATATTTTATCTTGGAGAAAATCGAGGTTAAAGTTGATGTAAATTAGGCCGAATCTTTATCAGATATAAAGACACTCGTCACGGTGGCGATTTTCATTGTGTTTGCCTTATGAATTATTAATGAGTTTTTTAAGAGTTATGAAAGTGCTATAAGTTACCAAAGTGTTATGAATTATCAATGCGTTATGAACAAAATGTGTTAAAAATAAGTGATAATCAAACTAAGACACATAATCAAAAGTCACGTTTTCAGGAAATATGGAACTTCTGTATAATGGATATCTGCAGTGTGAATGCCAAGTTAATTTTTGTTTTTCTGTTTATGGTTATTCTATGAAGTCCGCTATTATATAATTCTAACTTATATAATGTACCAATCATTCAGTCAGCATCAGAGGATTATCTTATCTCTTATCTCAATGCTAATTGGAGATAAATGGTGAGACAAAAAGTATGTGAATACAATAACTGGTCACAGTTTTGAGCTTCGCGTTGTAAGTATGGTTCAACTAAGTGTGCACAAAAAGGCACGATGAATATTCTTGAGATTTTTGGTTTATCGGCTTTGAAGTGATATCATAAATCTTGGAACAAAAATGTTGAAAATGGATAGAAGCAACAGTGGCCAGCACTTTCGCTGACTATTACTATCTCTTGCTACACAAATAACAATGTCATGAAAACTCTTGCCCTTCAGACAGTTGGCAAGTGCTGCCTTCTCAAAATTTTGGGGCTGTGCACTACACAACAAACATAGACAGGTGAGCCAGTGTTTGGTGCATACTTTCCTGACTGTGAGGTGCTACCAAATGATGGACTTCCACTAAACGCTGGTACTGATCCAAAGCCTGGGGTACTACCAAAAGCTGGTGTACTACCAAAAGCTGGTGCCGCACCAAACCCTGATGAGCCTGTTTTGATTGGGAAAAAGGAAACAATAGTATGAAAAACAAGGATAGAGAACCACTAGGGAAACTACATCACACTATTAGGAACACTGATAACACAACACTGACTTAGGAAAGAAAGTTTACAATAATAAGAACACTAAACTGACAGTAAAGTGATTTGGAAAAGTGCAGACTAAAAGGCTTACTAAAGGCTGCAGTATAATCTATACATACTCGAACCAGTCCCAGTTGATACAGCAAACCCTGATGATGCTACATTACCACTAGTCCCTTTACTAAATGAGCCATCCCCAAAACCACTTGGCTGGGAAGTAAATCCTGATGATATCGGACTTCCAAATGCAGGCTACATAAGATAACAACAAATTAAAGACCAATGTGTAAGTTTCAGTAATCTGACATAAAATCGTGCCTGTTTGCTGCATTCTACGTCACATCAACCAACATTATATTGATTCAGTTGAGCAAGGTTGGATTGAAACTTACCTTGAAGATATTTTCTGATGCGCCACCAAATAATGAAGTCCCTGCAAATGTCAAAGGATATTTAGGTCTCGTCAGGTCACATTGTCAATAGTAGATAATTATTAGTTAGGTAGGCTAACAATAGGTTTTGATAAGGGTCAGTAATTATGATTGTATTGTAATGTACTGTATTGTATCGCATCGTATGACTTAACAATCACATATTTTATTATATAGATATCAATGAAATACCAGGATTTCTCCTGTTTCTAAAACTTCGTACACAGTGAAGATATCATTTTTATCCTTCACATGTGAAGATATCACCGTTGCCATGACTACCCTTGTATCAACCAATCACAAATGGCCTTAAAATTCTTCCCTGATCCTGGATATTTCATTGATATTTATAAAATAAACAGAACATTACATGGTCGCTTGGAGATACGAATTTTATCTTCTCGTGTTGAATATCTCTCACTCGTTCGCTGCGCTCACTCGTGAGAGATATCATCAACACTCGAAGATAAAATTCGTATCTCCGCGCGCCCATGTAATATCCTCTATATTTCACTCGTGAAATATCAAATGAACAATCGAAGATAAATTCCATATCTCCGCGCACCCATGTATTATTCTCTATTACATCATTCACTAATATTTTTCATTGTGTAAAAAAGTTCCTTGTAAAGCAACTAAATCACAGCTGTCTGTCGATTTTTGCGCATTAAACTACCATTAAAACAACGTAATTCATATTCGGCTGTAGAAACAAAGAATGGAATAACCCAGGCTTGATGAAATACTTAACAGTAGTTACACTTTTGCTTTATTGTATTTTACTTTTTTTATAATTTATTTTTATTTGTAATTTTGTTTTAATTTTGCTTATTTTATTTTATTTTGTAGCAGTATCTATCATCAAAACCTATATACAAACATATTGTATCTATAATCAGAGCACAATAGTATCTGTAATCAAAGCATATATACATATGGTCAATTGAAAAACGTTGTCTTGTCTAAAAACATAGAAGCTGAGACCGAAATGGTGCATGGGATCGGTGAATAATTATATTCTTATTCATTTACGCTACAACCGATAAAAATTCGAAGCCCAACCGGTCCTGCATACGCTTTCAGCATTTTGCATCGAAGGCACAGCGTAAATGAATATATCAGAATGTAATTATTCACATCCCAAGCACCATTTCGGTCTCAGCTTCTATGTTCTATGTTTTTAGACCCGACGTTTTTTTCAATTGACTATATAATTCTGTTGTTAGAAAGTTGTATGATTCAAGTAGACGATTGTGTTGTTACACCCATCTAATAATAATAATAATAACAATAATAATAATAAATTTATCCAGGAAACCTACTCGCAAAGCGATTTTCAGTAGGGTCCTATAGATATTCTGAGATATTATTTCAGTCTTTCAGTGACACTACCTAAAGCACCTACCACAATCGGAATGACCTTTACTTTCAAGTTACCAGAGCTTTATAATTTCCCTTGCTAACTCCTGGTATTTTTTGATTTTCTTTAACCCTTTTTTGTCAATTCTTCCGTCAACAGGGATTGCAACATCTATTATTTGGCACTTTTTCCCTTGTTTGTCTATTTCAATGTCAGGTCTTCTTGCAGTAATTGTGATCTGTTTATTATTATTATTATTATTATTTATTATTATTCATTTATTATTAATTTATTTATTATTATCATTAATATTCATCGTATTGTATCATATGTACTATGTATTGTATTGTACTGTACTGTATTGTATTGTATGAACAATTATGCACATACAGAAATTGGGTTCAACTTGAAATGTATAAGTGAAGTTACTTTGTTTCTCTCTTTTGTCCCAAGCAGTTTGCTAGTTGAATAAAATATATACAGTCCTGTACATATACCCCTCATTAGGCCCTGGCCTGGCAGACTATACTACTAAAAACTCAACAATCTCACTCATACCACCTGATACTGATATTACCTGATGACTGTCCTACTAAAGTGCTGGTGCTGAATGGGTTTCTGTCAGTTTGACTAGGTTGTCCTCCAAGACCAAAGCCACCAAAACCCAGCCCTAGACCTATTACCAAATTAGAACCATTGTTAGTACCTCACTTAGTACTTGATCTGGGTTAACTCGAACTCCCTGCTACCTCAAATTCCGATTACCCTCGTTTTAACCACAAAATGTACCCTTTTAACATGAATTCTCCTTTTCGATAAACCTCAACAAAGACAGCAAGAACCTTGAATTTTTCTTATAATAATGTAAAAAGTGTAGAAAAGTAATTCTGAATCCCATGAAATTCTGAATTCTGTTTATTTTGCCTGGTACAGTAATTCATTGAAGTTGGAAAGACAGATTCTTGAACGCAAAAAGAACATACTAAAAATAAAACGCCATCCAGTTAACTCGAACCCCCATTTACTCAAACTATTTTCTGTTGTCCTTGTGAGTTCGTGTTAGTGAGGTTCTACTGTAGGTAGTAACTTCAAACAAGTCTAGGGATGGATGGAACATGTTCGATATTCAATTTGACAATAGTTTTTACTATGCAACATGTCTACATCACTCATGATATTGCTGTAGAACAATATCGTTGCCTAGTCTTACACACATCGTTACTTAAAGCCAGGAAGTTGCTGCTAACTAGAGGAAAAAATAATTTAGTGAAGTTCCAAAAGGACGGAGGAGTAGCAAATGAACTATCAATTTAAGGAATGTACAACATTCTGTAGTTTCATTTTATTTTCAAATAAAACAAATAGTCATGACTTACTGAATTTTTTTGTATCATTAAGTCATGACTATTTGTTTAATGTTAATATGTTGTGTATAATTATCTTGAACCGATCATGCCTTGTTCACTCACACTGAGGAAGGAAGCTGAGACTACCGAAACATGTCTGGAAAATAAAATGAAACTACAGAATGTCGTACATTCCTTAGTGGAGTTCCTGGAGATACTCTAATTATTTCAGTGTTCATATAGGTCTGCGAGAAATTGTTACTTTTACTTTGTGAAATGGATTAAGGGTACCGGTGCTGCTTAAACACTGCTTACCTGAGCTTTGGCTATCCTGAGGCTTTGAGAAGGCAGACTGTCCAAAGGCTGGAGCACCTGATGCAGGAATAGCTTGGCCAAATGCAGGTTGTCCAAACACTTGTTGCCCAAACCCAGATGAGGAAGATACTGCTGGAGACCCGAAAAGCCCTTGGGATGTTGCAGCTGTGGTTTTAGCTCCAAACAGTGCACCACCCTGGGTGTTAGAAGTAGGTATCCCAAAAAGACCTCCTTGACTAGTAGTTGCAGCCGTTGTCTTGGCACCAAACTGCTCACCTTTGGCAGTGGAAGTAGGTGTACCAAAAAGACCACCTTGAGTAGTGGCCGTTGTTGTTTGTGTACCAAACAAACTACCTTGAGTGTTTGAAGAAGGTGTGCCAAACAAGCCTCCTTTTGTAATGGATGTTGGAGTACCAAAGAGGCCTCCATTTGATGGTGTACTAAAGGCACTTCCTTGACTGGAAGATTGGGTTGTTCCAAATAGTCCCCCCTGAGAGGTTCCACTTTGTGAAGAAGCCGGTGAACTAAATATCCTACCATGTGCTGTAACAGCTTGTGCTGTTGTCTGTGCACCGAACAAAGACGAACTAATAAGATTCCTTTGAGTTGTGGATGCTTGTGATGACGATGATGTACCAGAGAGGGTTCCTTGACTAGCTGGTAACGATGTTGGTGTTCCAAAAAGGCCACTTTGAGTTGTTGTAGTTTGATGTGATGTAGGTGGACCATAAGTCCCTTGGGAGGTGACTGTTGATGCTGGTGTAACAAACAACCCTCCCTGAGATATTCTAGTTTGGGGTGAAGATGAGGTACAAACAACTGCTTGTGAAGGCCCTTCTATTGATGATTTAGCAATTAATGGACCTTGTTGTATTGTTACTATCTGGGGAGTACTTGCTGAATGTTGGGATGAAGATGCCGTCAAAGAAGGCACAGACGTACTGCTTTGAGGCTGAGAGATACCTGGTGATGAAGGAATGGTAGATGTTAACTGGAAAGGGGCCCCGAAAGGCTTGGGTGCAGTTGAGGTTGTGGATCCACTTGACATAGATGGCAGACTTGATGCAAATGGCCTGAAAGTATCTGAGTTTGCAGAAGTACTTGAACTAAAGGAAAATCCCATTCCAGAGGATGGCATAGTACCAGGTGGCTTCTCTGCATTTGATGGTGCATTTTCTTTACCATCTGCTGACTCATCAACTGAAGACCCACCAATACCTGCTGCTGAAGAAAATATCTCCTTAGAAGAACCCAGCTTGAATGCAAAAGGAGCTGCGGAAGAAGATGCAACATTTTCTTTTCCTTTTCCTGGCTCATCAGACAATGGTCTTAAGGAACTAGAAGGCCCAGATGGAAATAGATTTGAGGTAGATTTACTTCCAAAAGCAGTTCCTGTAGAAGTTGTGATTATATTAGTGACACTACTCTCACTTAATGGTTTAATGGCCTCTTGTGAGTCACCTAGATGAAGCTTTTTCACTATCTTTTGTCTGGAGAGTTGATTCATCTTGTTTTGTCAGTGTATCATCTCCAAACAGTCGGCGACTAACTCCAGGCGATGGTATTACATCAGGTTTCTGAATACCTGTACTAACGGGGGTAGCTTTCTGCTGGGGGTCTACTGTTTTCAAAAGTAAATTTGGTTTACTTGCACCAGATGTGGTACCTTCTTTATTTGCAACCTCAGAAGGACGAAGAAAAGCAAAACCAGAAGATGTGCTTTCAGTAGGCTTCGCTGGGGGAGCAAAACTTAAGCCAAAAGGTCTAGCAGGCCCAGTCCCAGAAGATGAAGGTACACTTGCAGAGGGAAGTGGAGCTGAGAGGGCAGAACACATTGTGACAGTTGATGGTCTGTTCAAAGGTGCTGCAGACACTGCTTTAGGCTTAACAGCTATTACATTAGGTGCTGGTCCCTTTTCTGTCAAGGGTCCCATTGCAGATGGATTCACTGCCTCTTTGCTCTTGAAAGAAAACTCTGTACAACTTTGTGGCTTAGACACAGACTTTTGGGCTTCCAGCTGAGAAGCTTTAAGAGCAGCTTCAGCAATTTGCTTGGCTGCATTTGCCTCTGCCTCGATGTCTCTTTCCCGTTCTGTATGTGTTTGTCCATGTTCGAACCATGGAACTGGGTTCAATACTTGCTGCAGGATCAAGTGTGGTATTCTCAGGGTCAGGGGTCATCCCTGCTCGACTCATAGCTGCCTGTGCAGCAGCTTTTGTAGCAGTAAGATCACGTGCTGTAGGTTGTTCTTGATGAGCCACACTGAAAAGTTGTTTCCCCTGGAGTAAAAGAAGGTACAGTGTATGGTCACTATTAATGTTGAACAGTGGAAGGGAAGTCAAACATGAGTTACATTTTCATAATAATAAATAACGAACGTTTGAAATAAAAAGGAAATCATAGAGAATTGATATAAATGTCAGTGAATGGGAGACTTCCACAGTACATTATTACTAGGCTTAAAACTTTCAGAAAACTAATTATAATAGTACACTACCTCTGTTGAAGGTGGAATTTTAAATCCAGTTTGTGCTGAACCAGAAACATTTGTAGCACTTTTGACCTGATTTGGTTCTTTGCTGAATAAGTTCTGCGGCATAGTAGTTGTTCCTGAAGGCTTGGTACTGAAGAGATTAGATGATTGGGTTGCACTGGCTTTGGGGACTACTGGACTTGATGGTTGTTGACTGAGAGGTTGTTTGCTTTCATCACTAGGTTCGTGAATAGACTGTAAGGCCTGAGGTCCTTGAGACTCCTGTATAATCTCTCTACCACTCACTCTTCCTATAGCAAGGGTTGAGGAAAACACAGGCATGCCTGGTTTGGTAATCCCATAGGGTGTTTGACTAATGTGCTCCAGGTTTTTCAGGGGATCAGGTGATAGCTTGGCTTTTGATGCTGCAAGTCTTCTTAGAATTTGCTTTGAAGGAGATGTTGATGGAACCACTAGAATTACAGAAGCATATGGTCACAAATACAATAAAGTCTACTGATTGCATTGTAATTTCTTCTGCAGCAAAGCAATTGCATTTGACATTGCACAGAACAAAATTGTTCATTATATAGCAATAATTGGGCTTATCATTTTATCATGAAATATTTTAAACGAAATTGTTTCCCTGCACATGCCATAGATAATTCAGTAAAGTAATAATTATAGTCAAACAAAACAATCCACTTACAAGAATGTCTGCTCAGATCATGAGAGCATGTAAATACCGTGTATGAGTAGGAGTAAAACAGCTGGGTTTGGGAAAGATGTCCTTAAGTTGAAGCTGTCTACTTATGTGGAGCTTTGACTGTATAACACATTGGACAACATGATGAACCAAAATTGAAAACAGATTGCAATTCCATTCCTTGGGAAGTGCTTTCCCCCCTCCTTTGAAAAAAAGCTGGCTAGTATAGTGTTTTACACCAAACTTCCACATTCATGTGACAGGGGCAGGAAGAATGGCAGGGCCCTATCTTTTAGTAAATGCAACTATTTGGACTATTTTTCACATCGTTTTACAAAAACACTGTCATTATTACCAATGGTGGACTTTCTAATGGGAGTGGCCTGGCGTTTCCTTAACAAGCTGGTTAACTGAGCAGTTTTGTTAGCAGGTATTGGATCTGTAATATAAATGTAACATACATAAATGTAACATACTTCCGTCCTCCTTGAGAAATGCAACTGATCTGGACTCATTTAAGTCATCTCTTAAAACTCTACTTTTCAAGCAAAGTTTTAATTTGTAATTAAAAGTTTAAGTGCACAGATCAGGATTGTATATGCGCTATATAAGTATTAATTATATCCATTTTGAAATCACTGGTGATTTCTGCAATCTGATTGGTTAAAAAGTGTGCGATTAATTCCTGAATTGCATCCTTTTGCTTAATTAATCGCATCTTTTTTTCAACCAATCACAAAACAGTGTCTTTTATTATCAGCCAATCATATACAAGAATCAAAAAAAGCCATTTGATTGCTGTCAAGCTGTGGGATTTTTTTCCTTGAACCTGTATAATATATAATATCACAATTTTGTTAAAAAAAGTAGAGCAAAAGTTGAGATTTCAAAATGGATATAATTAAGTGGTAATTAAACTTCGTGCCGTGCAATTTTGGGCCAGAAATCATACTCGTGATTATCAAACTGCACTCCCGCTACGCCGTTGTTGTTGTTGTTGTTGTTGTTATTATTATTATTATACATGTAGCACACAGATAATTGAAGTTTTTCAAGCTTTTGTCAGCATTACTCATCGATAAATTATTAACCCCTTATGTAGTCGCTTGGATCAAGATCTGGAAGAGGGCTGAGGGAAATCATTGACTTTTGACAGTCCAGCATGGCTTACCATGCATGATGGCAAGCAGTAATTTTCTTTGTCTTCAAGGGGGTTCAGATTAAGCTGGGTATAGTAATGATACCTTGTATTTTGACAGGAGATCTGGAGGTCTTGATGAGTTCTATACTTTTCATAGATTCTTCAACAGCACATAAATCATTTTCTCTGAAATAAACAGTTATTATAAAATTCTAGGTTCTTCAGGCTTAATTGTGAACACTCTAGTACTAGTATACCAAAGCTATCTCTTGATTCTAACCAAGTCACATTGATATATATTTTTCTTTCTAATTTCTACAAAATCAATGAATGGCATGTAGTTATAGGATAAAAAGTCAAGGAAGAGTCATGCACATACCCCGACTGCTTATCGCTGGGCAAAGGTTTACACCATGTGGGAGACAAAAGCCTTTTGTGCTTCATCTTCTCTACAACTTTCTCTAGCTTCACTGACTAAGTAAACAAAAGATATATATATATATAAATAATCTATATTCAGGAAGCCTATTTCACATAGTTACGTGTTTTACAATAAGGTGGATCCAAAGTGTAGGGTTTGTGGGAAGGAGTTGGAGTCTGTTGGTCATTTGGCAAGTGGTTGTAGCGTTTTGGCACAGAAGCTGTATAAGAAGAGACATGATTGAATGGGTTTGAGGGTTTATTGGGAGTTCTGTTAGAAGTATGGGGTGAAATGTGTTGATGTTTGGCGCAAAGACGTTCCAGATCAGGTTAGGATTTCAGAGGAAGGGGAGGTAGAGATTTGGTGGGACAGGAGTGTCAAGACAACACAAAGGATGGAACATAATTGTCTAGACGTTACTGTGTTGAATTGGGCGGCTCGTGAGTCGACCTTTGTTGATTTCTCAGTGCCTTGGGATCGTAATGTGGTGGTGAAGGAAGAGGAGAAAATTAACAAATATTCTCCTCTTGCAAAGGAGATACGAAAGTTGCACCGGGTGTCAACAAAGTTAGTTCTGATGGTTGTTGGTTGTTTCAAGTAATCTTGAGGAATATCTGAAAGATCTTTGTATTCCAGGTGTGCTGTGTGGTATGCATTGGGACCACCCTAATTCAACAGAGTGTGCTTAGTCTTTAAGCCCTAGGTATTGGGGTCGAGGCATAATATTCTACACCTGCAGTGTGAATTCAAACTCCCCTCAGGTTGTCTAATTATAGAAATTCAGCATTATTATTATTACAGTTTAGGGTTGAATAACTTAACTCTTACCCCTCCCCAGTCAAGCAAACTTTGTCACTTTTCCAAATTTCATATTATTTTTAAAAAAATCAAAAGTTGAATTCAATTTTTGAAGTTTAAATTAAGAGGTACATAATTATATAATTTTAGGGTTATAGATTACAGTGCTACACTTTGACTGTTATCACTACCCACACAGTTTTTGACTAGTTTTTGACATCTTTTTGGCAACTTTGAACACTGCTAACCAATTAGATAGTGGCGCTTCTCTTGATGTCTTGATAGACAGAATTTATACATCGATGTAATAATGTATGATGAACAAACTCCGCCTATCAAGACATCAAAGTTAAGTGCAGATAATATCTAATTGGTTAGCAGTATTCAAAGTTGTCAAAATGATATCAAACAGTAATCAAAAACTTTGTGGTAGTGGCAATGGTTCGAAGCCTAGCACTGTAATAAGTGAACATATTATATGTTGACCTTCCATATTTGAATGAATAGGTTATTTACACAATGGTGTTATATAATTTCCACTACCAGAATGCTTTGCAAATTTTTTTCAGATTTAGTTTTTTATTCCCTCTTGAGAATAGTAGAAACAGGGGTCAGAACCAGTCCAGACTGTCAATTTAATTCCGGAAATCGATTATAAATCGAAATGCCGTTGTACTTCTTTATGAATTAACATTGGAAAAAATTTTATTATATTAAAGATTCATAAAATCACTGGTCAGCGGTTGCCATGTTTACCATTAATTATATCTGTAAAATGCATGGATACCCCCAATTTTTTTTTCCGTGAATTAAAAGACCTTTATCCATTCTACAAAGTAAATATATATAAAAAAAAAAATGGTTTGCAATTATGGGCCACCATCCTCAATAATCGAAAAAGACGTCACTTTCGATTATTAATCGAAAGTTGCGATTAATAATCGAAAGTTGCTGTTGCGGCAAAAAAGTTTTTCTTTATGTAGTTTGTTTAGTAAGTTCCCTTTGAGTATTTGCCTTTGTTTTCTGTCTTTTGTTTTCCGTTTTGTGTTAGTCCTTTAAGTTAGATCGTATGCAAATTTAGTTAGTTTTTCGTTAGCTTTGAAGTACTCAACGTGTGTAATTCTGTATATTTTTGCTCCGTTTCCTTTTAGTTTTCGTATGTCGTATTTGTATTTCAGTCATTGACTGTATTTCCGTTTGTTGTAGTTGAATTGTTATATAGAAAAGAAAGAATTTCGACTATTGAGTCATGATTATTATAGTTGCATACACCCAACTAACCCAGTACTGGCTGCCACATGGACGGGTTGTCAGCGTCTAAACCGGCTCCCCCACCAGGTTCTTTCTGGTGAGGAGGGTGGCATGACACCCAGCAGGAATAAAAACAAGACCTGTCAAAGGGCGGATGAGCTTGACTGAGCCAACGGCCATCATGCATCAGTGAACTTATATTTTATTGTGTTTTGATTGTAATTTTAAACAGTAATTTGTAGTATAGTAATTTGTAGTGTATTTTAAAATTAATTTTCATGGTATGGACTGTGTAGCGGCAGCCCAAGGCGCCATCCTATGCTCACAGTCTACCATGCATGTTCAGTATATGTTTTTGTAAAGCGCCTAGAGCAGATTTTGGATAGGCCTATATAAATGATCATCATCATCATTATTATTATTATTAACTGATATCTTTGATTAGCCTCCATTACAGAAAAAATCTTTAAAGACAAAAAACTCCCTTGAGTTGAATGACTCTTTAAAAAAAGTATTAGTTGCATTGTAGTCGGCTTGATGTTGAGTATATTCATTTTCCGAGTCAAATCCGAGTCTGAGTCAAATCCGAGTCCGAGTCAAAAGGCCGAGTCAAGATAAAAAACAAATGTTTATGATTAGAAGACTTACATTGCTAGTATTTCACATCATACATGTTTATCTGATAAGCTGAAGTAAAGTTTTACATTCTATTTATTTAATGTTTTACATCATAATAAACTAAAATCGTATCATCGATAAATACATGAACAACACCAGACCGAAAAACGTCCAGCTAAAATGAACAACTGAACAGTCCCAGCTACAATGTAATATTTCACATTGACTGCCAACAAAAGCAATAGGCTGTGGAGCAGATATTTTGTGGAGCAGATCCAACAATTTAGACGTTCATAAACCTGGTTAGACGCCTGAATAAAACTGGCATGCATTATGATGAATGCCGCATTTAGTTTGGCAAGTTTCAAGCTTGCAATATCCGATTGATTGATTGATTGATACAGAAACTCTAAATCATCTTAAGGATGCTGGTTTCGCTCCTTTCTTTGACACATTTTAAATGCTTCAGGAAGGCTAGCCCGTCTTGTCATTCTTTCCTCACCAAGCAAACAGTTGTTTTGTTGGGCTTTCTGTGGTAACCACAAAATGGCGGCGTCGAAGTTCGTCGTCATTTACTTGATTCTTTCTTAAAACTTTTGACAAACATGAGTTGATATATTAGCAATGTAAGCCTGCTATTAAAGGTCAATTTTTAGATATTTTCATCTTGACTCGGCCTTCTAACTCGGACTCGGATTTGACTCGGTGATTCGTTGAACTCGCTTGATGTTAGAGTAAGTTCTCACATGGAGAAAAACAAAGACATGGTTTCACTTTTCTGAGGAGATATTGCACAATTGGGAGCTCAAAACTAAAAAGGTCTAAAAAGGTAGCCTCTTCAAGTTTGTAAGACTACTGAAAAGGTAAAATAAAATGTGTTCTACAAATGGAAAGGCTGTTTAAAAAGTGAATTTTTTAATGAAATGTAAGTTATATGCTAAAACGGTGACTTGAAAGACAAAACAGCTGATTGAGAAAAGTTTGGAAAACACAAACCTGGTTGGTACTACTTTATATTAGTTTCATGTCTAAAGCTTGCACTAAATCAAAAAAATACAAATAAAACAAGTTGACTAAAACGTGAAGTCACTTTTTTAAAGTGCGACATGTAATCGGTAAAAACGTTTTGGGTGGAGTTCGTTTATTAATCGAAAAAGGCGCTCTTTTCGTTTATTACACTGCTTCTCAGTTACACGCGCGAAATGACCAAAAAGTCTTCCCAGCGAATTGGGTTTCGGTGGATGTCAATCAAAGCGTTTCCATGGCAATGCAATTAAGCACGTGCGAACTGGAATTTTGTTTACTAATACTGGCTCATCTAACTTGATTTACTTGTTTTGAAAATGTTCAGAGCCTCTGGAAATAATATCCAAATGAAAAGAAATCATTTTTTAACAATGAATTAAAACTTCAATGGAGTGAAAATCAGAAACATATGAAAGGTGTCTATGACCTTCGTGACCTATCAGTGAACGAAATCAGTCGACCGTTGAGAATGGACTGATCAAACCGCGCAAACAATGAATCTCATGAGCTGGAAACTAGACATTTTTTTAGAATTCAGGCTGTATATATATATATTATATACATTCTTCTTATGTCTTTGGATAGATTGATCGTTTTCCGTTTATTATCGATATTGTGAGAAACCGATGCAGCGTGCAAATCAAAAGGAAATTGTCATAGAAACACTTTTGATTAATGATGTCCGCCACGAAAACTCAAGTTTCGTTTGTGATTTTAAGTCTTGTTGTTCACGTGTGACTGGGAATCGCAGTAAAATCACTTGAAATTGCCATGGAAACGCTTTGATTGACATCCACCGAAAGCCAATTCGCTGGGAAGACTTTTTGGTCATTTCGCGCTGTAATATTGAAAAGCAGTGTAATCGAAAAAGACGTAACATTCGTTTATTAAGGTATCAGGGTACCCCTAGCGACCGGTGTGCGTTCAACTCTATATTGCGCCAAAACTTTTAGTCTAAACCCCATTAAAGTATACATTTTTAGAAAGCTGAATAAATATAGAAACTATTTCTATTATTTTTATCGTAAAATAATTTTTTCCTTTTAGGTTAGAGCGAATTATTCAAATTTTCACCGAGGTGTCTTCGTGGAGTTCCCGGTCAATCAATATTGATTCGAAAACAATGTTTACTACCTTTCTGAGATCATGAGATATCACTTGTCAAAAGTGTGTCTCAGATTTTTGATTAGTTGCCCCGTTGTTCTGTTATACGTCCCTAAAGTTATAACACCGCCAAAATAGCTGTATCCGATACAAAACAGACGATAACTTTGGGATGGAGCAAAAAATCGAAAATCGGAGACACACTTTTAAAGAACAACTATCGAAGACGACCTCTGCCAAATTTCAGATGAATCTATTAAAATCCCTTTGACCGGGAACTCAAAATACACGGCTAATTGAACGTAAAATCACTTCCGAGAAAAACGCAAAAATGTGTTTTGGAACCAAGAAGCGGGTTTGTTGATACAAGGGGATTATAACACCTCATAATCTTGCCCGATGACAGCTGAAGTAAAGGGCAACCAAAATCTTGTTACATTTCCCACACAAATGGCGGGAAGTCAAGGCAATTTGATCCCATTGAACTTTGGCTCTTGTTGAATAATCTTTTCACAAAGGTTTCGATAGTTTAGACAAATATATTCTTCACTGACAAGCTATCTTGATGACAGATCAATTATTGAGAAGTGATGTCAACAGATAATTGACAGGGATTAAGCCAGAAAAAAGTTTTTCGCTTATACCTCGCTATTAAAAATCGCTAGTGAAATAATTTTTTCACTGAATCATAGCTTATAGTGTATTCTATCAGAAAATGTAAAAAAGTAAAAATCGACAATTTTGAGAAACTTTGGGGTACCCTGATACCTTAAACAAGTAATATGTTTAATAATGTTTAGTAATATTTTCTTTTTTGGACGTTCTCAAAAATGTTTAACAGCCAATCATCAAGCGAGAAACGTTTTCTCTTTCAATTATCCGCCCACTTTTCTCCGCCCTAATTTACATATTGGTCAAGTACGATTCAAAAATTCATTTTTGTTCATCAGTGTCGGTAGTTTTATAATTCAAAAATCAAAGGATATAAATTACGCCAATAAAATTACGCAAGCTCATAATTTTACGGAGTTTTGTTCGCGTAAATGTACTTTCAAAAGCCTAATTCAAAAGTTTAAAGAGTAGAGAAAAAAGGGACAGAGAAACAAAATGAAATTCAAATACTTGATCAATATTTATATAATAGAATTTTACGAGCGCGCGATCTGATTGGTCAATTAGCCATACTTTATCAGAGTACAGATAATAGAAGTGACGTCACAAGATCAAAATCTTGTACTCACAATGTTTGTTTTGAGTCCTTTCAGTGTATTTCATTTGTAAAATTATCAAAAACTTTATAAGGCCAAACAAAAAAATATTTGTGTTTCCGGTTGCGCGACCGACCGTTAAAATTTCCTGCCGACTCAAAACATTTTTATGGCCCGAAAACTCACCACAGGAATCCCGCTTAACTTAGACTCTCCAGCAAGGAGTCATGGGATAGCACTTCTCGAGAGCAATCATGGCGTGTCAGAATTCTGGCAACTCTTTCAGTGTTTTCGCTTTAAAAATCCAAAAATGCACCCATGGAGACGAACAAAGGCAATAAGCCACTTCACGCTTTTGCCCGCCATTTTGAATTGGGGCAAACGCGGCAAAATTTATAGAAATCTGAATCACTTTGACTTACCATAACTCGGCTCATTTTTATCGTATTTTTTCAAAATTAATTGTTTTGAAAAGGTATTGGCTTTGTTTTTTATGCCTGTCTACATGATAAATATTGGAAGACTACAAGACGAGAAAAAGAGGATTTTTGTTTTCAAAATAAAACGTTCGGCACTTAAATATTTAGAACATTCGCGAAAAAAAGATGAAACTTGAAAAAAGTACTTAAAATACTTGTACGAGTCTTATTTTCATTTCGACACAAGGCATGTATGTCTGCAAATCATTGCAGTTTAAATATTGAAAATCCGACAAAATCGAGTTGAGTTATGGTAAGCCAAAGTGATCCAGATTTCTATAAATTTTGCCGCGTTTGCCCCAATTCAAAATGGCGGACGAAAGCGTGAAGTGGCTTATTCAATTTGGGTGTAACTTGTCTTGTCTTTAAACTGTATTTAGACCACAAAAAAAAAAAAAAAAAAAAAAAAAAAAAATCCGACCTACCGACTATAATTATTTTTCTCATGCAACCGGAAACACAAATATTTTTTTGTTTGGCCTAAGCACAAGAAAATCTATCCCTTTATATTGTGCAATCCCTCGCGACCAAGTCAAAACAAGTCTGGGAAAATTCCCGCCATTTTCTGTTAGCGGACGCGCGCGTTTGTACACCCGAACAGCGGGAAAAGGCAATGTGATGAAAGGAAAGCAAACCTCTTTGCTTTTAAGTTGACTTTTACGTAAATATCACGAAAAAAAGACAGCAAATGTAAATGTTGGTTTCAAGGCAAAGCTGACGTCTTCTTTAAACTGGAACCAAAACTTTTGGAACTGTAAAATACAATTTTTGAGCTTTAGTTTTCGGTAGAGTATTTTGGATGTTTGTCGAGGACGAACTGACAGTGAGGGCGGGTAAACTTCGAGTTACGCGTTTCGAGTTACGCGCTTCGAGTTATGCGCTTTTCGAGTTACGCGCTGTGCCACACCCATTTTTGCCTGTGCCATACCCAGCGCGTAACTCGATGTCTTTAGGAAAGGTTAGTGACTTCGAGTTACGCGATGAGCGCACAACTCGAACTAAACCATATTGTCTTAAAGTGTCGAGTTACGTAAATAAGACGTTTATATTGAACTATCAGGTTTATAGTAAACTAATTAGACTTAAAGCAATTTTGAAATTTAAGAATATCAACATGTTATGTATTCACAACCATCGTGTAACGAAAAACTACTGAAACGTAGCATTTTTAATGCAAGTGAAGCCAACAAAAAGCCACAGGAATGGTTCGTCGACAATATTACGTCTCAAAACAAACGATGCTGTGTATCCTGTAAAAGGTTAATACCAGTCGGCAAAATTTTCGTCTACGTTAATGGCTGTGCATTCCCAGAAATCAGAACTTTAAGTGGGCCACACATTATATTTTTGTGCAAATTTGAATTGTTTAAGACAAAAGCCCATCGACAGCAATCTGATGTGTCCATCCCCTGTAATCAAATCTCCTGCCAGAAATAGCTGAACAACAGAAGATTTTGTTCTTCTCCGTTCAAGGGCAATGCCCAGCTTCTGCTAGTACTAAGGGAGGTCAGTGGCGTTTCAAAAACTGTTCTATTTACTTTCTTAGTCATTTTTGGACATATTTGTATGTTGGATCTAACGTTAAAAAACATTATTATTACTACTGTTCTATGAAGATTTTGTTAAAAATAAGAATACGATTAAATCAGAATGTGTTCAGATTTAATGTTGATTCTAATAATGAATTCAACACGTCTTATTTACGTGACTCGACACTTTAAGACGATATGGTTTAGTTCGAGTTGTGCGCTCATCGCGTAACTCGAAGTCACTAACCTTTCCTAAAGACATCGAGTTACGCGCTGGGTGTGGCACAGGCAAAAATGGGTGTGGCACAGCGCGTAACTCGAAAAGCGCATAACTCGAAGCGCGTAACTCGACTCGAGTATATTAAGGCCTGGGTCAATCGTTAATTACTTAATATTCGGATAAAAATTATTTTGAAGACATAGAACATCTAAATCAACTTTTTTCCTCGATAAGTTACTAAACTCGACGTCCTTAATTTTTTGAGGGTACGTTTATGATGTCACGTGACCTGATGACGTCACAGTGATCAAATATTGTGTTGTAAACTTCAAAGCAAAATGCGGTCGTGGGTATTACTAAAGACTTCAAAGTAACCATGCTTAACTGTGAGCCTGGATGTGCTTCACAACATACAGCCCGAAAAACTTGTCATCCACTTTACATTGTTGAGTTTTTCCATTTTTAAAAGAAATATGTAAAAGTCACGTGACCTGTTTTGGGCTTTATCTCACTAAAGAAAAACTGTAGTCAGGTTTTCCAGGTTGTTTGTTTGGAAGCACATTAAGGCTCATAGTTAAGCATGGTTACTTTCAAGACTGGGGTTATACCCACGACCGCATTTTGCTTTGAAGTTTACAATACAATATTTCATCACTGTGACGTCATCAGGTCACGTGACATCTTAAAAGTACCCTCAAAAATTTAAGGACGTCGAGTTTAGTAACTTATAGAAGAAAAACGTTCATTTAGATGTTCTTTGTCTTCAAAATATTTTTTTATCCAAAATTTATACAATTAGTGATTGACCCAGGCCTTAATATACTCGAGATCGAAGCGCGTAACTCGAACATTACCCGATCCCACTGACAGTGGCTTCACTCAACGTTGTAAAAGCAAGGATGTACTTAAATTTTAGTCAAAGACACTTTCAGTATTTCTACGACTCTTGGAAACAAAGATTTGAACTCAACATTGCTGTGGAAGACGACGACCAGAAGTTTCTTTACCCGTCGGAACCAATTATTTTCTACCGATAAGTAAGCTTACGTCTCGAAAATTTCAAGCTATGGTTTGGACGTAAACAAATACTGAGATATGTCAGGCAAGATAGATTTTGGAAAATCTAATCACCTGTTCAAAATATTGAGGTAACTTAATGAATTACGTAGAAGTAAACCACTGTTTATTTACAGAAGCACTATTTTTTGCATAATTTTGTCGATTTGTCGAAAGACGTGCGCTGTTTTCCTAACTTTGATTTTCAGTTTTAAGGTTGGTGCCTACTATTGTCCGCGCGCACTGCTTTCTGCGCATGCAAAAACACTGAATTTTTGTCCGTAAAGCAGTCGTAAAAGCAAGGCCTTTTTACGACTTTTTGAAAAAATAAACTTACAGAATTAAAGGAAAACCATTTAGCCTCTCCTGTGTTTGAATGAAATTCACAGTTGATAAATAGAACCCGAGTTACAACGCCTGTTTTGACTATCATTTCTACCAGAAACGATCTGTTTTCGCCGCCATCTTGAAAATTTCCCACAATGCATTGTAATGGGCTAGGGAATTTTTGATCATTTTCGCGAATTCTCATCAGTTTTCGCGCGTTTATCGGCAAATAACTTTCTAAATCGCACGGATACCCCTATTTTTTATTTCTGTAAACTGTAAAGTGGAGATTAACCTACTATTTTAAAATACTTTTATGAATTTAAAATTGAAACTTGATTGCAAAAATTGGACTTTTCATTTGGTGGTCATGAACAAAAACAGGTCTAAAACTAGTAAAAAGTCATTGAAAAAAATTGTTATTCTGGTTTTTCATATTTCGTATGGCATTGACAAGTAAGAGAATTGTGTTGTAAACGTTTTAGTAAAAAAAAGTTTGACATTTTTTCAAAATATGGGGTATTTATGATTTTTTCTTTGGGCCTCTAGAATAGGCAGATTTTGCAACATTTGATGGCGTGTAACTCATTAATATGCACGGTGACCCCAAATTTTTTCCTTGGATTCTAGCTCCCTATGATGGGTTCTTTGATACCCATGTGGTTTTTGGCCAAAAAAATTACCTTCCCATTAGTAGGCACCAACCTTAAGCTTACCAGTCTCTTTGCTCGTAAAATTCTATTATATAAAGCAAATAGATCAGGCGTAGCTATGTTCTGTACTCTGATGAAACACTCCTGAAGCTGTAAAACACTCAAAAAGCTATTAATAGAAATCACTCGCCTACGGCTCGTGATTTCTGTAACTTTTTTCGTGTTTTACGTACAGCTCCAGTCGTGTTCCATGGTAGAGGTTATTTCGCGAGCTTCAGAACGACATTTCGCGTCAAAGGACCCCATCCCCATTATTAGAGCTAGATTTTAGGTTTTAGGGCTAGGTTAGGGGTAGACCCTATCCCAGTCCCTAGCCATAAACCTAACCTTTATCTAGCCCTAATAACGGGACCTTTTGACGCGAAATGTCGTTCTGAAGCTCACGAAATAACCTCTACCGTGTTCCATCAGAGTACAGAACATAGCTACGCCTGATCTATTTGTTAAGTAAATTAGGGCGGAGAAAAGTAGGTGGAGAAACAGAAAGCGTTTCTCGCTTGATGATTGGCTGTTATCATATGTAAACAAACGATGATTGGTCGAAAAATGACTTCAAATTGGCTTTCCAAGTCCAGAAAAACTTCTGAAGACAACCCAGCAACGCATGCAACCAACCAGAAAACAAAGTCATTAGACATTTTTGAGAACGTCCAAAAAAGAGAAAATCTTCACACATACGTTTTGAATTGAAGAATTAAAGTTTTATGAACATCCTGTTTTCGTACGCGTAAAAGAGACCTTGTTCCTCGCTCTTCTATATTAAAAATTCATAAACTAAATTGTCAGTTTACGTCTCTGTCTTGAAACTACGAAATTCATCCCACTGCTTTTTGGAATGAGCACAACCAGGAAACATACCAGGATTTTCTTTTTTCGCTCTTTTGTTTTAGTTTCACTCATAAACCTTTTACGCGAGGCAGCTTGACAACCTTGCTTGTGATCTGCGCCGAAATCAAAAGCGTCGTGTTTTTCTCCATGTGAGAACTTTTTAAAATACCCTAACATCAAGCCGAGTAAAAGAGTCATTCAACTCAATGGAAATTTTTGTCTTCAAAGATGGCGGCTAATCAAGATGTCGGAATCGGGTGTATGCCGAAAGTGACGTCTTTTTTAATTCCGTAGTTTTGCAGTGCGCATCTCTACTGCGCATAGCATAGTTATTAAGCCTATTTTGATTTGCTCGATTGTAAAAGATATATATTTGACTTAAAATGATGCATGCTTTAGTCTTATGAAGTTTTAAACAGTAGACACGCTCTAAGGGGCGCTATATAGTAAGTAAAGAACATGGAACAAAATTCCACAGTTCACTTAATACTTCTGCTTCTACCACCCAATGCCAATAGCCACAGGTAGCCCAGTAACGCTGGTGATCAGCGTCTAGTTACTTTACACCAAAAGTGGAAATGAATTTTTGTTTCACTTCGGCAGGAATATTTTTTTTTAAGAAAATGTCCTGGCAGATTTTTTTTTCAAAATTTTTATTGGAAATAATTTTTTTTTGCTTTTGCCCCACCCAAATCACTTTTCTAATGGTCCGTCCCTTACTTTATCACATGAATTGAGTGTTACTCTAATTACCTGGTCTTGTGCTATCATATGATTTGTACGCAGAGTTCTATAAACCACATCTAAAGACGGTCGTTGCATTTTACTAAAGAAGATAAATCATAATATATCATTATATATCACTGACATATCCATGATAACAAAATTCTTGGTGCTACAGTATGTCAATAATTGTGCAACATTTTGCTAAACCATGTTGCCTGCAAGTTGCAGAACAAATGTTGTTCATATTACCACCCTGTGCTCAAGAAATTTTCTTCATGCAACAAACAAAAAGTGGTGCATCAGGAGTAGTAATATGAGCAACATCTGCTTCAAAACATGCAACACTGAGTGGCATGGTTGGCCGAGTGGTGAGAGCACCAGCCTTTCACCGCTGTGGTCTGGGTTTGAGTTTTGGCTCAAACATCGGATCATATGTGAATTGAGTTTTTTGTGTTGTTCTCTTCCATGCCACGAGAGCTTCCTCTCTCAGCAAAAATCAACATGTGAATTGAGCGATGTATGAAAAATATTTAATGTAGAGGTAGTGTGTGAGTGCCAGCAGAACAATAGCCACCACGTGGATCTTCTGTAGAAAATTAATTAATTAAATTAAATTAATTAACACAACAATGTCTGTGTTACTGCACCATTATGTCAAGGATTAGCCTCTTATTACTGCTTTTGTGACCTGTTGACAAGCCTCTAGTATACATGACATGTATGTACAACATTTGAATGTGATAGATTTTAACAGCACACTCACTTCTTTCTTTCATTTTCTTTGTTCCATTCTTCATCAAGGACAAAGTTCACTTCCCTGCAAAATGTAAAACTCAATTCATTAACTTACATGTAACTTAAAAAGGGAAATGCCTGAAAATATCAATAATCTATTTCAACAACAATATTTAATATTCTTAAAAGTGTATTTATCTATATATTAATCAAATGCACATTAACTAAAATACTTAAAACAATAACTATATATAAACTTATCAAACTCATTAATAATTAATTAGAAAACACAATGGAAATCACAAACGTAACATATATCTTTATATCGGATAAAGATTTTTGTTCATTTGCATAAACTTTAACTTGCATTTTCTAAGCCAAAAATAATCAAACTTGGAAAATTCTGGTCAAATATGATAATTGACAACTAGACGCTTGATAAAACAGTAATATAAAGAACTCGAGAGCGCGTTATATCAGTTCTAAAGATCCTCGCCTTCGGCTTGGATCTTTATCCACCGATATAACATGCTCTCTCAGTTCTTTATACGTTACTAAAAAAGCTCAAAAATAAATCATAAGGTTAACACAATGGAAATAATAAACATGACGAGTATCTCTTTATATCTGGTAAAGATTTATCCTAATTTACATAAAATTTAACCTTGATTTTCTATTAATTTTTTCTATAAAAACATGACATTTAGGTTGGAGTTTTTTTAGCCATTTAAAAAACTCGCAGCATGCGTTTTATCAAGTATGAAAAACCTTCAGAGTTAGAGATGAAAGTTCACGTTTTCATACACGCCTTTTAATCTGGTTGATGGATATTAGTACAATTTGATTCTTTTAGAACACAATAATGTAAGCTTGCCAGTGGCCTGAAAATGTGGCAGACATTCCCGTGAGAGTGCCCACCCCCTCACATGAACTGCTTTTCATATGACTGGACCATCTTACATCATATCACACAATCTTGTCACGCAATCTAACACTCAGCTTTGCCTTGGGTTTTCATACTTGATAAAACACTGCAGCTGCTCGTTTTTTAAACAGTACTAATTAAAACTAAACCTTAAAAGTGGCTCCTTAAAATCAAATATTCAAAGAAATAATATGTAAACACCTAACAAGAACAGTTGCCATTCAAATGGTTCAAAATAATTCAGATAATCATCAATTCAACTTGATTTAATTATGCCTGTTGCTATACTCTATTTACTTATTCTAGGAGAAAAAACTTCTCAAAACATTCTGAAAAACTCTATAATATAGCTCTGCTACCAATCTGCAAATCATTTAATAGATGCAATTCAACTTTCATATTAAGTAATTGCTGTGAGCAAAGCAAGCAGCGACACTATTTGTGATGATGGATTCCCTGTGTTACATACAAGTGAGGTGGCCTAGAACTATTGTGGACTTGCAGTCTGGACATTTTGGCATGTAGACATGTAGACTGAACGTTGATTTGTGACGTCATCAAAATATGCTTGAAATGATTGAAATTTATGGTCAGCGGTGAATCACTAAAACTATGCCAAGATGGCAACTGTGCTGACCACCCGATTTCACGATCAAATTGGAAGTTAGTCTTTGTTTTCTAGCTAAGTTGTCAATGTTATTCAGATTTACCATAGCCTGGGAATCCACTGAATCCACTGCTTCATGTTCTAAAGTATACAACAAGGCCATGAACTGTTTAGTGATATTTCTCGGGGAAGACAATGTTCTTTTATGAGTTTTTCATCGCCATTGTGTGCTCGATCGAAGAAAAAAATATATAAACGGTTGCATTCCAATGTTCTCTTCAAAGAGGTAAAATCTCTTGCTGATCTCTTGTTGTATCAAGCGCTAGTCAGCCTGTTTGTAAACATTTTTAGATTGCTCGCAGCACTTCATTGTCTGTTAGAAATGGCTAATTAATTATAATAATTTAAACTAGGCAAAAGGCTCATGAAAAAAGTCTTAATCTCTTGTTTAAACTTATTACTGTCTGGAACACCATAAAGGAGGCTATTACTGTAGTCCAGTCAACTTATTTGAATGCACGTACCAGTCTCTCAGTACACTCTCTGGATAGATATTTCCTTATGTGATAAAAAATATATAAGTAGTAGGAGGTGCTTCCTAAGTAGTACAACCATGGGTGGTCAGAAGTCAGGTGAGATTTGAGGATGTAAAAAATTATAGTTGACACACATAGACAGTGAATTGTAAGGGACCAAGGCAGGAGCCCTGAGGGACTCCACATACCAAGTCAAATTTCTTCAAGAGTGTCCCACTGATAGAAATCTGTTGTGATCTCCCCTTCCAGTAAGATTTAAACCATGGAAAAACCTTACCATCCAGACCAAGCAGCAACCAGTAACCTTTGAAGGGGGATGCTGTGATCTACAGTATCAAAAGCTGCACCCGGGTAGAGGTGCCCGGGTAACACGAAAACATGTCACGTGGCCTTTATCCATGTTCATGAGCAAGTTATTCTTTTACCTTCCATAATGCCGTCTATAAAAATCACCTGATATTAGCAGTTTCTCACTTGACATGAGGATGGACTCAAGACAGTGAGCTGTAGTCACTGATAAGGCAGTAGATACACAATGACAACACGTGGATGAACAGATCCAACATTGACCAGCCATTCAGATAACTGAAGTGATGATTTCTCAGCACTTGGAAAATACTTTGTTGACATCAATACCATCCCTGACTAACAGTTCTGTCCCTCCACCTTTGCAATCAGTTCGTTCAGGTGGAGTGAGTTCACTCAGAATATTCAATTAATTAATTATTCATAGCTAATCAAAACTCGCAGATTGCAAACAAATCAGGTAGCAATGCAGATAGCATCTTACACATCCATAATGTACAAGAACAGTGTTCCAGATAAGGAATCTACACCTGATCTGCCAACTACAAAGTAAAATGGAAAAATGGAAAAAAATTATTTCAAGCATCAGAAAAACCTCTTGTGTGAACCTCTATAATCAAAAGATTCCGAGCCTTAAGCTTGCTCAAAAAAATGATCTATTGGCAGAAGGAAAAGTAAATTAAGAATTGGTCTGCTGTTACATAAATTATGACATTTTCGTCCTTCTCTAGAAAGTGATCATCCATTACTGCTCCAACAATAATACTGGTCCAATAATTAATAGTATTTTTTTAAAGTAATCAACAGAATCAATTGTTCACATGACAATATTACCTGAGAGTTTTGTCAAGATGCATATACACTTCTCTAATGGTTCTCATCTTGTTGGCATTCACAGGATCAAGACTGCGTGACTGTCAGTCAAAGAATGATAAAGTTTCAGGTTATTTTGTTTGCATGTTAGAAGTAAGACAACTGTAGACTTGTAAATGCTGCTCAAAATTCACCTTGTCAACACTTGATGACATTTATTTAGTTTAGTACATTTAATAGTACATAGTACTGTAGATCAGATTTCATGTGAAAAAGTCTGTTCTGTGCTGTTGCTTCATGTCTAAGCATTCTGATTGGATAAAGGCCTGTTTAAAGGAATCCAACACGCTGGACCAACATCATCCAACATTGTTGGATCATGTTGGATGAGGATTTTCAAACCAATCCAACTTTTGTTTGTTGTGTACCAATAGTCAAATTTAGAATCCCAAATTACATGTGTATTTTATATAAAAATATTTCAAATATTTTTGTTTATCCTCGGATTTCAGAGAAGCATAAGACATAGTGCTAATATCTCCGAGTCTCATTCATGCTCGCTACCACTACATTCGATATACTCTACATACAACACTCAACTCACATGTTGATTTTTGCCGAGGAAGGAAAAACCGGAGAACCTGGAGAAAAAAAACCTCATGACATGTGAGAGAACAACTTACATCAAACAAACTCAACTCACATATGATCTAGCATCTGAGCCGGGACTTGAACACCGGACTACAGTGGTAAGAGGTGAGTGGCTTAACCATGAACACAGAAAATCCATAACAACAAATTAAAGTATGTTGTTGTTTTTTTCAAAGAAAAAGTACATTTATGGTGAAAGTGTAGAGTTTGTATAAAACAAAAGCACAGTCACAAGCAGATTGGGTAGGGCTTTGTTTTGATAACCTAACAATTTATTCACCAGGAGAGTTTTTTGCTTTTTATTTGGTGAAAGTAATGCTGTCTTGGTGAAAAATGATAAAAACACAGCGAAATCTCTAAAGTCTTGATAAAAAGACACAAGAAGTATGCGTGCGCACATCCAACATCATTGCATGAACCCATTCAAATGAAACCAACTTGTTGTGATACACAGTACAGTAGTTGGATGAAAAGTTTGACCCAAATCAAACTTCATCCAGCATCAACCTTGCATTGGTCCAACATGCATGTTGGATCTGTTTAAACAGAGCAGTGTCAACCAATGAGACACGACATGGTACAGACTTTTTCATACATGTAATTCACTTGAATAGTCAACTAAATCCAGTAATTGAATGACAAGAGAAAGTAAAAAAAGTCATAATGACAGACCTTCAGCAAATGATGATAGCGAGGATCTCTGGCTCTCTCATTCCTGATCCTAAAAGAAATTAATGAAAGGGACATAACAAAGTGCATATAAATGGCAATGTTTCATTCTCTACACAGTTGCTTATAGACCACAATTAAAAATTTGCTTACACTGTCAATGTTATGAGTCTGCTTGAGAATTTGCAGTATCAACAAGTGCAACATACAGCCTGCTGGCTGTGCCACACAAAGAAGAGTTATTGTCACTCTCTTGTGACTCATGTCAGTTGAAAATATAACTATTTGAAAAAGTTACCTTGCATCTTCTAGAGTTTCAAAGCTGTTCAACAGTTTGGATTTGATTTCTTGAATTTCTCTGTTGTGATCCTACAGATAAAGTATTGTTACTACATATAACAAACACAAGGGGTGGAACTGGTTAATGAACCAAAGACTGTTTGTTTTTAGACTTGAGATTAAATTCCTCTAAAAGTAGGCTTTTGAGATGCACCTTAGCTTGCTGCTATTTAGGCTTGATTTCCAGCCAGTGGAGGGTTTTGGAGATAATTCTTACCCTCTATCATGGCTGGATTACTGGTCTGCCTACCTTGGTCATGATTTACTGGATTTACTGGAATCGTAAAAACAGTCAAAACATAGATTCTCAAACTAAAAACCTACAAAATAAATGATTTTCATTTGATTTCTTTATTTTGTAGAAAGGTAAGACATTCCAGCTGAATATTTGCTGGATACTTTAACTTCAGTTTAGAAAGCAGTTCTTGACCCCAGGTCAACATTCTTTCTCCACTTGGCTATATCAAATTCAAATGACTTGACTTTTTCAAGCTAAACATGGAAAATAATGTGGAATTTGTACTTACTTTTGTGAGTACAATTTACAATTGGTACTAGTGTATCTTAGAGATAAAAATCATGAAATTCTGCAGTTTTAAGACATAAAGAACTTGTTTCTAACCAATTAGTTTTTTAGCAAAAGAGCAAGCTCATCAACCAATCACAAGAGAGCCTGCCAGAATCTTGCAGTCTTCATTCTTATTGGTTTAAAATAACAGTGGCCAAGACCAGTGGTCCAGCCATGATAGAGGCTAAAGATTTTATCTAAAATCCTCCATGGTTGGAAATCAGTCCATCCATCATCAGCCTGTCACTCACGTACTAGTTGAATTGTTCCAGACCATTCTTTAACCCAGAAGAATAATCTTAGTATACGTAATTATTATTTTTGTTGTCAGGACTGACAGGTCACAGAAGGTCATGTAAAAGACTGAACAATAAGCAGGAGATTTGAAACATGAGATCTTGCTGGGATAGAGAAGACATGTTATGCTAGAGTACAATTTAGCTGTTAATGTTAATTGTTGTATTTGTACAATGACTGGAAAAAGTCAACCACAAGCATTGGAGCCAAATATTTTTTGCTTGAAAACATATTAGATTATTGAATACATTATCTAGATCTGTTGACACATTTATGATATTTGCAAAAAAGGGGCAGTAATTCATGTATATCAAGTCTTAGTGTATTGTATTTTTAAAAATTATCTTTACTGAATCTGAAGGGAAAACTTGATTTCAGCAATATTTGCTATTTTTTGCTATGCTATGCTATGCTATGCTATGCTATGGCAATCAAGCTGGAATTGGCAAAAATTGATTGAAACTTTCATTTAAGGTGAGCAACTCGTCAAGTGGCTGCTTGATCAAAACCTGTTTAATTTAACTGTACAACATGCATTCACTAGTGTATATGTTTTAAAAGTGGATTTACAGCCAATTTGAGTAATATTAATATAAAAAAAACACTGTACAGAATTGGTGTGTGTTATTCGGGAAGAAGTATGAACAAAAACAATGCATTTGTACCTTGGTAACTTCCTTCAAGCCATGGATCATCCTGGCCTTCTCACTTGTCTGTTTTCTTAGTTCTTCCAACGATTCTGATTTCAGAGTGTTGGCACACAAACCCTTGACCTGTCTTACATCTTCAGCTAGCTTGGCCAACTCTTCCTTGAAATGGAGAGTCTAGAACAATAATAACATTTCTCTTGTAATGAACAAGAAGCTAGGCTCAGATTTCAGCCATCAGGGGTTCATGCGCCCGCAATACTCATTTCCGTGATGGCTGGGCACGTGGACTAAGCATTGACAGTTTGGCTAGATCAATCAGCAATCTGCCCCTTGATTTTCAAGGGACATGAATTAAAATTCAATTGTAAACCACCAAATGCTTTCTTTGTGATTTCTTTCAGTCTGAAGTAAGTTATTCACATGGAGATATGAACAAAGGTGATAAGTCAAACCGGGAATTCAAAATGGTTGTTTATTTGCAAAGCTAGACTGAAGAAATTTATTTCAACAGTCGAGAATTTGATACTCCCAGTTGATCAATAATCAAAATGTCAATAACTGAGTTGCTCTCAATGTTTTCACTAAATAACTGTTATATGAAGTCTTATAAATATGGACCTTGATTTTCTCTCACACAAAAGTGCACGCTTTTTAACGGACAACGAAGGTCAAAAAGGTTCGTAAATTCATCAAATTTATAGATATACACAGATAACTACTTTGACCTCTTGCCCTTGATTTGACAGATAATGCGTTGCATCACAGACAAGACTTTCAGGTCACGCCCCCAGCTGTCATGGGGATGAGTACTGAGGGCGCACGAATCCCTGACGGCTGAAATCTGAGCCTAACAAGGTCTTGCCAACTGGAATGGAGAGAGAAATGCGTTCCTAATGTGAACGAGAGGCCTGGGTTCCAGTATGTGAATAAGTACTATTATAAGAAGTGTCAGGTGGCTTCAGTGTGGTCCAAACTCTAAGAACAATGTCATTTCATAGTTTGTTCTATTATTATAAGTAATACCATGACCCTGAGGGATATTAGTGATTAAATGTCCCCGAAGCCGAGGGAGGTTTAGTGCGGCCGAGGGACTTTTACTAAACCTCCCGAGGCTGAGGGGACATTTAATCACTAATATCCCGAAGAAGTCATGGTATTACTTTGTAATACCATGATCACCGAGGAAATAAACAAAATATACTTCACTGTTTGTTCATCCAAAACTTGAAAATATTATACAATTCTTTTACCAATTGTGCATAACCCTGTTCTCTGGGGACTTTCGAAAATAGATTTCTTTGTTATATACTTACAATGAACAAGTATTTATAGGTTGTAGATAGGTTGTTAATCAATTCGAAAGCTAAAATTAATTGTTTTTCATAATACTTTCTTTGCTTCGTTATGCCCATGCGCAAAATAGAATGCATAGATCCCACACGCGTAAGAGTGTGCAGTGGTAAGAGGTATCGGTGCGTTAGAAAGTTATAGAGTTTCGGGACAGCGTGCAAAGTTGTCCCGATCGTCCCGATGATTGCGTTAAATGAGGGACAACCACTCATGAATAACATGAGGGATGATTAGTTCTAATCGTCCCTCATTAATTATGGATGAGGGACAATTAGTTCTAATCATCCCTCATTCATAATTAATGAGGGAATATTAGAACTAATTTTCCCTCTTTCTATTCATGAGGGAGGGATGTTAGCGATTAAACGTCCCTCCAAAAACAATAGATCCCGAGGTGATCATGGTATTATAATATATAGTTCTTTGATTTGAGTTTTGTCTAATTTATTAGTATGACTACTTTATATACATTCAACGTATAAGAGATATTAAATGGGTGGGTCTTGTGAGCCTTGGTCCAACAGGCAATATATAAGACAGTGGTTGTTATTGGACTCGAGGGAACTATTAGGAATTGAAATAATTTCAATTTAACAAATTGAAGATAGTTTTCCATTGTCAGTACTCTTATTAATCATGGATGACGTCAAAAAATGTTCAAAACTTAGCAGTGAAACCACTCGCTGCGCTTGTGGTTCCACTTTAGTTTTGAACATTTTTTGACATCATCCATGATTAATAAGAGTACTGACAATGGAAAACTATCTTCAATTTGTTTTTTACAGCATTATCTTAGATCTTTTCCGTCCAAATCTGTTTGAAAAACTGTCCCAAACGTTTTTCTGTAAGGACGAGCGTGACATGTTGGCGTCAGCTATTGTCAGTACTCTTATTAACAATGGCTCTCGGCCAATCAGATTGCAAGATTTTAGTCAAATGTTGTAAAAAAAATTATTGATGATGATTGATTTGTTAAATCAGCTTTGTGGATTTAAAATAACTGATTGATTAAACAGAAATTTTGTTCCATTAATGCTCAAAACAAGTGTTACATGAATGTACACTAGTTAGAGTTTCAGGACAAAGTTTCTCAATATAGTTTTCAATTGACCATACTTCCATTTTTCACTCCACAAATTGAGCAACTTAAGATTGACCAACCAAAACGCTTTTTACACCAGTTATTGGTGTTTTGTTTTGTTTTGTTTTTCCTTTATATCAGGATTCCTTTTAAACCAGCCTGAACTGGACCACCTCTATAAATATTGTATAAAATAAATAAATACCATAGCAATGGCAAACAAACATGGCTGAAATCAATTTTTCTCAAGTATCTCAAACTTGAGCAGCTCTAGACAAGGGACTACATGAGCACTTAACTACACACTAATGCAAAGAATTACGGCACAATTCAAACATTTTTACCAAGCCGTTTTTGAACAAATTACATTAATAATTACAATAATTATTAAAATAAATGATCAGAAATTTATTGATTATCTTAAGTGATAAGCTTAGTACCCTAGGGTACTAAGCTTATCACTTAAGATAATCAATAAATTTCTGATCATTTATTGTTGTGATTAAAGTACCTTGGAAGGTACTTTAATCACAACAATTTTCTTTTCAGTAGATATACCGAGGTCAAGGTTTTATTTTTGTCAGTTTCAGTGTAATTGGTGTTACCATGGCAACAATATAAAAATAAGACTGAAATTAGTTTTTCTAAAATATCTTTTGATTTTTTTAAATTTAGCCTTAATTTCTTTGTTTTAGTATGTAGTTTGAAAGATATTTTGGAAAAAATTGATTTTGGCCATCTTTGCTTACCATTGCAATGGCAAAACAAATCGAAGTGAAATATAGAAGGAAATCAAGTCCAATAACTGGACAGGTGTAAATACCATTTCGGTTAGTCAAGAACTCATAATTTCCTTAAGGTGACTGGCTACTATTGGAAAAAATAATGAAAAATCGTTTAAACCACAATTTTCTGGAGCGAAATTTAATGCTGATCCCAAAAACGAAAAGAAAAAAGGGGTGTCCCACGCTCGTTTTCGAGATAATCAGCATTGAATGGATGCCTATCTCCAAATTTTTGAGGCGAATATCGCTCAACCGGAAGTGAATAGAAAAGAAATACACAATTCACGAAATAACAGTTCTACAAATACTTCACTTGCACAAATATTAGATTATGTCATATGTCTTCGTATTGGTATGGATAATTTTGATGTGACAGCAAAAAAATACCTTCCTTTTAAATATTTTGTTCGTCAGGTCTCAACAAAAATTATCGTACATTCGAACAAATTTCCCTACAAAAATCCATTTTTTCATAAGCTAGAAAAAGAATAATGAACTTTTTTTCAAAATTTGATATGACATAGATTTGTACATGTGTTTTCAATTAAGTGAATAAAAATTATATGGTCCCGTGCAAAATTAGCTTGTTTCATGCCCATGAAGTTGCTAAAAAGGCCAAAAACTGCCTTCCGGAAGTGCCGCCATCTTGAAAATGACGTGACAGCGCGAGCTCTATTCAAATTTTGTTGACGAAAACAAGCCCGTGCTCACCGTTTTTTCCTAAAAAGAAAACATTTTTGCTTATTTTTCTAATCTTTTGCTTGTTAAAATCATCGAGAACTATTTTGAAACGAAATTTTGTCAACAAACTTTAGTTTCCCAGCGTTAGTGGACACTCGCTAGAATCTCCGCGTGCTATGACGTCCTGCGCGCGAATGTGCGCAGTAGGCTAAAATTTCTATGGTAGCCAGTCACCTTAATTCATGGAGTGAAAAATGGAGGCATGGTCAACAAAAAACTACATAGAGACACCTTAAAGACCGAGTCAAATGGAATGGAAAACCCCTCAAAATTGAAGCCCAACAGTTTCAAGATTTGGTCTAGTAGGCAGTTCTACACTTTCACTGTCCAAGTGCCCACCCCGTTCACATGCTGAAGCAAGTAGAGAGAAGGTCAGAGAGAGTACTACACTAGGCTGAATATACACATTTTACACAGGTAGGCTGGAACTAGAAAATCATAACAAATATGCAATTATTCTAAGGGAACAAAACAAACCTCTTCATGTATACAAGCAGACACTGACAAGTCCAAGTTTTCTTGAGATGAAGAAGATGCTGTTGGAGGCTGTGTCATCAATCTTAGTTGTTGTAGCTGCTGGTGCTGGGATTGAACTATTGAAGGTGCTGTAGGTGGTTGTGTAAATAATCTTGGTTGTTGTTGTTGCTGTTGTTGTTGTTGTTGTTGTTGCTGCTGCTGCTGTTGTTGTTGTTGTTGTAGTTGTTGTTGTTGTTGCTGTTGTTGTTGTTGTTGTTGTTGTTGTTGTTGTTGTTGTTGTTGTTGAGACTGTGACTGCACTTGTTGATGCAGTAGTTGGTCTTTTCTTTGGTGAGCTCTTGTCAATGCTTGCTCTTTCTTCTGCTCAAGACTTTGTTGCTGTTGTTGCAGTTGTATTTGTGGGTCAGGTTGTAGCTTTGCAGTTGGTGTAGGTTTAACTAGCAGATTTGATGGTTTCTTTTCTGTAGACAGTGTTGAGGGAGTTTGGAATGTGAACAGAGCCTTTGTGGTCGGAACCCCTGAATTGTATGGTGAACTCCCAGAGGATGGTATTACTACAATGTCAAACATTACAGAATTACAGAATACTCACAACTCTACAAAAAAATGTACATTATAACTAGTAAAATACATGGACTTACAAGAAGACAGTGATCTTGCAGGTGCTTCGCTGAATGCTCCTGTAGATGGAGCAGCAAATGGAGGGGTCCCTTGTGAAGGTTTATTAAAGAGACTCATTCCTTTTTGTGCTGTAGGTGCCACTACACCAGAACCAAAAGAAAATTGACTTTTTTGTTCAGGTCTTGGAGGAACACTTAATGGTGTTTCCTGGTTTGATGGTTTGGAAAGCCCTAGGACATTTTTGAGCAACAGGGAAAAAATTAGTGACTGAGAATACCATCACAACATTCAGCTACTGGGAGGGCATAACACTTTAAAAAACTCAAAGGTCAAAGAGTTAAAGGTCGTGCAAAAACTGGTAAGAAATGTATGACGTATACATATGTGGGCCCTGCTGGATATAACTCATCCAACAATAATGACAGAGAAAAGTGTGAATTACAACCTTAACTTAATTTGAATGGGGGCCTGTTTGCACTATAATAATGAAAATGTGGGTGTTGGTGCAAATTAATAAATTTAATAAATTGGTAAAAAGTAGGAAATGTAAATCATGATTGCAGTTGAAATGTGAATTAATTTTATTCAAAATGTCAATCACTTGAAATGTAAGTCAAAAATTATAGGATAGGTCACTCTGGTCAACCTTGATTCATGAAGCTTAATTCTTATAGCAGCTTGCCAACAACACTCAAGCTTGCAAATTGAACTACTGGCAGAAAAGCTAATCAAACAACCAATGGCGCAGGTAACTTGTGGATTAAGGTATCAGGGTACCCCTAGCGACCGGTGTGCGTTCAACTCTATATTGCGGCAAAACTTTTAGTCTAAACCCCATTAAAGTATACATTTTTAGAAAGCTGAATAAATGTAGAAACTATTTCTATTATTTTTATCGTAAAATAATTTTTTCCTTTTAGGTTAGAGCGAATTATTCAAATTTTCACCGAGGTGTCTTCGTGGAGTTCCCGGTCAATCAATATTGATTCGAAAACAATGTTTACTACCTTTCTGAGATCATGAGATATCACTTGTCAAAAGTGTGTCTCAGATTTTTGATTAGTTGCCCTGTTGTTCTGTTATAAGTTCCTAAAGTTACAACACCGCCAAAATAGCAGTATTTGATACAAAACTGACGATAACTTTGGAATGGAGCAAAAAATCGAAAATCGGAGACACACTTTTAAAGGAAAACTATCGAAGATGATCCCTGCTAAATTTCAGATGAATCCATTAAAATCCCTTTGACTGGGAACTCAAAATACACGGCTAATTGAACGTAAATTCACTTCCGAGAAAAAACGCAAAAGTGTGTTTTGGAGCCAAGAAGCGGGTTTGTTGATACAAGGGGATTATAACACCTCATAATCTTGCCCGATGACAGCTGAAGTAAAGGGCAACCAAAATCTTGTTACGTTTCCCACACAAATGGCGGGAAGTCAAGGCAATTTGATCCCATTGAACTTTGGCTCTTGTTGAATAATCTTTTTACAAAGGTTTCGATAGTTAAACAAATATATTCTTCACCAACAAGCTCTCTTGATGACAGGCCAATTGACAAGTGATGTCAACAGATAATTGGCAGGGATTAAGCCAGAAAAAAGTTTTTCGCTTATAACTCGCTATTAAAAATCGCTAATTAAATAATTTTTTCACTAAATCATAGCTTATTGTGTATTCTATCAGAAAATGTAAAAAAGTAAAAATCGACCCTTTTGAGAAACTTTTGGGTACCCTGATACCTTAAGTGTCATAGTTATACTGCATCCAATACTTGGAAAACTCTATAGCCTGGTTCATGTAGGTGAATATAGGTGAATATATCACATAACCACGAGCTGAAGGCCGATAAATGACTTATTTTTACATTGGTGAGGTTTTAGAAAATACAAATTTCATAAATGTCTAAAACAGAGGAAGTTATGCTGTTGAAATATGGCAGTTCATGTCAGAAACATGCAAAGTAACCCATACAAGTTCGCCAAAATGATACATGTCAGACAAACAAAAGAGTTCAGACAAAATTTGGAGGCCTCCAAACCAAGATGGTGGCATGTTTGTAGTTTGGTAGGTCTTACAAAAATAGGTGACAAATTCAGCAATAATTGGTTACTGTTGACAGATTTTTTTACAAAACAAACAGACTTTCGCATAGTGCAAACAGGCTCTGCAGAACTTAGATTTTGGAAAAACTGGTCACTACGAAGAGGGGAAGTTTGACTGTATAGCACATGTAGTGCTGTCATACTTCCAAATTTTGAATTATAGTGGCAATAAATAAAGTACTAACATAAGTAAAGTTAAATTAGATTTATTATAATATACAAATCTTTTAAAACCAATTAAACATGTTATATGGGTCTTATTACTGCATTACCTGTGCTTGGTTCTGGTTTTGATCCTGCCGCTATGACCTGTGGCTGTCCCCCATCAGGCTGTGTAGGTCTAATGCCTGATAATTTGGACCTCTGAGAAGGGGGAGGTATTTGCTCAGGAGGCTTTACAATGTCATGCTTAGCTTTTTGACTTTTATTGACCATGTAAAATGGACACAAGACTCCTTTGGTGGACAGCAACAGAAGGATAGGTGCTGGTGGTAAAATATTCTCATCTAGAAAGGACAAAATATTTCATGGCTTTTAACCAAACCTTGCACATTAACAACATTTGGACCTAGTACAAATTAAACTAACTTACACCTAGCTTGAGTCATACCTGGAAAAAACTCTCATTTTAGTCCATCTGCATACAGTAAGAGGTTCTGGACCCCAAACAATTATTTTGATTTTGAAAATATGCTTGTGATAAGCTATATATCATGTGGCCATTTTAATACCATTTCTTATTGGATGTTCTTTTACACCAAAAAGTTATGTTCTAATGGTCAAACAATCCAACGTTCAAACACACAAAAAGACTTGGGAGTGATGTTCTCTAAAGACCTTATAAATAAATGGCATGACCACATCCAACATACTCTCTCCAAGGGTTACCGCATGCTTGGCTTCTTGAGACAACACACCAATAAGAACTTTCATTGATTCCTGTGCGAAATGAACTCTTTATAACACTCTCATCTGTCCACACATTGGATACGCAAGTCAAGTCTGGGCACCCTCGCTGGATGGAGACATACAATCTGTTGAAAATCTACAATGTTGTTGTATGAGATTTATCCTCCCCAGCTGTGCATGAACTACCGTGAGCAACTCATAAAGCTAGAACTCCTCCCAGTGTCCTTTCAAACTTTTCAAATTCACAAAGAAGTTTGAACACGATATGTGTCGCTGTAACACAGATGGACTAAACAAGAGTTTTCTGGATGTGATGCATGCTACCTTACACATTGATTATTCAGAATATAGAAAAAACCTTACTACATCTTAAATGTACCAACCACTAACTGATACCCTACCAATCATATACCAACCACTTGCTGACACCTTGCCAACCACTTACTGACACCTTACTAACCATTTACTGACAGCTTACTAACCACTTAGTGACACTTCACTAAACACTTACTGTCACTTAAACATCCACTTACTGACAACTTACGAACCGCTTACTGACACCTTACATGGCCAATCACTTACGAACACCTTTTACCAACCACTTACTGACACCTTACCAACCACTTACTGACACCTCACCAACCACTTACTGACACCTTACCAACCACTTACTGACACCTTACCAAACACTTGTAAAACTGACACCTTTCCAACCACTTACTGACAACCTACCAACCACTTACTGACACCTTACCAACCACTTACTGACACCTTACCAACCACTTACTAACACTTTACCAACCACTTACTGACACCTCACCAACCACTTACTGACACCTTACCAACCACTTACTGACACCTTACCAAACACTTGTAAAACTGACACCTTTCCAACCACTTACTGACAACCTACCAACCACTTACTGACACCTTACCAACCACTTACTGACACCTTACCAACCACTTACTAACACTTTACTAACCACTTACTGACACCTCACCAACCACTTACTGACACCTTACCAACCATTTACTGACACCTTTGACACCTTTCCAACCACTTACTGACAACCTGCCAACCACTTACTGACACCTTACCAACCACTTACTGACACCTTACCAACCACTTACTAACACTTTACCAACCACTTCCTGACACCTTACCAACCACTTGCTGACACCTTACCTACCACTTGCTTACTAGTGGGAAATGGGTACTGCAGGGATTTCAAATGTTTTTATAGACATTATCAGGCACTGATACAGTGACGGCAGGGTGTGGTCTATTTCATACTCACATGAAAACTGCTCTTACTATCATATTACTATTAACTTTGCCTACAGCCACACTTATTACATGAATACACATACTCTCTTTTATTGGTATAGTAGATGTCAAGTCTACAGCCATGCCCATTGGATATGTCTCCTCTTTATCACTTGTTAATGGCATCTCATGCTCTGTTTTCATCACTGAATGTCCATTTTTCCCACTCATTCTACAATAAACCATTCAGAACACTAGTTAAATTGATTAAAGTGTCTCTAGGGTAACTACTTTGTACCTTACTGAGCATCATTTACCTCATTTCCCAACACAGCTACTTCAAAGGCATTACATGAAGCTGTGACTGTCACATTCCTGAAATATCAAACAATAATTATTGGAAGTGTATGTATTAGAATTCAAATGTCCACTCAGGTTCTACATTCCTAGGAATGACTTCTTACCAATCTGAAATATGACTTGTGTAGAAACCATTTTGTCTTTCTTCACTCATACCGAAATACACATCTTCAAAGTTTATGATCTTTTTGGGACTGCTTTTCTACAAAAGATAAATAAAAGAATCATATTTGCTGGTTTTCTATATATGGCATGTCCTCTTTTCGCTTTCCAGTGAATTCGCAAGTCAAGTGCATCCACAAGTTTTGAAATGATAAAAATGATGCAGTGTTATGATGTATAAAAAGGACAAGGTTGTATGATCCCTCTCAAAAACTACAAAAATTGACTGGAATAATGATGATGATGATGATGATGATGATAATGATGAAAAATAGCTCGTTTACAAGCTGGTAGGACAATCAGTGTCAGTAGTACTAAAAAATAACAATTACAGTCCTAGAAATAACTCTGTTTTAATTACTTTGATCATCAATTATGGACAACAACTGACTCCAATAATCAATACTGCAAAGCACTGAGCTGAAGATCTCAAAAACCTTGAGCAAGACAATGTTACAGAGGTCACAATATAGAGCACATGGAATAAAATTATAGGGGGAAAGGGGAGAAGATGCTGGTAATAGTGGAGAGGTGGTTAATCATGCTATATGCTAGCATGACATAAGGTTATTTTATATATCAAAAAAGGAGATTACTATTGCGTTTGTCACACTGATAATTATTAATAGTAAAAATGCAAAGCTAGTTTTATAAAGAATTTTTGCAAAGAAATGTATGTAACTGTACAGCATGATAAAGAGGCTAATAATGCATGTGATGCATATTTACTACATTTTATTATTCAATCTTATTATTCAATTTTCATACACTGTACAAATTCTGATTTTCTGATTGGTCAGTTTGTACCATGTGACACGTGGCAATGACGTGACATGTCACAACGAAATAATAGCCGTGCTGACTAACACTGAACGGCTATAAAGCACAGTGAGAAAGGAAAAAAATGTTCCTGGTGATAAATCTGAAGATTTTTCGCAAAAGAGAAGATTAACAAGCTTATTTAAAACAAAAAGAACACTGCTTGGAGTGCCTGTTTTTAAGGTAAACTCTTAATTTCATTGAAGTTTTTGGAGTAAGCTTACTGAGATCAACATATTTCAACGGCTTGAAAACAGAGTTCGCCAGCTTTCCAAGTTAATATTTACTGTTTTTGTGGCTAGTAGCCTAGTATGGGCTCTAGCCACTATGTCATTGTGCTGTGAGTCAGTAACACCACAGGAATACCAAGCAATCAAAAGTGTCCAGAACAATCGCAGCCAAATCGGAAGATCTCAGTAGAGTTAGTTTAAGAACCAATAAACTGAATGAAGCTTGGATCAGGTTAGAATTTGATAAGTTTTGGAAGATTTTCGTTCTTCCCAATTAACTATCGACTTATTAATGCGAGCAAAGCGAGCAGTGACACTAATCCTGCAGTGGGATTCCTGTGTGTCATGCGCGGCGTGTTTATAGACCAGCTGTGAACTCAACTTTTTGGTAGACATGTAGATTGAACGATAATTCGTGATGTCATTGAAATATGTTTGGAATCATTGGTCAGGAATTACTGCAGTAATGGTCAGTCTGTGATATATCACTTAAAATTATACCAAGATGACAACTGCACTCACCACGTGACAACTGGTTACAAGCAGTTGTGAGATATATGACTGTGCGAAACAGCATGGCGACATGATATGAATTAGGATTCAGCTGTTCTTTCCTGAGGTAAAGCCATGATTGTTATTCACAACTATTAGCAAGTTGTTTATATTACTAGAAGTATGCATCAAGGTCACAAAATGTTAAGTGATATTTCTAGGGGAAGACAATGTTCTTTTACGAGCTTTTGATTGATTGAAGCTAAATACTGGCTGCAAGATGATAATTAAGTTGTATTCTAATGTTCTTCAAAGAGTTAAAATCTCATAGACAGTCACATCATATCGCTAAAATTTCTTTCAAATTGCTAAAATAATTTCTTTGCATTTTTTACTATTATCGATGTGCCAAATTTAATAGTAAACTACTTTTTTGGATAGATTACATATTAAAATATCTTACAATATCACACTAGTGTGATAGGAGTCATTTGAAAAGAGATGGTTAATAGTAGAGGTTCAACTGTAATACAGACATTTTTACCAATCCTCTCATGTAGATCTTCCATGTTTTGCAAGGGATCTTTTCAGTGACAGACAAACAATACTTACACTTGGGTTGCAGATAACAACACACTTGGGAGTTTCTCCATCATCAGGACTTGTATAGATAGTTACAAAGACCACACTACTAATCCAGCAGATACTTGTTACTAATAAACCAATAACAACAACATAAATTAATAATAATTGGTGTAGCTGATCTCAAGAAGATTGCATTTCTAAAGTAGATGCCAAATTTTTAGGCCAACTTTAGTTTAAATGTGACAATTTGCCCTTGCAAATATATTTTAAGGAACGTATTGAAAGATATCATTGAAAATCACATTTTTATTTATTATTCCCTGGATTTCTTTGCTATGGTATTCACTTTAGACAGAAGTTTATATTCAATATACTTAATGATTTAGTACTAAAAATAGTGACATCAAGTGTTCATGTGACCTTGGAATGTAATATTTAGTTTTTTTAGAAATGTGCTCGAAAAATTTATTTTATGTTGAAATAATTGTTTTATGCTACAGTGTTATGGGACCGGTCATTATTTATGTAGAGGGAAGGGGGAATTTTTTTTGAAATATGAAACTTTTGCGAAGGACCCCCTCCCATTCCTAAAAATTGCAGGTGGCCTGTTTTATTTCAAATTTTGTGATGATCCCCCCTCCCCCATTCTTTCAAATAATTATTGTCCTGTAGAGAAGGTGTTGACTTACAATGCAGTTTAAGTGAAATGAACCGGTTATGTCTATGATGGCATGGGTTTCTACCAAACTCTAGTGAAAAGACACCATTGGAAAAGTTGAACAATAACCTTTTAGGGTTTTATCTCTGTGATTTTTTTGTCCTTTTTTTCACTCTGAAAGATAAACATCTTCCAATATTTATCCAAGTTGGATAGTTTTATTGCTTAGTTCAGCAACTATTGAACTGAAAAACATTTGCAGCTTTTGATGTTGCAGCCAGATGTTGGAATGTTGAAGAAACACTAGAAATGACATTATAATTATTTAACTGTGTAACAACTATATGATCCATCCTTCCCAATTAACCGCATTGCTAAAAACTTTCATTCATTACAAAGCACTGAGAAGACCTCTTCAAAACCCTAAATAATGACCCCCCTCTTCTCATACATAAATAAAAATAGCCCCCCTTCTTGCTAATCTAAAATAGCCTTGACCCCCCCCCCCCTCCCCCCCTCTAAATAAATAATGACCAGTCTTGAAGGACAACTAGTGAAATTACAGATACCATTTGGAAAACCTGTCCTATAGCTTTAGTTTGGAAGAAAATTGAGGCAATATGTTCAGACGAGTGACCTGTTTTTTGTAAATTTCTCTCTTAAGAGAAATGAGGGACAAGTTTTCCAAATACAGTGTTGTGTAGAGTAGTAGCATATACACAACTATTTGTTTTACAACTTAAAATGGTGAGTGCATTATTTTTAAATTAAAGTTTTCAAAATCATTGTTATGTGGTTAAATAACCACATCATGTGATCAGTTTGTTGGTGTTTTGTTCGCTCAAATCAGTTAAGGAAGAGAAACTCTATAATTGTTGTTCAAAGGTTCATGGTGTTTTGTTAAAAGGAAGTGGCATTATGAATGTTCCCATTTTTTATGGACTTGAACCAGGCCTTAACACACTTGAGTTGTACTTCCAGATAGTATTTTATATATTATATAGTACACGTATATTTCAAAACTGATAGCTAACATTCTTGAAATTGGCTAGTATATACTGATACATGCATGTTAATCTTATGCCCTCTCTAATTAGTCAGTGAGTTATCTCCACAAATATTATCTAAAACAAATAGATGTGTCTGTACCTAATAGATGCACAGAAGAAGCCAAAAGTGCAGTGAAAACAACAGTCATGCTGAATGACTTTATCTCACTGTACAGAACATGCACATCTATTAGAGCATGGAAACATTTGAATCTATTTGTTTAGTACTAACCCTGATGAGGTGAAGCTTTGAAAATATCAGGACATGGTGTCTCTTTCTTTATTTCTTGAAGATTCTACGTATTTATACACCAAGCATTTCATCAATTAATTTGAGCTTTACAACTTTAATGGATATGCATTGTAAATTACCATAGGAATAAATAGGATTACATATGTAAATAAAATAAAGAAAATAAATGGTGCATACCAAAAGGTAGGTACAATGGACTCGTAGTCCCATGCTTAACTTAAAATGTAAGTTCCATCTAGTATAATTATAGTAATGACACATTGGAATCCAACTATTCAGACAAATAGCAACTCAATATGCATCATCTAAATTGCTGGGAACCAATGGTAAAAGTAAAGAACAATGTACCAAATCTCTTGTCAGCCAGCAGTTGGCTGTCTATTGGCTGACAGTCAGTTGTATGTTGGTGGTTTGTTTACCATTAGTTGTTGGCCATTTGTTGATAATCTGTCAATGGTTTGTTGGCCAATAATCTGTTGGTAACTTGTCTGCCAACTGTTGGTGAAGTGTTGGCAAGCTGTCAGCCAAATGTCAGCCATGGATGACAGATCAGAGGAGAACATTTGTTACTGATTACTGTAAGAACTTACCATATCTCACCTAAGTAGAGCAAAAACAACATTCTAAATTCAAAATTCCTTTTTTCTTTTGCTCTGCTGAATTTCTTGTTAAAATCGCATGTTTAAGTAGAATTTTTGTTAGTGATACAGGTGAAATGATTCATGGAAAGGTTATTGAACTAGCTAGACTTGTCTATAGACAACTACGTAAGTAGTGGTACATTCCACCATGCCTTTTCACATGATTTCCAGTCCATGTAGGGTTTTTGTGTTTTGTAAGTCATTCCAAGTCATTTTGACATGGTGGATGCTGCTGCTCTGAGCATTAAGAAGATGAAAATTGCTGAGTTGAGAAAGGAGCTTACTCTCCATGGTGTAGACAGCAAGGGAAAGAAAAATTTTTGACCATAAAGGTTACTTTCCAGACATGCTTATGATTTATTTTATAAATCTACTCTAGATAATGTTTGTTTACAGTACTGATGCACTTCCAGTACTGGGGGCAGTTCCTATTTCTTTGACTGATAAATTAGAGCAACTTCTATCTGGTAAATATGGCCCTGTCGTTGCATTCAAGCCAGGATTTGGATTTGCAGTAGGTAGGTTAGAAAATTGCAATATTATTTACAATTTAAAACAGTTAATTGAACTCATATTACCTCTTCTTCCAGTTCAACAATAGATTTAATCTTTACCAGCGCTCCAGATGATATATCATGCAGTGGTGTTTATATTACATATAATTCATCATACTAGTCTAGTTTCATACTAGTCCCTGAACCACTAATGAATTGAAGAAAATATGATGTATAATTGAAATTGCCTGAAAACAAAAGCTGTGAAATCCCAGGATGTTACCGGATGGACTCTCAGTTGACAAGCGATTTGCTACATTATCCTTTACTTTTACTGCAACAAACTTTGTATTCATTTTATCAAAGTTCAACTTGGCACCCTGTGGTACATGTACAATCCCACAGGAAACCCAGTATTTCCAAAAATGATTAATAAGTGAAACTCACAGGGGTATACTGAGTCAAGTGTCCATCTTTATGTCCAACAACTATTTGCTTTCCTTTTGGACTCCAGCAAACTATAAATCACAGAAAAAAAACTTGTAACTTAAGGCAATTATTCATGAATTTTATAAGAAAGGATTGGATAGGTGTTAACATGATTATCTAAGCCTGCTATAGACGATACAAATGTACACAGTCATTGTACAGTAAGTGGTTGATATTTCACTTACCACATACTTACCACTACCTTATAATACAGTGTATATTACCTTACTGTTAATACATTATTATCTTTACTATGATCTTATAAATATATATGAGGACTGATCACTTAAAAGGGGTCTTAAAGGTTGACCATAAGATAGGCTGTAATGCACAGTGTGCAAGTCGACCCCGTTTTGGCATTCAGATTCTCTGCACTACAATCATAGCTGGTCCAAAAAAAAAACACTGTACGCGTCCAAACATGATGCATTTCTTTTGCTGGATCACATACGGTGGAAGAAAAGGATTATGGGCATCCATGAAAATTTTGGACAGCACCCGTCCCCTCCTCTTAGTCTTAGAAATTTCGTGTGTGTGCCAAGTGCCGAGCCCCCCTCGCTAACAGGCTCCATACTGCACCGGTTGCCTTCTTTACAGTTCAAAACTCGCCAAAATGGCCTTGTTGGCTTGGGGGATGCATCACAGAACAACCAGAGAAGCTTCAATACTCCGGAGATCACAGTTGAACCTTTTCGCCGTAATTACTGTGACTCTTTCTTCATAAAGTCGCTTCCCACTCCTGAGTTCTTCCAAGGCAGGAGATTGTCTCCGCCGTCTTTTCTTGCTTAATGATGCAAGTCAAGCGACTTCTGTGCTGCAAAATGACTCGGAAAAGCACTTAGAAGCTGAATTCAGGCCATGACCAGTATGCTCACCAAACGTAAACCCTAGAATTCGTCAGGCGTCACTGGATAAGTGAGCCTTCAGTCTTCTAGAACAGTACCAAATATTTTATTGACAGCTACCTTGACAACTATTGTTTCTCTTTCCTGTTTTTTTTTCCTTTCCTTCTCTCTTTTTCTCTTTCACAAACACATTTTTTTCCCTTTCATTTCTCTTTCTTAATTTTCTGTTATTTCTTTTTTAGAGTTTGTTTTTTATTCCCACTCCTTTCTTCACCGAGAATTGGCAAAAGAAATCCGAACAACTATTGTCTTTCTTTCCTGTTTTGTTTTCCTTCTTACTCTAGCTCTCTCACACAAATGCGCTCTTCAGAGTTTCTGTTCATTTTTCTTTCTTTTCTCTCTGTTTTTTTTTCTTTTGAGAGTTTTGTTGTTGTTGTTGTTCTCTCTCCTCTCTCCAGGAAATGACCAAAGAAACCCTAAAGATTGCTGTTAAAGCGGCAAATCTGGAAGATGGTACATCAAAGGGGTCTTAGTAAAGAAGACCCCTTTTAAGTGATCACTCCTCATATAGATATCTCAACCTTACCTTATTGACTTGTAAATCAAATGAATATAAATAAAGAATGAGTGAAAATTAAGCTTAATTTATGAAAGTTGCTTGGGTTTGGTGAAAGTTTAGTTCAGTTAGATAAAAATTATAAGCGACTTATTACATTAGATAATAATCCTGCCAAACACTCAATGGAACATTCAATGATAGTAAATAAAGAAGATAATTATAGTGAGTTTTAATTAACTTACTTGCTGTAGCTCTAGTAGATACAGGCAATGTTGCTATTTGTTTAATTTGTGTATCATTTATGTCCCACATGGTTATCATTCCATTAGAGAAACAAGCAGCAAATGTACCAATAGCAGTAGGGTTCCACCGTAGATCCACTAGTGATATGCCTACAGGGAATGAAAAGTCTTAAATGCATTAGGAACAGGGAAAGAATGGAAATTTGTAATGCATTACTATTAATAAATAATGTTTGTATTTAACACAAAGCTGTATAATTGATCAGAAGTAATTAACTCTTTTTGGTGACAGATTTCCATTCATTGCATCTTTATACACCAACAAAGCCCAAACTAGTTCACTTGTTAGTTTAGTATACATTTTTAGCAACACTTTTGGCAATGGGTCCAAGTCCACAACCAGTATCCAGTTCATTACACTCGTTCATTATTAGCCAGTAAATCTTGACCTTACCAGGACTTGATATCAGTGTGACCTCACCAAGTATCTCCTTGGAACCATTCTACACAAACAGTGAAATAATGAAACGATTAAGTGTGTGTAGTGAAATAATGATAAAATATATGGTATGGAATATGATACTGAAAATACAGCCAATTAAGAACCCATTAAGATCCATATCAGAACAATCAGAATTTAATTAAAGTTCAATTTTATTTGACGGCATAGTTTTGGTGGAAATTACAATGTGTAATAATATCTGCTAAATATTTAATTAATAAAAAAAATATTCTGTTAATTTTTATTTCACCCATATTGCAGTGCTGATACTGGATTACATAGTGAGTCAACTTAACATTACTAATATAAATTTGATAGTAAACTCCTTTTCATGATAAATCAATTAATTTATGTCACATTAGTGTCTATAAGAATTTACATATTAAACAATATTAAACATTTATATACTAAACAATTTATGTATTTACATATATTAAACAATTTACAATGTCACGCTAGTGTGATAAAGGTCTATAAAAATTTACTGAATTTATTAAACAATTTTTTGTTTATTTTTTGTATTACTTATTAAATAATAATTTGACAAATTATTTGTATTTATTATTAAATTATTATAACGTGACATAAATTATTTGATTTATCAAGACATGAAAAGGAGTTTACTATCAAATTTGTCACATCAATATTAGTAAAATTGCAATTGAAAGTTTCAGGGAGATTGCTCTTATTATAAACTGATGAAAATATGAATTTTTAAAACTGCATATTTTTACAAGAGATGTACAGTGGATGGGCATCACATGCCTGGTGAGCCTCGTTATCATGCTAAACACATAATTACATTTTCTTTACAAAAATTCCACAAACATTTTATTAGCTTCAAAAATTCATATCTCCATCATTCAAATCAAAGCAGTTAAAACAATTATAATATCATATATCCACAATAATTAGTATTCAGAAATAGAAGTATTCTGAATTTTTCTATAGTGAGCCTCACACGCTTCAACAAAACAACATGCATTACTTATAGAATTTCCAAAATTACCAATTGAGCTCAGAAACAAGTTTAATGGATGCAAAGATGAACACACAACCACTAGTTCTGACTATTAATTCACAATAATCAATGATCTGTTATCATGATCAGTTTCTGAGCCCTGTCCCAAATTCATGCCAGTATACTGCCAATACATATTTATACAACTGTACAGCCTGAGCAAAGGGGCTAAAGAACATGTATAACAGTGATCAGGGCCATATTATATAACCAGTGGCCTACTTGCCTGTGATATAATTGTAGGGATGTCATATATCCTCACTGCTATATCATTACCATGCTCATAACACACAGATAATGTAACATTATCACTTGATATACCAATGTAACATACAGGGTGGCCCACATCAATGTACACTGATGGTATAGCTGAAAGAAATAAAACACTTGACTGTTTAGTCACACTACAAACATATTTGGTACATTGGTCTCAGATTTCAGATCTCTGACTGACATTTTTTTCAAAGACATGGTGTTACACTGAATGACTGAAATGCTGTTTGATGCCATCCAATATTTTGTTTGTACATACAATGTACATCTATGCTATGAAGAGTCTTTTAGTATATGTGTTGATAATGGTTGTATACATTTCTGTACAAAGTGATTGTCCTCTATTCCATAAAGTGTTACTTTTGAAAACATCAAAGGGAGGGAGGGAGAGGGGAAGGAAGGAAGGAAGGTTTATAGTACAAACCTTTAAATACTATAATGATAACGAAATAAATGCTTTCCTAAATATAGATCTAGTCTGGTGGAGGCAGATCCCCCCCCCAAAAAAAAAACCTTTGTGAAACTTTTTGAGTAGAAGCAGGCAACATAGCTTAAAATCTTTGTCTTCATAATTACTTTAATTTTTCTTTTTTTGAAGTAGAAACTGTTGAAGTTTGTAAGAAAAAGAAAAATAATTAATGGAAATTCAACTTTTAAAAACATTATTTGCAATGGGTTTAAAAAGCCCAGAAAAAAGAAAGAAAAAGAAAAAGTTTCCACCGAGTCCAGTCTCCACTTGGTATTCAAGACGGCAATGGACTTGGCTCATCACGTTCATCTGCGGATCCAATTTTTGACGATGAATATCTCTTCAAAATGAACGATGACCCCCATTTTTTATTCTCTCTTCTTAAAGAGCTACTAAATATCAACATCCTGTTAGTTTTTCAAAAAATCGACATTTATTTTTCGTGCCGAAAAGAAACATTTTCTGCCTAATTTTGACCCACAAAAACGACAGAATGCGACAATTTTGTTCGAGACCGTAAGCTGTTGTTGCCTAAAAACATGACTTGTTTTTTGATAAGGCATCTCAATAACATTTTTATAACAGATGAATAGTCAGAGAAGCATTCTGGTACCTTTTTTACTATGTTCAATAATTTTTTCACTGAAAATCAATTTTCGTTCTCTTTACTTTGAGCTTTGTTACGGAGGCTCTACAATGCAAAACTGGCCGACTTCTCAGCAATGTAGCTCTCGAAATTTAATAGTGACCCCCTATTTTTTAGGGCTTATTTTATGTGTTTCATGATGATTTATCAGATGCTAAATTACAGCAAATTTTCATTTATTTTGTATTTTCCCGCAAACGTCCTTAAGGTGTTTCAAAGTAGTTGTTGACGCGCTACACCTCTCATTTTAAATTCGCGATTTCATGGACTTCTTCTCGTCGGATCAAAATATCCTTTGGACAAATTATCAAGCAAAGATTGAATTTTTGAATGATAGTAATTTTAAGTCAATCTGTGTTTTTACAGCAAAGATAATCAATGATCGTTTAAATCAGTCTTTCTAAAATATCTCCCGTTTACGATGAGCTTTTGAAAAACGAAAACATAGGCCTAAAACTTCACATTCATGCACACATACTTATAGTAAAATCAGACAGTTTAAACAGAGCGATTTTGAGTACTAGACGCAAACATTTTTTATGCGTATTTTGCGTCGCAAAAACTAAGGTATAGCTTGTCATGCAGAAAAGAAATACTCGGCGCTCAAACATATGCGCCAAAATACTGAAAACACGTTGCTATATTGTTGTTCTTTCTCTCTGGTAAATTGCACTGGTTTAAGTGTTCATTTGGCGGAGTTATGATTTTTCTTCTGATAGTATATGGGATTCACTAGCTGCGACAATTTTAACTTTCAAGCGGCGTAAGAGATATCTCTTCAAGTCATCACTGTTTAGAGCCCAAAATCACGGCTATACTTACTCAAAGTATCATAAAACACGCAGCAGAAATTTATTAAATTTGATATGTAAAGCAACATTTTTAAATTTCACTTGAATACAGTGCTTCAAACGCGCCGGAGTAGAATCAAACCCGTGTGTACAAATGCATGACGATGGCGTGATGCTTGCTGATTATGTCACGCTACATTCCTTCGCACCCGTGTTACGATGCATTTGCATACCGCGGTTTTATTTGAACTAGGATCACACAAAACTCGAAATTGGAAAAATTAGTTGCGGCTCCTCCATCTTTTTTCTCTTGCCAAACGTGCAGCAAGTCTACGGTTTTTCTTACTTCTCGAACTTTTAGTTGCAGGCATTGCATCGAAATGAAGTGTAAAGGCACTATATGCAAATGCGTCGTAACACGGGCGCGAAGGAATGTACCGTGACATAATTAGCAAGCATCACGCCATCGTCATGCATTTGTACACACGAGTTTGATTCTACTCCGGCGCGTTTGAAGCACTGTATTCAAGTGAAATTTAAAAATGTTGCTTTACATATCAAATTTAATAAATTTCTGCTGCGTGTTTTATGATACTTTGAGTAAGTATAGCCGTGATTTTGGGCTCTAAACAGTGATGACTTGAAGAGATATCTCTTACGCCGCTTGAAAGTTAAAATTGTCGCAGCTAGTGAATCCCATATACTATCAGAAGAAAAATCATAACTCCGCCAAATGAACACTTAAACCAGTGCAATTTACCAGAGAGAAAGAACAACAATATAGCAACGTGTTTTCAGTATTTTGGCGCATATGTTTGAGCGCCGAGTATTTCTTTTCTGCATGACAAGCTATACCTTAGTTTTTGCGACGCAAAATACGCATAAAAAATGTTTGCGTCTAGTACTCAAAATCGCTCTGTTTAAACTGTCTGATTTTACTATAAGTATGTGTGCATGAATGTGAAGTTTTAGGCCTATGTTTTCGTTTTTCAAAAGCTCATCGTAAACGGGAGATATTTTAGAAAGACTGATTTAAACGATCATTGATTATCTTTGCTGTAAAAACACAGATTGACTTAAAATTACTATCATTCAAAAATTCAATCTTTGCTTGATAATTTGTCCAAAGGATATTTTGATCCGACGAGAAGAAGTCCATGAAATCGCGAATTTAAAATGAGAGGTGTAGCGCGTCAACAACTACTTTGAAACACCTTAAGGTGGCCCCTACCTATTGATTTGTTTGTCAGACATAAATTTTAATCGTATCTTTTTACATCAAAACCTTGTCCGATTTCTGAGAAATTTGCAGCCATTTGTCTTCAAGCCTTGAACTGTGTATCGGTAATTACTTTTCTGCGAATTAGATCATATATCTAAGATATCAGACGAGTTTTAAGAATGGCTTTATGAGAAAAATTGGTCATAAATCCAAAAATCTAAGGTGTTTTTTTTCCTATTTCATTAATCCAGTATAAAGGCATAGAGGACTACATACAACATGTATCATGCCAATTTAATCCTTAGAAGTTGCAATACAAATTTGCACTGCAGGCCTGTTATGACACAAAATTATGTAGTTAAAACTACTGCCAAAATCTCAGCAAAATTTCAAAACCAGCGAGGACCAACACATTTCAGGATCCATACAGTGATCTACAGCAACAATGATTCCACTTGAATGAGAAATGCATCATTTTGTTTCACTAACTGAACCACCTTGGTTTGTTTTGGGTTACTTCTTGTCCTGATTGAAATCAAAACTTTGAAACACTCCTACAACTAAACGTTCTTGATGTTTGAGCCTGCAAATATAAGGTCAGCGGATCTGCAACGCATGCGTTGAATGAGTAGGCGCCAAATTGGCCTTGCGCACGGTGTTGGTGTACACGCTCGTTGATGAGAAAAACAATAAAATATTGTTTTAAAAATGATTGTGTTGAGTTATCATTTTACCCACATCTTTGAAAATTATACAGTTTTGTGGGGAATTTTATGTAGTTGTTAAAATATGTTATCATTTTATATTTGCTGAGTAAAACGGGACGGCTCGAGAATGTAAAATTTTTGTACGATCTATTGCGCCAATCGTGCCTGCTCGTAGCGCAAATTTTGCCTATCGTGCCGGCATTATTCAAAGCGCATTTTGCCAGTTGCACAAAAAGCGCTACCGCATTTTTTGCCAATTGCGCGAAACGTGCTACCGCATTTTTTTGCCAACGCGCTGTAAGCACATTGTGCAAATCGCGCACTTTTGCCGACTGATCGAACCAACTTGTCTAGCTGCCGATACGAAGCGTGAAATACACTAACTTGTTTAAATTGAAAAGACGAAATAAATATTTTACAACATTTTCTATCAAAATAAACTTTCGGAGTGATTTGCAGTTGTCGGCGCCTAAAAATAAAACCCGCTAGCTTCCAAGGGTAGATAGAAAAAAAGGAAACAGTGTCTTCTCAGCATGATGATATGATTTTCATTTCTCAAATGATATGATTTCAATCTCAACGGTTTTAAGTTTCCAGATATTTAAGGAAGTTATTCGCAAGGAAAGCAAAATGTAAGTTAAAGTAAATATTATAAAAACTCTTCGAGTTAAACTTTCTTTTTGATGTCACTTGTATTTTGATATTTTGAAGACGACAAAATGTAGTTTTGCCATTTTCAAATGACGAAGTTTCTAGTGTTTTTCGTAAGCCAATTTTGTGATAAAAAGTTGTAAACTAGACATGATCCAAGCTTTCTTTCAGAAAACTTACCGGCTTTACGATTGATTTGATCGTTGAGATGTCAGATTTGTGAAAAGTTTGATTGATTTCCAAGCACTTCCAAAACAATTTATGCTGATCCCAAGATTTTTTTTTTTCATGATCGAAAAGGTCTTTCTAAGGTCTTTTTTCTCGTTTTACTACATTACATCTCCTACATCGTGGTCATCCCCGAGCGAGCATGTTTAGAACAGCAGCAAATTTTGACTGCACATGCGTAGTCATTAGGCACGTGGTGAAACTTGATATTTTACAGTGTGAATTGTGCGACATCACGATTAGGGCGTGGGTTCAGTGATAACAATCTAAAATACCGACGTGGAAATTCAACTACAGTATAACCCTCACCCACCACGGGTAGTACGATCGCCTCACAATTACAATTCAAGAGAATGCATCATCGATTCAACAGAATATTCAAAATCATTTCTATGCAGCTACTAATGCCTGGGGCACGATAACTGAAGTTTTACGCTACAATGGCGAGTTTTACTTAGAGCTAGATAAATTGACGTGCGAATAGACCTAATCGACTGACGCGTTGCTATGTATGTTCCACCCGATTCAAAACCTCCGGGAATAAGAACTTTTGTAAATAATGTTTCATATACTATCTTTATACTATGAATAAGGATTCCGATACATTTTTATAACTAAAGTGATAAGCTTTAGAAGCGCAAAAACAAATCGATGTCAAGTTATCAAATTGTTTATCGAAATCCATTTGGTGTTCATATAACTTAATCAGTTCCGACAGTTCCTACACTTTTCAGATGGAAATTGATAGATATTTTTAAGTGTTGTAGTTTCTTTTTAGTTTTTATTTGATCACTGCAAATTTTCTCTCTAGTTGTGTTTATGCTCAAACATTATAAACAGCTAGAGCAAAAGCATTTATTTGCCAAATGTGCAAAATGCATGATTGGGATGATCTGCTATATAATGCAAAATGGGCGCAAAATGAGCGCATTGCGCGATTGGCATAACCGCAAAATAAGCACATTGCGCGATTGGCATAACCGCAAATGTGCGCATTGTGCATTGGCAAAACAGAAAAAAGGCGCAAAGAAGAAAACAGCGCAATGAGCGGGCGCATTAGGCGTGATAAAACGTAGATTTATCGACTTAATTTTTTATTATAACGCTACTTAAAATGGAATATCTTGAGAACTACAAGTAATTCAGTCAAGCTGGTTGTACCGAGTTCAGGGCAATTTTAAGAACATTCCGGTAATTAATTTGTTTTAGTGATAGATTTATTGATTGTTCTATAAAATAAAAAGTTCTAAGTCGCGATGTCATTAACAATCGCTAACTTTTTCGTGCGTCATTCGATTTAGACGACTTTAAATTTTCATGTAAAAACCATCGGGAAATCCAATTTTATTTTTTAAATGTTCCTTGATTTAACATTAATTTTGTGAAGTTTCATGTTTTTTGCACTTTTCAGTGCAGAGAAAAACACTCAAAAGTAGTGTTAGAAATCTGTGTACACGAACATCGTGCACAGGGCCAATTATGAATATGACCTGTAACGGTCATTGAAGCATGGATATGATGATTTCTCTAGTTTTTACTCCGAATAAAACCTTTATTTGTGGACTATGAAACCAAAGACATTTTATTCAAATATATTGCTTTTTCAAACAATCACAAACAGTGTTAGCAATGATTATAAAACTAACTGATTAAAGTTTGTATAGGAAAGGATGTCAATCGCTCCCTGGCAGCTAAAAGAGTGCTTGATAAATATCTGACACATAATTTGCCTTGTGATGTATAGAGAATGCATATTAAATATATGTGGATTTAACTGAACTACTGAGGGTAGTCTGCGTAAAGAAAGCAAAATTTTGATTCACCAGAAATTTTACCAACATCATGTGGCTTTCTAAAGAGATTTTACCTCTTTGAAGAGAACTTTGGAACGCAACTTTATATTGTCTTCAGTCTTGTCTTGCTTCGATCGAGCACACAGTGGCAATGAAAAACTCATAAAAGGACATTGTCTTTCCTGAGAAATATAACTAAACAGCTCATGACCTTAACTTGCTGAATACTTCCACGAATACAAAGCAGGATTCAGTGGATTCCCAGGGTATGGTAAATCTTTAGTTAATAACTCCAACTTGATCGTGAAATCGCATGGTCAGCGATCATTCCAAGCATATTTTGATGATGTCACAAATCATCGTTCACTCTACATGTCTACGTGTCTACATGCCAAAAAATTGAGTTCAGAGCTCTATAAACACCACGTGCATGACACGCAGGAATCCCACTGCAAGATTAGTTAGTTATTGCTGCGAGCGAAGCGAGTAGCCTCCTATTCGGAACACAGTGTTATCTGTGGATGTCACTAGACGAACATGCGATACATACGATCAGCGGTTCAAGTCCATACCGTATCGAGAGTCGATTCAAGGATGTCACTAGACGAACATGCAATACATACGATTAGCGGTACAAATACTAGCTGTTCCCACTATAATGTACCATATATGAAAGAATAATTGCGCTGACCACGCGACAATTCAGATATTTCATCAGCTGTGGAGCGATTCACATCTTTTCCTAAATATTTAAACGTCTAGCTTTTTAAAATCAGTTAGTTTTATAATCATTGACAACGCTAGCCGTTTGTGATTGTTTGAAAAATTGCTTGTGTCCGACACTGATCCTGGAGAATTATGTTTGTAAAAAAAATGTAGTTCAATATTGAAGGTCAACTAGCAGTGTTCGTCACACAACGCACAGGAGATAAACATTTGATATATAAGATGAAGCGGTGTACTTTCGTGAGTTTTAGGGGAACAGTTCTGCTAATAACGTGGATACACCAGCTGTTTTCTGCTCGCAGCACTTCACTTTCTATTAGAAATGGCTAGTTAGTTATCTTAATTATCATAGGAGTTTAAATGTTCAAATTATCAGTAATGCTGCTTGGTTGACCATATTTTATAGCTTAACGTTTGTAACATTCACAGTGTAACATCCGAAGTAACAGAAATAATTTTTGTAATGTCTGTAACACCACATTATATTTCCTCCCTTGGAACATATAAGATTCAAGTATGTCCAACATGACCAATCTATTCCATTTGTAATTTGCATTTTACCATTGGTACAGTTGGTGAATTTCCACAGGAAGCCCCATATATAACATTATATGTAAAACATTATAAGAACAGGGCAACCAAGTGGTGTGGAGTTCCTGTGGTAATACGAGCGGAAAAGAGGTAATAGGTTTGGAGTTCCTGTGGTAACTCGAGAGCAGCCGGCCGAGCGCTTTACCAATGGTTCCATTGGTACCATTTGTCAAATCGTGCATATCATTATATCTATTGGTTCGATTGGTGACGTACGTACACATTTAAGATTCGCCGTTTTCAAGCTTGCAAAGTTTTACAATTACTTCGTTATATCTAAGCTCACGGTCTTCGAAAATCAAAACAATATAAGATTCGCCGTTTTCAAATCTCGACGAACGAACGAACTCACGGTCTTCAAAAATCAAAACAATATAAGATTCGCCGTTTTCAAATCTTGAGAAATGAAGTCAGCTCTCTTTAAGCTTGCAAAGTCAGTTTACAATGACTTCCTTAAAACTCACGTTCCTAGAAAATCACAACAATACAAAATGCGCTGTTTCCAAATCTTGAGGAACAAAGTCAGCTCAGATCCCTGTCAGTTTTAAGCTTTCAAAGTTTTACAATTACTTCGTTATATCTAAGCTCACGATCTTCGAAAATCAAAACAATATAAGATAAGATTCGCCATTTTCAAATCTCGACGAACGAACGAACTCACGGTCTTCGAAAATCAAAACAATTATATAAGATTCGCCGTTTTCAAATCTTGAGGAACTAAGTCAGCTCTCTTTAAGCTTGCAAAGTCAGTTTACAATGACTTCCTTAAAACTCACGTTCCTCGAAAATCACAACAATACAAGATGCGCTGTTTCCAAATCTTGAGGAACGAAGTCAGCTCCCTGTTTTTAAGCTTCCAAAGTTTTACAATTACTTCGATTCGTTATATCTAAGCTCACGATCCTCGAAAATCAAAACAATATAACATTCGCCGTTTTCAAATCTTGAGGAACGAAGTCACTCACGGACCTCGAAAATCAAAACAATATGATTCGCCGTTTTCAAATCTTGATGAACGAAGTCAACTCACGTTCCTCGAAAATCACAATACAGGATGCGCCGTTCCCAAATCTTGAGAAACGAAGTCAGCTCCCTGTCTTTAACTTGCAAAGATTTTTTATCACTTCGTTAAATTAAACTCAAATGTAATTTGAATAGCTATCAAGCCTTGAAGCAAGTTTTAATAGGCTCCATTCAAACGAGAACGCAAGGGACCGAACGCAAGTCAATACAAGTTTTGACTTGAAACTCAGTCCTCGTTTGAACATGCACCGCTCCACGCAAGTCGATGGAAAATTTTCCATAACTTTCAAGGAAAACGGTTAGCTGAAGGACAGCGAGAAAATCAGATTTGTTTTTGTTTTAATTGTTCAAACGTTCCAAAACTTGCATTCGCAAGTAAACGCAAGTCGATGCAAGTTGGTGTTCAAACGAAGATGCATCGAACTTGCATCGACTTGCGTTCTCATTTGAACAGGGCCTTACGGAGGAGCCGACCTTCAAGCTTGTCAGACACGATCATCTCCAAGTCAACATGCGATCATTAATCAGCGATTATTTAGTCCTTTCCCAGGGGCGGATCCAGGAATCAAAGAAAGGAGGGGCCGGAAAAATTCACAGATCTGACAAAACCTTCTATTCAGTCCGTAATAAAGCTAAACATTTCTTTGTTTTACTTATCAAAAGGAGGGGCCGCGGTCCGCTGAGCCCACCCCCTAAATCCGCCCCTGTTTCCAAGTTTTTTATCCATTAATCGATTATTCGGATACGGTTTTTTTTAAGTTCACAAGTTGTGTTTTGTTCTCAAACCGTTTTATTTTTGGTGAAGGCCTTACATCATGACTAGTGCTCAACAGCAAGAAACGAGAGCTTTTATATCCGAAGCTGAAACGCTGGTATCTGTAATACCTGGAGGTGATGTTACCGCAAAAAGAGCGGAGAGCAAGAGTTTTGGGAGGAGGGAGAAAAGGCTCCTAAAAAAGTAGGGAGGAGGGGGGGGGGGGGGGGTAAGAGGCAAAAAAGTTGGGAGGAGGGAGAATGTCGAAAAAGGCAAGGGAGGAGGGAGAGAATTACAAAAACACTTGAAATTCTATTATTTGCATGGTCAATTTACAGACTACTAGAACAGCCAGCTGCATCACTGGCTCATTAACTCCCGGGTCATGTTAATTCCAAGTTTGCGAGCTTTGATAAACTAAGTTGATCAGTTTTAGTTTTGTATAGTTGCAATTTCTTCCTGAAGGCAGAGACGACGCCACAACATCACAACAACACTTTCGCGCCAATTAACAGTGGACCCTGTAATATGACTGGAAACCTACAGTTACGATAATCTCGATTAAATGGAATTTGAGATCGACTAGTGTTGTTACAGTATCTTTAAGATAGCGGTTTGAAAACCACTCTAAAGCCTGTGCAATTTCGATAAGTTGTTTTTTCTTTAGGTTTTGACAGAAACACATAAGGGGTTAACTCCCTTTATGTGTTTCTGGTTTTGAACAACAGAAGTTCAATTTACTTGGAATCAGTAAAAAAACCAAACTAATCATCGTGCGCGTAAAACGCCCACTCTAAAACAGAGTGGGTGTCTGTGTGTGAACGTCCTTAATGATTCTGAAACCGCTGTTTCCATACTTTCACATTTCGATATATACTTGGATTTCTGGGTTATATCAAGGCTATATGGAATAAAGATTACCTGGGAGAAATGGGCTCAAAAAGTAGTACAATAGCCAACGGGAGCAGGAGTCAGTGGAAGTGACACTTAAAAGACAATACATTTTTGTGCATGCTCAACAGAATATCAAACAGATCCTTGCAGATGTTTCGTTTTCTTCTCTCTTAGAGGAGGAAAATAAAGAAACTTCTGCCAAGCAGGGTATTATTATGCATGCTTCATGAGTGCATGATTACAGTAAACACACATACATGACGTCATTCAATCCTAAAGGCTGCCTTATTGGTTGAAATTTTATGATAAATAGTATAAAAAACAAGTAGATTCCTATTTTTGTTGTATTTATTGAAATTGATGTACAGAAGACATGAAAATGTAGTGAAAACAATAGTCACGCTATGTGAGTCACCTACATTTTCATTCCACCTATTAGAATTATACAATAGTTCATAGAAAACAAAGGAAAAGTTTTATATACTACATGATACTTATACATACAAAAAAATTCAACCTATTAGACTGTACATGTTATTCATTCAACATTGTTTTTCAATGAAATGTATTTTTATAACATAAACAATTACTGCATGCATTTGATTATTATTTACTTTAACTCCAAGGGTGTTCAAGCTTCCTCTTTGTTGGCACTACATCTTCAACTTTCCATTTTGTATCAAAATTGATTTCCATAAACTATACATGTATAATGACTACATTATATTTGTCACTGGAACAACCATCCCAAAGTGAAAATAATAAGTACTTGTTCACTCAAATATATTTTTTTAATTACAAAATTTCAACAACATTGCACTGAAACTGGCAAAGATATGATTTTTAATGTCCCTGGAGCACTATATATATTCACTGAAATTGGATCTTCTTGGACAAGGGTAATCACTCATTTCAAAAATTTACAAAGGCATAAGCAAATTATTTTCACATACCAGAGAAAAGAATTCAGTACTAATTGTGATGAAAGTGTCATAACTTCATAAACATGTATGGTAACTCTTTCACTACTTAACTGGTAACACTATATATTTCCAAGCAGCCAAAAGACTACCAGCAGAACATAACAAACTCAATTCTTATATCATTCAATTTCTTTATAAAGCCCAACTTATGAAAAATCAACAAAATTATTTTTGAAATGGAAATTTTGTTCCCTTATTGGGATTCCTGTGGAGAATCGTTAAAGAATTTTGCCACTGACATAACGGAAGCTTTGGTTAGACAAGTTGAGATCAGTAGGTAAAATGGGAGAACAGAATCAAATATTGCACCAAAATACTCTCATCTTGACAGATAAGAAATACAGTTAGCCTATGAAGAGGCTCAAGGGAGGGAGAGATTGGGGAGGGGGACGGGAAGGGGCTTGGCGATGGAAAAAGGGGAAGGAGCTGAGCCTATATCTATTCTATATATTCATGGACCTCATTCACCCCATTCATTAGGAACTCAAAGTGTGTCTTATAGCTGTAAATACCTAATCAACCAGCATGTTTTCAGCTTTTAGAAACTTCATCTTGTTTGACTTATTAAATAAAATCTTAAAGACCACAAAACCCAAATACAAATTTAATCAGTGTGCTAAGGATTAAATATAGCCATTCAATTTTAATGACATTTCCTTGGTAAATTTATCTTTCTTGTCATTTTGTTTATGCATTCCAAGCTACAGTGTACTTTAGGCCCTTCAGTCCTCAAAAAGCTAAGCTACTTAAAAAAATAATTAAAAGATAAAAAATTCCAATATCTTGAACAAACCAGAGAGAAACATCTTATTTTTGAAGGAAAACAATTTAATGTCTGGATTCATTTATAAAAATGTTTGACATATCCTGTCATTGACTGTTTGCATTAACTAATCAGAGGGTATACCATGGCCAAGAGCAAGTGGAAAACAGTAATGATTGAATAGAATTACTACATGCAGGCTCTCCCTCCCCTTTTCCCCTTTCCAATCCCCTTCCCTTCTTTCTCTTCCCCCCTCCCCTAAACATGTTCACAGATTAGCGACAATAGACTGACAGCACACAAACACATTACCACCTGAAAATTATGCTTTACTTAATAGCTAATAAAATCAAAAGAAAGATGACTTAATTCTCTCCTATTTCAGGAGAATCACAATCATATCATTCAATGAATCAATTGAAAGTATACCTACATTAATACAACCCAAGAAAATGGAGCCTAAATATGTGCCAACTTTAATTATAATGATTGCCAATTCTGAATCTATAACAATCTGACCAGTTTATTGTTGCAGGGTTGTTGCTATACAATCATTTCAGAAAATGTTGTCGCTGATCCATCTCGATCCCGTCACCATTCAACCAAAAGGGATGACATAGAAATCACTGAGACAACTATAAAATGTTTATCCAATTAGCCATGCCTTGAGCTAATATATAATGCAGATCTTCCCTGGCGAGCTGTGTGGATGGTTCAGGTCTTCAACATGGCTATAATTAATTTAGATATGCATTTTATATAGTTGCCCCAGTGATTTTTACCCCTACTCCCTTTCATTCAGGTTGCATAGACCTGATGCCCATCAGCAAGAACATTTTCTGACATGATCGACTGTATATTCAAAAGACCACACTGATTAATTATCAGAGAGTGAATTATTTTGTTCTAAATTAATTGACTAGCTAACTCAGTTATAACTCAAACTTAACTCAACCTCTAACTCAGTAATAATCAAATCTCTTATATTGTTAATACAAATTATAGTTTTAAACTCAGCTTGCACAACACTAAACTACAAAATCTGAGGGTTTTTTTTTGTCAGATAAATCATTGTCACAATTTGTGCACTAGCTATAGAAAATTGTTGTTTAGGTCATACTGTCTTCCAAGCCATGCAGAATTGTTAATAATATGACTTGAGTACATATATAGAGGTCCTAGTGTGAACCCAACCATTACTTATAGGGTGTCTTAAATTTACTTTATTGACGCAGTTAATAGTTACCCTTATTTTCAATATCTTATTTTGGTCTGTTGGATCATATCAGAAACACATACATGTAAGTTCTGATCATATTTAAAATCTTTTCATTAAAAAATTATGCTGTCTCTTAGCTTCTTAGTTTCTGTGGAAGACTTACAACTTAGCAATTTAATAAGTTAATGTATATCTTGGTTTTGATCTAGTGTGAGTTCAATCTTATTCAAAATTTCTGATAAACAAATACTTACCAAAGAATTATTAGAATTTTGGTCCATACAGGACCAAAACAAAACTAACTTTGGTTAAGCTTATGTTACAGACCAAAATTCCATAGATTTTCAGTTGCAGAATAGTCACGAGATACTCGATCTGCAAGCAGCTGGGAACGTCCAGAATTTAGCCCTATCGAGTAATTAAACATCTAAGATTATAACTAAATTTAGTAAAAATATTTTAATACTGTAAAGAAATTAGTGCATGACGACCTTTAAGTTATTTGAGCGATCATGCATGAAAACAATTCGATTGAAACAAGCTAAAAAACACATTATACACGCACAAAGACATTTAAATAATACCTTATATCATTTACAAAGTCCAAGCTCAATTCGGAGTTTTTCCTACACGTTTAAATAAGCTTGTAAACGTTTTGTATTCGCTTACCTTTTTCAATCGAATCCTTGACAATTTAACACGCTATCGATCAAGTACTGCCAGCCGTTTCCCAAAAAGAACGGACAGATTCTCGTATTTTCCACTTAAAAATTAAAGTTTACCACAAAAACGACTCCTTCCAGTAATCAAACACAAAGTAATTAATCCTCCGCCATCACACCTCCATTATACTACCAAACGCTACCATTCGAACCATTGGTATCTCGACTTTACCAATGGTTCAAATGGTACCATTGGAGAGACTTGCAGGGCCCTCTAGTGTACACAGGAATCCCAAACAAAGCTATTTCATACAACAAACCAAAGGAACCCCATATAAGCCGAATCACCAATGAACCAAAATACATTAATATGCACCATTAGTATCTTCGGTTTACCAATGGTTCAAATGGTACCATTGGAGAGGCTTTGAGGGCCCTCTACTTGTACATCAGAGTATACACAGGAACCCCACATAGGCCAAATCACCAATGAACCAAAATACATTAATATGCACCATTGGTATCTTCGGTTTACCAATGGTTCAAATGGTACCATTGGAGAGACTTGGAGGGGCCTCTACTTCTACATCTGAAATGTACACAGGAACCCCATATAGTCCAAATCACCAATGAACCAAAATACATTAATATGCACCATTAGTATCTTCGGTTTACCAATGGTTCAAATGGTACCATTGGAGAGGCTTTGAGGGCCCTCTACTTCGCATCAGAGTATACACAGGAACCCCATATAGGCCAAATCACCAATGAACCAAAATACATTAATATGCACCATTGGTATCTTCGGTTTACCAATGGTTCAAATGGTACCATTGGAGAGACTTGGAGGGGCCTCTGCTTCTACATCTGAGATGTACACAGGAACCCCATATAGTCCAAATCACCAATGAACCAAAATACATTAATATGCACCATTGGTATCTTTGGTTTACCAATGGTTCAAATGGTACCATTGGGGAGGCTTTGAGGGCCCTCTACTTCGCATCAGAGTATACACAGGAACCCCATATAGGCCAAATCACCAATGAACCAAAATACATTAATATGCACCATTGGTATCTTTGGTTTACCAATGGTTCAAATGGTACCATTGGAGAGGCTTTGAGGGCCCTCTACATCTACATCAGAGTATACACAGGAATCCCAAACGATCTATATTATTCTGCTTGGTTTTTCGGCCTGTAGGTTGGCACCAATGGTACCAATGGTTCCATTTGAACAATTAGTGAACCCTCCCAGAAAAATTTTTTTAGACTTAGTATATTTTATACATCTAAATCTGTTTCTCAGTCTATAGAACAGTACCAATGGTACAAGTTGTACCCCCCCACCCCTCCAAAAAAAAATTGGTCTTAGTTTTTTCTCTATCTCCTTTCAAGCCTGTGATTCTGCTAAGTCATTACTAAATCAAACTACTATGATTGCCTTGGGGGCCCTGTGGTCATTTCACCAACTGTACCAATGGTAAAATGCAAATTACAAATGGAATAGATTGGTCATGTTGGACAACCCTCATAAGATTTTGTTAAAAAGTTTTAGTGTGGTAGCAAACTGCAGTCATCTACTTACAATATAATTGATAGCAGATGTATTGAAGTTTGCTCTCAGGAAATTTTGATCAAAGTCAGTGAACTCGAATTAGGTGGTATTTTTTTGTTACATCCTTATATCTAATAATAATATAATAACAAAAGCTGAACAAAATTTGGTCCAACCTTTAGTTTAGTCTGGTACTACTCCATAACTGTGATCAATGGAAACAGCTACTGCATGGCTGTCCTAATTTTTATAATGTTTGGAAGTTTACACTAACAAGAGCACTCTGAAGTACAACATCCATAACAGAAAACTGATCTTCTACTCAAAAAGTTTCACGGACCTCAAAAACAAGCATGATACAGGACAGTGCCTCCAGACTAATCTGATATCCATTAAAATTTACCTATTACACCAGAATTCCTTCCTGATTCCTGGTCTATCAGACCAATGACAGCTGTTTTGATTATTTTCAAACCTGAAAAATAAGGAACAAGCACATTACATTTTCTTTAAATCATACCACGCCATCAAGTATTCTGGAACCAGTTACCATGGGGCTTGTAAGTGTGACATTGCATTCCCCTATATGTCACTTCCAGGCTCAAATCAAAATTTTTGGCTCAATGGAAGTGCAAAGACACACAAAGTTTAATATGAAGTTTTTATTGTAGTTATTTATCGTGTGAAAATGTCATCGCTTTTGGTAAATGATGCCTTACTGATATGTAAGACAGTACAGGGAAAGAACAGAAGACAGGCCAAACTTTTCATTGACAGTTTTACGACGAACTAAAAGAAGAAACGTAAACATGGTAAGGACAAGCAAAAATGGCTGTTTTTACTCATTCTCTTTGTGTTTCATCCTGATTAAAAGAATTTGTAGATAATAGATTCATGCTATTGCTATTTCATTCAAAACATGAAAATCTAATTAAAAGCTTTTTTCCCTTTTTTAATCACGTTTTACAACAACTTTGTTTTTGAAGGCGCCACCAAGGGCACAAAGTTTGCAGTTGGCAATTTGTACAATAAAAGCAGAAGCAGACGCGAAAACAATTATAATAATTCTGTTTTCAGATACCCCATAAAAAAGTAAAATATAAGCAATGTACATGTTAGTTTGCTAAGTACATGAATGAAACTCAAGAAATCTTGACATACATTTTGCAAAACAAACGTCTTTTCGTCTTTACGTTCAACTAAGTTATGCAAACGGTTCACTAGAAACCTCTTGTTTTTCTTTACAAGGAAGAAATGAACAAGAGACAAAACCTGCCAACACAAGTTAAACTCATCAATGGTGATGAGGTTGAGTGAAGTGCCTAGATGTTGCCTCAAGGGATGTGCCGTCCCCAACAGCAAGGCAGTAACCATGGTAACCAACCACAGTTCACCACCTAGCACCTGTCACACTGACTGTCCGGACAGTGGAGATTGATATACTCAACTAAAGACCATCCAAGGGTGAGGGGGGAGGGCAACAAACGACAGCAAACAACATTGGATGATGATTGGCTCGGGGGGCCAGCCAACAAAACTCCTAACAATTTAAACGTGAGAGTGTATCAGAAATAGTATTGTGGACACCAGGAAGATGTTCAGCTATGAATGTGAAGTTGTGTAGTGCTGCCAAGAAGAGGAGGATACAAGGGACTTGGGATGTAATGTAATTCAAAATAGCAACAATGTTGTTGTCAGAACAGAAAAGGACATGGCACTTATGCCATTGAATCCCCCAAAGGTCAGCAGCCCACAGCATCAGAAGTCACTTCAACATTGATGGGAGGAGAGAGTCCAGGCAATAGCCAGAACTGAACACTGTGCCACTGGATTTGGAACTTGTGCCACCAGAGAAGGTTGAGACAAAACTCCTCGTTCAGGAGAATCGGGTGATTTTTTGTTGTGAAAGCAGCAAAGAAGATCAATTATCCGTCTAACAAATGACCATCCTGGTCAGACGACCTTTGCTGCATGGTAGAGGTGACCAATAAGGGATTCCAACTGTTGCCGGTTACAGATGTGCCTGGGTAGCCAAGAGTCTATAAGAGATTTTAAGGAGATAAGCTTGTCTTCCAGATCTACAGAGTTCAGGAGGATGCCAAGTATGACCGGTGAGGTGGTAGGCCCTTCACACATCTTAGGGTGCAATGGGAGGCCAAGTTTAAGGCAGACTGTCAGCAACGTGGCCAAATCTTCAGCACACACTGAGCTGTTGGGGGACCTACTAGGATGAAGTCATCCAAATAATGCAGCAAGTCGCGCACATTATAATTATGAAGGAGGATCCACTCTACGACTGATGCCACCAATTCAAGTTAAAAATATAAGGAGCTGACCGGAGTCCGAAAGGTAATTAATGTCAGATCCACAAAATAATTTCCACGCCACTTCATCCCAAGGAGATAGCGATCCTTGGATTTACAGGGATGTTGCGATAGGCAGCTTCCACAGCAAACTTAGCTATAACAGCACCAGGCCCAAACCTGGCCACCATGCGGATGATTCTGTCTACTCTAATGTACTGCAGCATAAAACTCTTGGGGTCAATGCCGTCATTGACAATTGCGCCTCGAGGGGACAATAGATCAACGATGAGCCGCCACTTGCCCCCTTTTAGGGATAACCCTGATGCTGCTAAAATGGAGTTTTGGTGAGGCCAAGAGAACGGGCCAGCAACCTCCCCAACCTAACTTCGTTGGCCAGGTACTTGTCAATGACCCATGGATGCTGGAATGCTGTGGACTTACGGCAACCTGATCTCAATGGACAAGGGGAGTCAAACACTAATTTGAACCCTTCTTGCAAACCGTCCAAAGCATATGACACAAGGGACTTGTCCAGATGGTGTTCTAATTTCAAGGCAAACTGGGAAACTGACAATGGAGTTATGCTACTGACTGGAGGGAGGCAAGTGGCAACTATGGAAACCATGACGTCCAAAACTTGAATTCATTGCTGAAAACGTATGATAAACTGATAAATACTAGACGCTTTTTGGAGTGAAATTGGTTTCCTGTATTGCGTGATGTTGCAACAGACTCATTGTACGTTGCATTACAGTCAATTCAAAGGCGCCGCACTGTCTACCGTTATTCGACGCTATAGATCAAACGAATGGTAAATACAATTCCATTACATACAATGTATATAAATCTGTCATCTTATCAGTATCTGAGGTCTTTGTTACAATTTGCGTCTCAAAGTGTACAGTCAATCAATTACACTATAGATTTTACAAAATGTCAATTAGATCCACTGAGTTATTTTGGCCAAGTTACACAAGTTTTGTCTTATAGCTACAACTAGCTGACTCGTCAAAGGTCACGGTGAATAAAATGAAGCATGTTCACATTTTGATCAAAATAATATTAATAATATAAAGACTGAAAGTCGAGTCAAATTAGTGCCGTTTTTGTTTCCTGCTTATTTCAACATTCTCTCTTGTGCTAATAGAGTATTTTTTTAATTTTTTTTATTTTTTAATTAGATTTATTGAGTACAACCCAAAGGGGTGAGTACGAACGGGACTTAATGTCCCATGCGAGGTACCACCCTAAAAAAAATAAAAAATAAAAATAATAATTATTATTATTAAGTAATTAAGTACAAACAAGAACTAGCGGCTCGACTCACGGCCAGTTTCAGGCTGCATGTTTCAGGCGGCGGTTCGTACTCAAAATGTTTTCGTTTGCTCTTTATTGTAACATTTACCCACGTGCTGATAAAGTCATCCTCGGGGACCCAGGGCGAAGGGGGAGGGGGAGGGAGGGGGAGGACCAGAGGGGGAGGGGGAGGGGGAGGGGGAAGGAAAGGAAAAGGGGAAAAGGACGCCCTGGGCGTTTGACTACCCCAAACCATTTCCAACGGCAAAACTTAATCCTCTCTCTGATTGGCCTCATTATAATTTAATTATAAACAAGTTGACCCCATGCATTGCAACACTTCTTAAACAAAGCGAGCGGACACGTGAAAACCTTAAACAGAAACAGAAGCTGGTTGTATCGAAAATTATTCAGAAACAAGATGTGTTTGCAAAGCTACCCACAGGATTCGGGAAAAGTTTGACTTTAATACCAAATTTTGTCTGATCTCGGTGTGCAGAACTTGACACACAAACATGTTAAACTGTCATAGCATCCAAGCGTTAATTGAGATGTGCCAGATATTTTTGTTATATGACCTTGTTTACGTGGGATATCCCTAATAGGATTAAGTTTTGCCGTTGGAAATGGTTTGGGGTAGTCAAATGCCCAGGGCGTCCTTTTCCCCTTTTCCTTTCCTTCCCCCTCCCCCTCCCCCCATATCATGTTGTCATACACGAAGTACTAAGCTGATCATTTGCATATTTTGACCCCTCACTATAACTTGTGAATTTGCAATCCACGAGTTAAAAAGAACACAGAAGTGACCCATCAATAACGAGTGACAGAAACATGGCCAACTTTAATAGCCAAAAATAACAATGCAATGCTAAACTAAAGATTGCATTGGCTACAAGGGGGCCTAGCCTAACTTAGCTAAAAACAACCAACATCTCTACGCTCCACGGCAGCTATAAGTAATGTACTGTGAAAACTAAGGAACTGTAACATTACAAATACACTCACCGAAAGTTCTAGTGAAATGTACATAGGCCATGACTTTAAAAGGCCATACAGGGAGGCCACAACTAGAAGTTTGATTTCTTCTTTTTGGATCTCTCTGAGGACGGGAGTGGGACCTACTGCACCTTAACAGTGCACTGCAAGTCAGCAGACGATGAGCCCCCCGCATTGGGAGCACTTATGGCAGTACAGTATTTGCATGCTAAACCTGGAGCTGTGCACTTTCCCTGGTTCCATGACTTGCAGATCTCAGAGGTCTTCGCACCTGCAGGCTCCCAATTTGGGTCCTAATTAAGCTGCGGCTACACGAGCAATTTTTTGCTTGAAAAGATGATACGATTTTTTTACATCACCAATGTAATAGCTAAACGAGGGACAAATGCTGGTAGCAAAAACTGCAGATAAAGGCAGCATGACAAGGACTGGTTTTCATAAACAAATATGGTGTACGAAATTATAACATTGAAAATGTCAAAAAATCGCGTCGCCTGTGCAAGCAAAAAATTGTCCGTGTAGCCACGGCTTTAGGGATTGAGCAAGCTGAAGTGCCTGCTGCGTAGAGATTGAAAAGCTGCGAGTTTATGGTGGACCAGTCGGTGAGCTTCGTGGTGGCAGCGTGGTCCCGGAATGACAACAAAATGTTAGCTTTCGAGCTAGCATGAGGATCACCAGATCTGTAGTGATGGACTCACATGCCGGCCCTGCACAATAATGGGCTGCCCCACATTCACATGATGAACTGCTGACCAAGGCAGAAAAAAGCAGGCAACACAGGGGTTGTCCTGTGGCAACTACGTACCATGGGGTGCCCATACAGCGATCATAGGCCCCATAGGTGAAAGCAAGCAAACGTGTTGAGTTTATCTTCGCCTAAATTTCATTTAGCCGCATCAGACTCAACTGAACTCATGTCTTCATCATCATCATGAGGATCACAAGGAATGGAGCAGTACTGAAGGGGCATTTTTTCAAACGATTCAGAACATGCAAGAAAACAATATTTCCAGGTGATTGTTTATCTCAGTTTTGCTTTAGTCTGGCTGAAATGCTTGTGAGTTTGTCAGGTGACACGATAGATCGTGTAATGCTAATGTAACTACTCTGCTAGACTTGCAGACTTGTGAAAACCTCTACAGTACTAGTTTTCTTTACATTGTTGTGTTTGAAGCAGAATTTTATATTATATACATAAAATAAAAAATAAATAAATAACTGTTTATTTAAGTGTCCAAGTCTTCAAGCGCTTGTGCACTAATTGGGGGACACTATACTCTCTCACACACTACCTCTACATTAAGTATTTTCCAAATAATCACTCGACTCACATGTTGATTTTTGCTGAGGGAGGAAAAACCGGAGAAAAAAAACTCTTGTGGCATGGTAGAGAACAACACATCAAACAAACTCAATTCACATATGATCCCATGCCCGAGCTGGGACTCAAACCTGGGTCACAGCAGTGAAAGGCCAGTGCTCTCACCACTCTGCCAACCATGCCACCCATGCATTCTGCTGTTTTCACAGAGTAATCACTTCAAAAACACAAAATAGGGCAACAAAATCAACTTAAGGTGACTGGTTACTTTGGAAAAAATAATGGGATTCAATCATTTAGACCATAATTTTCTGGAGTGAAATTTATTCTGATTCCAAAAACGAAAAGAAAAAAGGGGTGTCCTTCACTCGTTTTCGAGATAATCAGCATATTGAATGGTGCATGCTCATATACAAGTTTTTCAGTCAAAAATTGTGCCACCGGAAGTGAATAGAAAAGAAATATACAAATCGTGAGATAACAGTTCTACAAAGACTGCAACAAATATTAGCTTATGGTGTATTCTACATAATGGCATGAATACTTTTGAGGTCATCACGAAAAAATACCTTACTTTCACATGTTTTGTTCGTCAGGTTTCAACAAAAATTATCATAAGTTTGAACAAATCTCCCTACAAAAATCAGTTTTTTCATAGGCTAGAGTAATGAAAATTTTTCCAAAATTTAATAGGATTAAGATTTTACGTGTGTTTTCAATGAAGTCCATGAAAACTATATGATCCCGTGCAAAATCAGCATGTTTAATACCCTTGAAGTTGCTAAAAATGACAAAAAATACTATCCGGAAGTGCTGCCATCTTGAAAATGACATGACAGTGCAAGCTATATTCAAATGTGCATTGACTAAAACAAGCACGCAGTCTCTCTTTTTCCTAAAATGAAAACATTTTTGCTTATTTTTCCAATTGTTTTGCTTGTTGAAATCATTGGTTACCATTTTGGAACTAGATTTTGATTACAAACTTTATTTTCTGTGCGCTATTCCCTGTTTACTTAAATCTCCGTGAGCTATTGAGTCCTGCTCGCAAGTGTGCGCAGTAGTATACAGTAGGTAAATTTTCTATGGTAGCCAGTCACTTTAAAGTAACTAGAACTAAATAAATTAAAATCAAGTGCAAAATGCACCAAGATTTGTTTCAATGTAAGAAAAAACGATGTCTTAATGGGCTTGAAAAGAGAAAAAATGCTAAAACGACAGTTGGGATGTTATAGGAGGGCGGGTAAACTTCGAGTTACGCACTTCGAGTTATGCGCTTTGAGTTATGCACTTTTCGAGTTACACACTAGACCACACCCATTTTTGCCTGTGCCACACCCAGCGCGTAACCCAATGTCATTAGGAAAGGTTGGTGACTTCGAGTTACGAGATGAGCGCACAACTCGAACTAAACCATATTGTCTCAAAGTATCGAGTTACGTAAATAAGACGTTTATATTGAACTATCAGGTTTATAGGAAACTAATTAGACTTAAAGTAATTTTGAAATTTAAGAATATCAACATGTTATGTATTCACAACCATCGTGTAATGAAAAACTACCGAAACGTAGCATTTTTAATGCAAGTGAAGCCAACAAAAAGCCACAGGAATGGTTCGTGGACAAGATTACGTCTCAAAACAAACGATGCTGTGTATCCTGTAAAAGTTAAATGCCAGTCAGCAAAATTTACGTCTACGTTAATGGGCTGTGCATTCCCAGAAATCAGAACTTCGCAGTGGACCGCACATTTTATTTTTGTGCAAATTTGAATTGTTTAAGAAAGAAGCCCATCGGCAGCAATCTGATGTGTCCACCCCCTGTAATCAAATCTCCTGCCAGAAATAGCTGAACAACGGAAGATTTTGTTCTTCTCCGTTCAAGGGCAACGCCCAGCTTCTGCTAGTACTAAGGGAGGTCAGTGGCATTTCAAAAACTGTTCTATTTACTTTTTTAGTCATTTTTGGACATATTTGTATGTTGGTTCTAACGTTAAAAATAACATTATTTTACTATAACTGTTCTACGGAGATTTTGTTAAAAATAAGAAAGCGATTGAATCAGAATGTGTTCAGTTTTAAATGTTGATTCTAATAATGAATTCAACATAAACATCTTATTTACGTAACTCGACACTTTGAGACGATATGTTTTAGTTCGAGTTGTGCGCTCATCGCGTAACTCGAAGTCACTAACCTTTCCTAAAGACATCGAGTTACGCGCTGGGTGTGGCACAGGCAAAAATGGGTGTGGCACAATGCGTAACTCGAAAAGCGCGTAACTCGAACATTACCCGATCCCATGTTATAGTAGTCTTCTTCAAATCAATGCTTGTAATTTTCTTCAAAAACACTTTATACAATCTTAAATTGACTATTAGTTTTGTTAGCTATAATCATCATTCTGTAAATAAAGAGTAATTTGTTGAAATATTTGCAGTTTGGTGAACTGTAATCAGCTTCAAGTTGGTCTTTGCTCGTTTTTCATTTGGACTCAGACATGAAATATCATTCGAAAAACGACAGAAATACATCATCACTTACAAGCCCCATACTCAATAAGCAAGATGACTATGGGGCCCATTTTTCAAAAGACCCGATAACTTTACAGACCCGTTAACCTAATAAATCGAATAAGTTAACGGGCCCGTAAAGTTATTGGGTCTTTTGAGAAACGGGCCCCTGGACACTAAATAAACATGACTAAGGTCACAGACAACTAAAGTCTAGTAGTCATGCAGCAATCACTACACTGTGAGTACAGCTTATACATGCATTTCCTTTGAACTTCACCCATTGAGTGTGAAATGGGTGATAATAATGGCATTGCAGTCAGCATTATGACAGGGCTGGGACTCGTGTACATGTCCAGATAAACGTACGGGTTTCTTTCAGTTTTAAGCTTACATGTACCTACCAAGTGGACATCCTACAAAGCACAATCCATACTTATTGCTCACTACAAGCAAGTGTGATCTGCGAAGTGGAAGGTTATCTGGTGCATCGAAAACCTGCAGAGTTTTCAACTGCTTGAAATAGAAATCCTGCAAGAAAGAACCACAGTCTTCAAACCAGCAGCCTGTCTGGACGCGCTTGGGTTGTGGATGACAGTAGGCCGGTTAAAGCCTTCGCGCCCAGACGCAACCCTAACTCTGTAAGGTACATACCTGATTTTCCCGTTCAGGGAAGGTTCCATTTTCTAGATCACCCATTGATAAAAGCAGTCAATTTTGGATAAAATCAAATACAAAAAAGGATCCAACGATTTGCCGCCATTTTGTTCACGTTTTCGAGCTTGTGCACTTGCAAAGTACTATGGGAAAGTCGAGAAGAGCCTGAAACTAGCGTAACAAAATATTTCCCTTGTGAGTCCCCACAAAATTGAAAATTAAAAAGTAAAATTTTACAACGACATTTTTACTTAAATCCTAAAAACTGCAATAAATGGATATTTTACGCTCATAAAAAGTTTTAAACAAAGTTTATTTGGAAAAGCAGTTGGTACTCTTGTAAAAACCATGTACAAATACTGCTCATTAATTTGACCTCCCCCCGTAAGGTTAGTTTGTAAGTCATTTGAAACCATCGCGCGAAAAAAGATCGACTCATTCACTGTCTGTAGATATGTACAGTTGGACGAGAAGAGGTTTGCCAATTATGTATTTAACTCAAAGGTAAGCTGCCATTGTATTATACACATATATAGTATTATTTGTGGGCTGTCTCACCCCTCACCCTTATTAAATTAGTTAGACGCTGTTTATATGATGGGGAGTTGTCCATGGATGGACAATTTTTATTTAAAAAGACTTAAGCTTAAGACTTAACTTATTACCTTCAAGCAAACAGCCTCGCAGAGTTTGCTATAAACCATTGATACGATATGTTAAATTAAGCTTTAAGTAAATGTGTTACAGTGAAATGTGTGAAGCTCAAAACGGTGACCACTGTTCGAGTATTCGCATGATTTTTGTGTCATCAACTGACAGACCAGTGGACTGTGCGTAGTGGAACTGTCACGTGAATGTGAAAGGGAGCGAGGAGAGAGAGTGTACGTTTGAGGACCAAGATAAAGACGGACATCGAGGCTCCAAGCTAGTCCTTCTACAGGTAACCACAGGTGCTGGAGAACCTTACCGAAAATGTCGACCGTCGAAGAACTTCAAGGAATCACTTCTGGACTAAGAAGACCAGAGTTTAATAACTCTGAGAGGACCAAGAGAGTAAAAGGCATAGATTTACTTTAGAGTTTTTATAATGTTTAACGTTATAAACAGGTAGCCCACAAACAGAAATGCCCTCGTGTCGGATAAAATCAGGGAAATACGAACATTTTCTGGTGGGGATGATGTCGAATTTACCATGGGAGAGACTATTATAATTAACTATGGTAGCACACAGTTGATGTAATACATAATATTTCCTAAAGATATAATACAAAACACATAATACAATAGAACAAAAGACAAGAGAAAACAATAGATTTTTTGAACACATTACACCAATTGAGTGCTATGTAGGTTTTCCCAATTAAACGTAGTAGCAAATAACCATTAAAATCCACAGGAAGCCCAACCATCAAACAGACACAATATGGTAAGCCTGTGACTCGTCTAGATATAATTCAAAGAGGGATAGCTTCACATGAAGGCTAGAAACATCCAACGGTTGACGAGTAATTCATCAATTTATATTGAGACGATTTACACATCTGACACAAATAATTCGTCTGGACAAGAAATTCATCTCTAGTATAAATATGGCCATTTATTCTGATCTCGTTTCGTTTTGTCGATTATAGCTTCTCGTTTCGTTGAACGAAATGAAACGGTTTTGTCGAATAATGATTTTTTGGTAAATAATGAAAATTTTGCACTGTAGCTTATGGTGCGTGAATGTGAGCGGTGGAGAGCAGTTGATGCAAATCTAATGACTTTTGTTCACTTGGCCTAAAGGTGTTGTTACAGTGGTCAATTCGCAACAACAATTTTCCACGCAACAAATGTTGCCCCAGGCCTAAAGTTTATGCTGTGGAAAATACAAAATGCAACTATTTTTACCAATCCATTTTTCCTTAGTGAACAAGTTGCAAATGTTTGATATGAATTTTAAAAACTTCTAACACAAAAGTATCAATTTGACCAAATGCTGTGTGGAAAATTGTTGTTGTCAATAATTATTGACCCGAGTAACAGTTATAGTGTCTAGGAGACAAGGTCCATCTTTTCTATGGCCAAAATAAGTGAACTCGAGGATATTCTTCTAAAACTGCAAACGAATGATGCCATTTTGCAATGGGGGGGGGGGGGGGGGGGGCTGTGGCCCACCCGCTTTTTGAGAAATACAAAGAAAGAGAGGTTTCAGCCCCCCCACTTTTTAATGACAGCCCCCACTTTTCAATGTGCTCCGCAGTCCCTGCAGTGTGTCTGTCTTCTTATTGACACACTCTAATCAACCAATCAGATTGCAAGATTAATATCAAGTGTTTTAAAAAACAATGTAGATAACAATGGCTAGCAAGTGGAAAAATCTTTGAGATACCATGCAGTATAGTTGAAAACAACAAGTGAAATTAATTCACAAAACACATGAATTCACTTGCATGGTTGCATAGGTTAAATTTTTGACCAGTGTTCTAAAGTTACAGAGAGCACAAGTCACAACCCTGCTAATTTGAAACTATATGCTGGTGTTACATGCCTTGTTACTGGAACACAACTATCTTGCATTGGTAAACCCTCACAGCCTCTTCCTTGGGGTCTTATCTTCAGTACAGTCTACGTTATTACAGTTTCTGCTGCTCTACTAGGATACTACTGGCCAAGTCAGCCGTGTTGTATTGATGGCATGGAACTTGAACAAGGTGTAAAAGTACTAAGTGGTCCTTTAAGTCTGGAGCAACTTGGCACCAGTGATATTCCTGATGCTAACTTACTGATCCTCCAAAAGAACATGTAACCCTGCTGGATGCTGATATATTCCTGATTTGATAACTACACATACAGTACACTGTTTTGGCAGTGGAATGTACAAAGAAAACTGTCAGTGACAATCTTGGGTAATATTAGAGACATGACACATGATGATGAGGAGAAAATTCTAAATGATGCCACTGATACTACTGCCAAGCAGCTGATTGGATGGTATGCATGGGCACAAACACAACAAACTGATAATTCACAACAAGCAGAAAGCAAGATCTCAATTAAAACAGAGCATAAAGACAAAAAGAGCTCTCCAAAGTGGTCCTGTGGCAGCCATCTGTTCAAAGACAAGAAATGGCAGACTCTGGTCTCGACTTGATTCTATAGATATGTTCTGGTCCACCAACTTTGAAAACAAACAATCCCATTCAGAATTCAGCCTATGGGCCTGTAGCACTTATAGATATGAGATAAGATAAGAGAATGCTCCGATGTTGATTGGATGACTGCTCAGTCGAAATTATCCAAATACATTATATATAGCTGGTCATACTTTTTGGGTTTGCACTGTGAGCATGGACGTGTACTTCCTACTACCAAATGTCAAGGTGGTAGCAAGAAATTTTGAAATCAAGCATCATGCTTTGGAAATTAAGATAAGATTTAAGGCAAGGCAGCATCATGCTTTGGAAATTAAGATAAGATTTAAGGCAAGGCAAGGCAAGGACTTTATTTAGGGTAACACTTGACAGTAGTTTTGGTAACTGATAAACTCTTGGCCCTCCGTCATACATAAATTAAACTATTTTCTATAATAATACATAAATTATAAATTAAATTGAATGATAACTTATATCCTATTTATCAAACCTAAAGTACAATGAAACACTATAAAAGATATCGATATCACTAAGTATGTTATGTGGTATTTATTAAAAATATATGTGAATCTTGGTAAGAAATAGATAAAAATTAAAAATTTTGTGATCTAATGCATGTAAGAATAGCAAAAATAAACAAAAAATAAGAATAATGTAATATTGATATAAATAAAACTACTCAAAATTTATTGCCTGTTTCCTTCTGTCTCTTTAGGAAGATGGTAATTAAATTCTTCTTAAAGTATTTAATGCATGCTTTTGCTTTTCTTAATTTCCATGAGTAGTTGGTTCCATTCTTTGATAGTTCTCACACTAAATGTGCGGTCCCCTTCAGAAGTCTTTTTATAGAGCTCTAGGGCACTGAAAACTGAACATTGAAAAACGAGTTGATCTATTGTGAATAATTATCAGAATTAGTTCTTAAGATACTATTTATATATTCAGGAGTTAGTCCACCAAGTCTTTTGAAAGCCATGCAGCAGTGATTTATTTTACACTCAGTGTAAAAAGGGACCCACTTTAGTTCATTGAATAATGTTATTGTTCTGGTTGTTCTTTCAGCATCAAGGATAATCTGTGCTGCTCTCTTTTGCATCCACAAGACTCTTTCCAATAACCCTTTCTTTGCTGACGACCAAATTGAGCTTGAGTACATCATGAGTGGTTTAATGACAGCAAGATAAAGTAACATTTTTTGGCCTTGCTTAAGGTATGGCTGATAATAATGTTGTAGTAGGCCAAGACACTTACAAATGTAAACAGCTTTTTACAGAGTTCATCTTTTTGTTTTTCCTGGTGGATGTACACACTGTCAAGTAATTTGTGATGAGTGACTTGTTCAATATCTGTGCCATTGAGCTGTAAAGTTCTGTAAGTTCTGCCTCAGACATTTACCTGTTCTAAGTAACGCTTTAGTCTTTTTGATGTTAATGTACATTTTATTTTCTTTGGACCGTAATGCTCTGGAAAATTATGTATTTCCTACCAGTTTTGTTTGTTCTAAAAATTCCTTGCAAACTTGTTCTATTTTACTGAACTAAGTGTGGTTTGTCTACTTATCTGAACTCCTTTGCATCTCGATTTCCTGTACAAAAAGTTTCCCAAATATCTTGATGTCGATAGATCCCATCTCAGTCATTCTTCAAGCAATTAAAGAGTAGCAACAAAGTTATAAGTACTGCTGCAAGGAATCAAGTTTGTTGTTCAAGTTAATTGGCTTATAATAGTTCATAAATTTACAAACAATTGCTGAGAGATCCTCAACTAACAAAATAGAATGTGAACAGCAAATAGGATATTATCTGGTGCAGCATACACTATAATTATAATAGATAGAAGTATTAATAAAACTCAAATAGTTGAGTTACTATTATAGTTGAGTTATTTGCAATTCTAATTAGCAAGATGCTGGCAAACTCTGGATTTCCAAAGAGCAATGACAGACAAGGCTATAACTAAGATACCTAATTTACATAGCAAATATTAAATGAATGTGTCCAAATTGGACACAGCCAGATTGGTTGTCAAGGGATACTGCTCCTCGTGATATTGCCCTTGTCCCATACTTCCTTTGGTCATCCACCTTTGGATATTAGAGTTATTTAAAAATTTCCTACTAAGCCCTGAAATCATGTACTGAGTGGTAAATTTTGGTGAAAAACATTTGGAGTAAAAGGATTTGAACCTTCTGCATACCTATATCCGCCTTTAACCTCTATACTGAGCTAACTGATGAAAACTTATCAACAAAAAATCATTTTATCTGTTACAATAAAGCTCAATAACTTACTGTGAATAGAACTGAAAAGCACTTGTTCAAGATTTAATTCCTTCTAGGAATTCAATAACGATGAGATTGTTGACTAAGATTGTTTAAGATTGTTTTTGTCAAAACCTCCTCAATCATTTAATAAGCCAGTTAATTACCTCGAACCTTAGCATCAGTTTATCCATTTTCATCCCAAAGGCCAATAATATTAGGCCCAATGGATGTATATGGCTAAATGGTTCAAGTTTCGCCTACAGCTACAATTAGCTGACTCGTCAAAGGTCCCTGTGAATAAAATGAAATGTTTACATGTTAAACACCAGAGCAAAAGGAGTAATGAAAATAAGACATTGAAATCCTATCTGACGAGTCATAGTGGAGCGCCTGATAAAATCATCATGTACTAGAAATAATGCAGTGTAACACAATGGCCACTTGTCCATAGACATAAAATGTTCATTATAATTGCAACACAGTTTACTCCACGGCAAAAAGTTATACTAACAATGGCTAGGTCATTCTTAGCCTTGGGGGCTTCTTTTACCTGTAATGTTCAGGTTTCTTGAAGGTATATGATGTCTATGCTAAACAGCAGGGGAATAAAATTGCTATGACATCAGTGGCAAAAAATCGAGAGGTACATGTATTTGAAGAAAAAAGTCCTTTTGTTTGATTCATTGATTGAAATATACTGCACCAAAATGTCAAATAACCTCAAATAGTCCTGTTTACAATACAGCATGTTTGTTTATACCATTTAAGTCACGTTTTGACAATAGCTACATACATCTGTCCATTCCTTGTTGTATATTGTATATCATACTGGGCATGCTCTGTTTGATGTTAGACTTGGATGGTGATCCCACATGGATAGCTTAATATATTATTTTGTTTTTCCTCTACGTACGAAGGTTGAACAAGAATCTAGGTCTCGAGTGATTGGTGATAAGCACTTAGGTTGCATCGTACATTCATTAATATTCGGGCTCAAAAGTTTACAATTTGTGAGCAAGTGAGTGAGTGACACATATCCTGCCCACTCACAATAACTCATGAATTTGTAATCCACGAGTTAAAAACCAACCACATAGTTGATGTGTCTACTGTATGTAAAAGGAACCCCTAGTTTGCATAATAATAATAACAACTAGACTGTCATTTCTAATAGAAAGTGAAGTGCTACGAGCTGATTAAGTACTGTATATTGTATGAGGCTTTAAAAAAACTTATTAATTCAGCAAAAAGTTTGTCCTAAAAACTCATCTACACTGAACAGTGTCTTAAGTCCCTTGGAAAACGCCACAAATGTGTTCATGAGTTTGATGAATATTAGTGTAGCATTATGGCAGGTCCAGGACTCAGATTGAGGGGGTTCACTTCACATTTTATATTGTAAATACAGGTTTTAAAATATTAGATACAGGTTATTAGTCAGGAAAGCAAAAAATACGGCTGTGTATTGTTCTTGATATTTTCTTTCTTGATGTAAAAATGTTTTATTTTTAGGATAAGAAAGGGGGTTCCCGGGCACCCAACAGAAAGATATGACGTGGGGTCAGCAATTGAACTGTCAAAACAAAAGAGCTTTAAAGAAATGAAATTCCAGAGGCAAGAAACAAATTTTGCCCTCAATTGACTGATCACAAACAACTAGTGTTAGCAATGATAAAAAAATAACTGATTGATATCATTGATAACTGGCCCTAGCAGCTAAAAAAGTACTTGATAAATATCTTGTGTTACAGCTAGAATCTAACAAAGAATTGTTGTAAGTTTTAGTTCATGCGGTATCAATATTACGGGGTAAATAAGCGGCTGCACACAGGCTAATTTAATTACTGAACTACTGAGAGTAGTCTGCATAAGCAAAATATTTTCAATTCACCAGAAATTTTAGCGATATAATGTGGCTTTCTAAAAGAGATTATATATGTGGAGATGTAGTGCCTGTGATAGTTGGAGCACTTAATAAGGAACACTCTCAAAGAATAACCCAAAATGGCTAGAGAAGATCAAATGTTGTAATAAATAATAAACTTTATTGGGTATAAGCAGATAAAGCCAAGTAAAGCTTTTTTCCAATCTGGACCATAAAATGTAAAAAGGGATAAAATGGTATGAGTTAATGACTAATAAAGTCTGCGGGACATACGTTCCTTGGAGGCCAAGAGTTTCTTTATAGGCAAATTCTTGATCTGTGCCTTGAATACTTTAAGATTTGAACACTTGAAATGGCAAGAAGTGCTGAACTCTTACAGAAAGCATGCCTACTAGGATCGGCAAGGATTCTGAGGAAAGGATATTATAACCCTCTGGTCTGGTACCCAGGGTATAGATGCGTCAAACCGGAAAAAAACAAATTAAGGTGGCTTGATTTCTGTAGAAACATACCAGTATTTAAGAGTATAACTGTGAAACTCCTACAGTAATAATGATGATAATAATAATAATAATGATAACAATAATAATAATAATAATAATATTGTCAGTTTGTTTGCTTTATAGTATTGTTTGTGATACATCAGAGTTGTTTTATTTTAGAAGTCAAACATTGGCATTGTTTTCTTTTGTTCTTATGAACTAGTATGAGATTAGTCATCCTTTTTTCAAGGGTTAATAAAATCACCCTGACTACTTATTAAGACTTAATTATTGAACTAGATTAATGTTATAAGACAAAAACAAATCTCCATGATAAGTAATTTTTTCGTGTGTAAATGCTAAAACATAATCCAATAATCACCATATTTTGATGTCAATCATGTCTATTGTCCTGAGTCAGTCAACCCTTTTCAATAGTTTTGGGTATTTATGCTTGAGTATATGCTTGAGTATCTAGATTTAATCTTAAGATATCTTTTGTCTTGTAATTCAAAAGAGTTTATTGTATAGATTCTATATTCATGATATTGACAGACAAATGGAATATAGTAAAATCAGCCGGCCTGCATATAAGAATCTATCAACAAAGTTTAAAAACAATATTGAGATTAAAACTACAGTATGCAATGTTGTCACACTGTAGTAGTGTTTGTTTCACTAAACAGGAAACTATTCTTGTACAACAGTACATAATAAATCTACACATAAGATATGAATTTTAAATTGCTTGATGTTTTACTCTACTCATTTTCATTGCTCATCACAGCTTGGTATTTGTTTATTTAATAAATAAGAACCTGTTTGGAATTTTAGGCCACACAGCTTCTTATGTAAAGGGCATCTAAAATGAAAATGTTAGCCTAACAGGTTCTTAAAAGCTAGGTTCCTATATGCAAGGTTTTACTGTTTCAACTCTTCAAGGATTACATAACTGTTAGTACCATGGCAATTAACATACTAAAGTTTTAGCAATGTACTAAAGTCGAATGGATTGAATTGTTTTCTTTGACTTTCTTGAAAAACTGTATTTGTCTACTGTTTTATCACTTTACACAAGAACATGCAGCTTTTTAATTGATATTGTTTTAAACATTGTTTTAGTTTTTTTCTCTGTTCTCTGCTTGTCACTGAAACAGTGAGTTGTTTATATATGTATCAAAACAAAACTGCTATCAACTCAACCATGTTAATGAACTGTTATTCCATTTATAAATTAGGGCCCAAAACTTTTTCCGTAATACTCTGATAATTACTAGTTGTCAAGAGATGCTGTCAGTCGTTGAGTTAATATCTTTGGAATGAGGAAATGCACCAAAGAGAAACTTTTACTTTAATCAACATTCAAAGTTTTGCTCTGAAAATACAATGTATATTATTATTGCTTAGATTGATTGTTAACTTCAAAATTTCGGTAAGACCTCAGCCATCGTTCCAGTGTATACTTTCAATAGTTTCACACCACCTTTGTATTCTGTGTATTATCCATATTGCAATTGACCAATGAACATCCTTTCTTGGCTTTAAATAACCCTATCTGACGTCACACACTTCATAACCGAAAAGACTTTCGAAATCTACCTACTCTTCTCAGAATGCAGCTCTACATGAAATTTCTGGCTGTAGCTTTTGTTCTTCCATGTATCTACCCAGCAGCGTCGAAAGGCGTCTTCAGTATTAGTACTGAAAAGCTGAACGACTGGATATTAATATTTTGCGGGAGTGTTGGATTTCAACCGAAATTGGACCGTGTCAACGTTGCCGCTTTGGTGCTAGCATGTATCGTGGCAACCTGCATCTTGTACAAAATTTGGCAACTTTTCTTCGTGCCAATTAACCTCTTGCGATCACTGGGAGACACTGGTTATATCCCTGATGGAATTACACCAGTTAAAGATATAGCAAAGTACGTCAAGAAGAATAGGCGATGTGGCGATCTACCTCCTGTTTATTCCAATGGATGGTTTCACATTCTGAGCTCATGGGAAGTAAAAGTGAAAGAGGTCAAGTTTGTGACTGTCCTTGGGGAGCACCTATCTGTTTTTAGAGGCGAAGATGGAATTGTTAATATCGTAGATGCTTACTGTCCACATCTGGGTGCTAACTTAGCTATCGGAGGGCAGGTTGTTGGTGACTGCATACAGTGTCCATTTCACGGCTGGGAATTTCGCGGGACCGACGGCAAGTGCACTAAAATTCCCTACTCCAAAAACGTGCCTGCTATAGCTAAAGTAAAAGCATGGCCGTGCATGGAAAGAAATTCGTCAATTATGTTGTGGTATCACGCTGAAGGTGCAGAGCCGAGCTGGTTGCCCGAGGAAGTAGAGGAGATATCTTTTGGGGAGTGGGTTTATGGAGGCCAAACCAAACACATGGTAAACGCACACTGTCAGGTACTATTTAGAAAACTATAGCAAAAGTAACGTGATATATCCGCAGCTGTTTTCAGTGAAATGTTTGTCTTTGTGTCTATAGTATGTGTTTAATGTTTACAATTCCCCGCAGCCTTTCAAGCGCATAGTTACCCCCTTATTCATCCAAAATTGTAATAAATAGGGTTAAATTTTGTAATTATCCAAAATTATTTCCTCCGAAAGAAAACTGTCGGCGTGCTTGCAGTTTTATCCCTGCATTCTTGCAGTTTTGCATAAGTACTACATACTTAGCTGTTTTGTATACATGTAAACACGGCATCGAGTCGATAAGCAAATATTTGAAACATTGACGAATTTGCTGTTCTGAATGTTATGAATTTTGAAACAAAATAGTCAGAAAGGAATAGCAATAAGCATTTCGTTTTTTGAAATAAAGTCGTTTTACGGCTGTTTTGCTACATCTGTAATGTAAGGTTCGGCGACATTCTGTCACGCCACCCAATATTGATATCCTGTAGCGCGAGTTGTTAGCAGCTTTAGCCTTAAAAGACTCACGCAAAACGTCTTTCTTTCTTTGTGTGCCATGGCTCACGTTCGTTTCTATCGAATTTGAATTACAAATTGTCACTTGTCACACTTCGTTAGCTAAAGATATCAAACACATTTTTTTTTCAAAAGTTTTTTTTTGGTTCTGTTATAAGTTTGTTTGCCGGTTTACTTTAAAAGGACTTATTCTTGTTGTTGGTTGAGTAAATTTAGCATTACTTCTTTTGAAAACTGAAGGTACTTGAAGTCAAATGTTTGGCATTATTTGTAATTCTTGGTATTGTTGTTATGCTATAGAGGCGTTTTCCTATGAGTGGGAAACTTACCGCGCCGTACCGTGACCGTGTCAGTGCCGTAATGTCTATAAAAACATTCGAAATTCCTGCCGTAACCGTGCCGTGACCGTACGGTGCCGTTTTCACACTCATACGAAATCTACTCTAATGATTGTTGATGTGCACAGTGACACACATGCATGCACTAAAATAGACAACTTTCAAAAATGGCGGCTCACTGATCACGAGAACGAGGCCAGAAAGGCCTCCAAAATCATCATGGCATCAAATGACTCTAATTAAAGTATATCCTGTAAAATGCACAGAAAATAGTTATTTCAAAAGGAAGAGGAACACATTGTCTTTGATAGCAATCTTTCAAATGTCATTCACTCAAAAAATTTTGAAAGGGTGGCGAATGGTAAAATCCGAGACTCGCCGAGTCCCTTGTTGAGAATCCGAGACCGAGACTCGAACGTTTCAAGTAAATCCGAGACCGAGTCTCAGTGCTTTTAGGCCCCGTTCACACTACGGTTCTAGATCGATCTGAGTTCGATCCAGCTTAAAGCGATGTACTAGACTGGATCGATCTCAGATCGATCTAATGCTGTAGTGTGAACGGGGCCTTAGTAAAACCGAAACCGAGACTTAATTTTACACGCTTGCGAAACTGAGGCGTTTGAGTTTAATCCAACAAAAACAAAAATATAATATTTGAAAAGAACACACCAAAATTAGTAAAAGTTGAGATTTTGAAGCAGTTTCGATAAATGGTGCCAAAGTTATCGGTGCCCAAAATTGGTTCTTTGCCCACCACCGAACGTTTCTATGCAAATAAAGCAAAATTCGGCCGCCCATAACTTTGGCGCTATTCATCGAAACTACTTCAAAATCTCAAATTTTACTAATTTTGGTGAGCTCTTTTCAAGTATAATTATATTTTTATTTTTGTTGGATTAAAATTTAAAATGTCACGCAAGACCTGCCAAAAAGACCTTTAAAACTACAAGTGACATCAAGGTCACGCACTGTGTCGCCAGTTTTCTAACAGCTCAATTGCCATTTCTGATAATACTCTTTGTGAAGTGAGCTTAATAGAGTTTGATCGCATGGTTACTGTGGTTTAGTTTATCGTGTCAGTTATCTGGTAGCTTAAGGTATCGTTATGGTCGAACAGAGTTCGAAGATCAAGCGACGAAAGCGCAAACAGAATTTGTCTTCAATCAGATCTCGTACGAGAAGAGAAAAACGTTTTATCGTTTATCTCTACACAAGTAACACAGCACTGGAATAGCAAAACAATCACATACGGTAGGAAACAATCTACTTTATTGTGTAGTTCCAGTAAATATCCATTCATCCAAAATGTGACGGAGGCGTCACAAAAAGTACGCAACGGTTATGCAGCGCAACTTACATGTATGTGCCTTGACTTCGTGCCGAATTTTGAAAGCAAATTAATTTTATGGTTTCTTTTGGAGTTAGAAAAGCAAACAACTAACAACAACATTACAGTACGATGTTAGCGGCTGCATTCCAACGTGCATTTGATCGTAAACTTTTGACCTTGCCCAGTTTTTTTCGAAGAACCGTCTTGAACCGTTTCTCTTTTTAGTTTTTAGAAATTAAGCAGAAAGAGAAATATTGAGGTGTTGGAGTTTTTAAGGAAAACTTGAAATTGAAACTTTTGTAATCTGAGAGCGGTAAAAATGTAAATAATTATTAGTACATTCAGCGCGCGATACGTAGAACTCGAAAAACAAGGGCAAAAACTATACTAAGCCGGTCAGTTTAGATTTGAAAATTGTTTGAATTTCTTTTTATTTTCCAAATCAAGTTTATAGTTGCGACTTGTCAGCGAAAACTAGACGCACTCGTGCGTTCACTCGTGCCCATGTGAAAGGAAGCCCAAAATCGGCTTAAAAAGAGCATATAGAGAATTTGTATTGCGTATGTCTAAAGCTTGGTTTTGCAAACAAAGTAGTTCCTAAATACAGGAATGCTCACACAAATATGCACAGTAAGGTGAGTGACGTATATACATCATTTGCACATATATATCATTTGTCATCTTCAACAGTGTTCATCAACCTTCATTACCTTCAAATAGCCTTCATTAGCCTTCAACAGCCTTCAACAGCCTTCAACAGCCTTCATTGGCCTTCAACAGCCTTCATCACCCTTCAACAGCCTTCAACAGCCTTCATTAACCTTCAACATCCTTCAACAGCCTTCATTAGCCTTCAACAGCCTTCATCAGCCTTCATTAGCCTTCAACAGCCTTCATTAACCTTCAACATCCTTCAACAGCCTTCATTAGCCTTCAACAGCCTTCATCAGCCTTCATTAGCCTTCATCAGCCTTCATCAGCCTTCATTAGCCTTCAACAGCCTTCATCAGCCTTCAACAGCCTTCAACAGCCTTCATCACCCTTCAACAGCCTTCAACAGCCTTCATCACCCTTCAACAGCCTTCATCACCCTTCAACAGCCTTCATTAACCTTCAACATCCTTCAACAGCCTTCATTAGCCTTCAACAGCCTTCATTAGCCTTCAACAGCCTTCATCAGCCTTCATCAGCCTTCATCAGCCTTCATTAGCCTTCAACAACCTTCATCAGCCTTCAACAGCCTTCAACAGCCTTCAACAGCCTTCATCACCCTTCAACAGCCTTCATCACCCTTCAACAGCCTTCATCAGCCTTCATTAGCCTTCAACAGCCTTCATCAACCTTCATCAGCCTTCATTAGCCTTCATTAACCTTCATCAGCCTTCATCAGCCTTCATCAGCCTTCACCAGCCTTCATCAACCTTCATCAGCCTTCATCAGCGTTCATCACCCTTCAACAGCCTTCATCAGCCTTCATTAGCCTTCATAAGCCTTCATTAGCCTTCATTAGCCTTCATAAGCCTTCATCAACCTTCATCAGCCTTCATCAGCCTTCAACAACCTTCATCAGCCTTCATTAGCCTTCATCAGCCTTCATCAGCCTTCAACAGCCTTCAACAGCCTTCATCAGCCTTCATCAGCCTTCATTAGCCTTCATTAGCCTTCATCAACCTTCATCAGCCTTCATTAGCGTTCATCAACCTTCATCAGCCTTCATTAGCCTTCAACAATCTTCATCAGCCTTCATCAGCCTTCATTAGCCTTCAACAGCCTTCAACAGCCTTCAACAGCCTTCATTAGCCTTCAACAGCCTTCATTAACCTTTATTAGCCTTCATTAGCCTTCATTAACCTTCAACAGCCTTCATTAGCCTTCAACAGCCTTCATCAGCCTTCATTAACCTTCAACAGCCTTCATCAGCCTTCAATAGCCTTCATTAGCCTTCATTAACCTTCAACAGCCTTCATCAGCCTTCAATAGCCTTCATTAACCTGCATCATCAGCTTTCATTAACCTTCAATAGCCTTCATCAGCCTTCAAAAGCCTTCATATTAGCCTTCATTAGCCTTCATTAACCTTCATCATCAGCTTTCATCATACCCTGTCCAAGACAAAAGAAAAGAAAATCGACCCTAGCCTCGTCATTCGATTCCGATCCGTTGCATATGATTAGACAAAAAACGGCTGACGAAGCGCTTTTTTTGTTTATTTTGAATATAGTATCTCGTCAAAATTATAGATCCTGTCCACACGTTTGTGTTTTAATTTGAGAATTAACGAATATTTTTCGAAAACGCTAAACAATGGTGAACGCTTTGTTGAACTGAATAGTGTTATGAGTTCAGCGTTTTCGAAAGCATCTGTTTTCGGGTGTCCACACGTAGACGCAAGAACAGCGTTGTCAAAAATAAATTATTACACAATACCGTCACCTCGTACTCATTGTTATAAGAGATGGCCGGGGCAAAGTTGATCGAGGCCGGCACGAATTTGCCAGCGACTGGGGTGGGTGGGTGGACGGGCAGTCGATCTCCTTCGTCGGCACTGATCTTGTGAATGAACAGAATTTCTGAGTCTTAGAAGCTTAGACGAATATGCACCTATTTCAAAATATCCCAAGATACCGCAATCGACAATTATCGAACAATTATCTCTTAATTTGATTGTGTACTCTGTTTTTGAATATTGTGAAAAGTATCCACTTTTGAGAGCTTTTTCGAAAAATGCGTGTGTGGACGAGGCATAAAACACTCGTAAACGGTTATGGTTTGCATCGTGCTGCTTGCATTCCACTGACCAACATCAATGTTCTTTTAAAAAATGTTCTTTTGAAAAAAATGTTCTTTTGAAAAAAGGTGTATCCTTCAAAAACATTTTACCAGACAAATATGCTGAGAAAATCCTTAACAGTGCCAATTTTTGAGAAAGTCTGAATTGCGATGAAGGTCGATGAAGGCTGATGAACGCAGTTGAACCCTAATGAAGGCTGATGAAGGCTGATGAAGGCTAATGAAGGCTGATGAAGGTTGATGAAGGCTAATGAAGGCTGATCAAGGCTGTTGAAGGTTGATGAATGCCGTTGAAGGCTGTTGAAGGCTAATGAAGGCTGTTGAAGGCTAATGAAGGCTGTTGAAGGCTGATGAAGGCTGTTGAAGGCCGATGAAGGTTAATTAAGGCTGATGAAGGCTAATGAAGGTTGATGAAGGCTAATGAAGGCTAATGAAGGTTGATGAAGGCTCATGAAGGCTGATGAACGCAGTTAAACGCTAATGAAGGCTAATGAAGGCTGATGAAAGTTGTTGAAGGTCAATGAAGGCTGATGAAGGCTAATGAAGGCTGATGAAGGTTGTTGAAGGCTAATGAAGGCTGATGAAGGTTGATGAAGGCTGTTGAAGGCTAATGAAGGCTGTTGAAGGCTGTTGAAGGCTGTTGAAGGCTGTCGAAGGCTGTTGAAGGCTGTTGAAGGCTAATGATGGCTGTTGAAGGCTGTTGAAGGCTAATGAAGGCTGATGAAGGCTGTTGAAGCCTAATGAAGGCTGATGAAGGCTGTTGAAGGCTAATGAAGGCTGTTGAAGGCTAATGAAGGCTGTTGAAGGCTGTTGAAGGCTGTTGATGGCTGTTGAAGGCTGTTGAAGGCTGTTGAAGAGTGATGAAGGCTGATGAAGGCTAATGAAGGCTGATGAAGGCTGTTGAAGGCTAATGAAGGCTGTTGAAGGCTGTTGAAGGCTAATGAAGGCTGATGAAGGCTAATGAAGGCTGATGAAGGCTGTTGAAGGCTAATGAAAGCTGTTGAAGGCTGTTGAAGGCTGTTGATGGCTGTTGAAGGCTGTTGAAGGGTGATGAAGGCTGTTGAAGGGTGATGAAGGCTAATGAAGGCTGTTGATGGCTAATGAAGGCTGTTGAAGGCTGTTGAAGGCTGTTGATGGCTGTTGAAGGCTGTTGAAGGCTGTTGAAGGGTGATGAAGGCTAATGAAGGCTGATTAAGGTTGTTGAAGGCTGATGAAGGCTGATGAAGGCTGTTGAAAGTTGATGAAGGCTGTTGAAGGCTAATGAAGGCTGTTGAAGGCTGTTGAAGGCTGTTGAAGGGTGATGAAGGCTGTTGAAGGGTGTTGAAGGCTGTTGAAGGGTGATGAAGGCTAATGAAGGCTGATGAAGGCTGTTGAAAGTTGATGAAGGCTGTTGAAGGCTAATGAAAGCTGTTGAAGGGTGTTGAAGGCTGTTGAACTGATATGAACAGTATATGAACGGTTGTTGAACTTTATTGATGCTCACTGAATGATCAACTGCGTTATACGTGTATTGATCTAAAAATGAGTGAGCATTCCTGTATTTAGCCGCTTCAGCTTGCCGCCATATTGGATGACATGAGACGGTGTTCCAGTCTTTGAACTATGATCTCAGGGGCGGATCCAGTGATTTTCAAGGGGGGGTGCGTTTAAACTGATAGCCAAAATGATCAGCATATGCAGCTATGAAAATCGGATAACGTATTGCCGACTGCGCTATATTTAGACCAAAGAAGTAAATTATGCACAACTTGATCGCATGCAAATTGACATTTACTTTGTTACAACTTAATGACGTTCGCGGATAAATGTTCTAACGTCGTTAAGATCTTTTCCATACTTCGTACAGTAAAAGATATTTATTAACTTAATCTAAAAAGCGAAAAAAAAATCGCGGTTATCAGGGTATCCTTAGAGATATCACACTTAGGATTTCGTGCGAATTTCTTTGGGCATGTACGGCGTTTTGTACAATTTTTGAACATTTTCTCAAATTAAACCAATTTCTAACGTTAAGAGTTTCTTTAAACTTTTAGAAGTGACAAAAAATATGTCGAGAAAAAGTTTGGGCGAATAAAAATTTGGGGTCGCCAGCAATCCCGCAAAGTTATCGGCGACTTTAATATCTTTTCCGTAGTTTTCGATTGCATGCGAAAATGTACTAGGCGTTCCTCGTAGTGCTATTCTAGCGCGCCCGCGTTCTTTTGCGTGCGCAAATCAAATACGCAGTAACAATACTAAAATTTTGTGAGAAAAAATTAGAAACTACAACATTTACTCGTGTAAAAGCAGACTACTTAATTAAGCTCAAAAAAGTATACTAAATCTATCAAATTTAGCAACAAAATTACATTGTCGCTGCTTAGGAGATCCGAATTTATCGTTTTGTGGCAGTGAATAGCTTACGGTATGTTTACTGGTGAGCTTCGCTAAAAAGGAGAGAAGATTCCATCACTGGATGATAAAAAATCCCTATTACATCGTCTGATATATTTATGTACATCTATTATATCATCTGATCAGCTTTATACATGTCATAATACATAATTCGGGTTGATTTTACCTCTTAAAAAACGAATCAATCGCTGTTCGCTTCATGTTCGCTCTCGATGGTGATCAGATGTGATTCCAAACTCTGCCAAACTTGCAAACACGGCCGCGCCATTTTTCCCGCCACCACAGGCTTCCCGGTCTCAAAGTAGCAGGCGCACGTGGAGGTGCCGTTTTTCCCAATACAAATATAACCAAAGACTTCCCGCCCAACGATAGAAAAAAAAGTTTATGTATGAGAAAAGCTTTCATCGTCGTCCAAAAGGGGGGGTGCGCCCGCACCCAACGCACTACCCCTGGATCCGCCACTGGATCTACGCCCATGTAATCATGTACTAGAAAAAATCTCGTTGAAAGTTTAAACAATATCAGCAGGCGTGTCGATGTGAATAGTTTTTTAGTGATGCTTTGTCGTAGATTACGAAATATACTGTCTAGAGGAAAAATGGCCGAAACGAGGAAACATGGACGAAAACCATGCTTCCTTTAACGATGCTTGTAGTCATCAGAGCAAACTTTTCAAGGAACTGCCAATTCAAGGTAAGAGAATCAATGCTAAATACTGTTATATTTGCGATTTCGCATAAATAGTCATGTTTGTTGTGAATTGTTTAACGTCAAAAACCTGTTCATTTTCGAGATTTTGCATTGACTTTTGCCACATTTCTACTTGAAATTTAGAGTTCTAGCAGTGGCCCCACCAAAGAAAAAAAAGGAAAATTAGAAACTTTAATAACTACTTTATAACACTGAATAATTAGTTTATATCAATTTATAGCTAGCTAGAATACTAGAATCATCACATGAAATGAAAAATAATAACCGGCAATATTCACACAGAAGTAATTTATTCAAGACCATACTTCAGAAATTGTAAAATCTCACTCAATAGGACTATAAATTGATATAAACTAATTATTCAGTGTTATAAAGTAGTTATTAAAGTTTCTAATTTTCCTTTTTTTTCTTTGGTGGGGCCACTGCTAGAACTCTAAATTTCAAGTACTTAGTAGAAATGTGGCAAAAGTCAATGCAAAATCTCGAAAGTGAACAGGTTTTTGACGTTAAACAATTCACAACAAAAACATGACTATTTATGCGAAATCGCAAATATAACAGTATTTAGCATTTATTCTCTTACCTTAAATTGGCAGTTCCTTGAAAAGTTTGCTCTGATGACTACAAGCATCGTTAAAGGAAGCATGGTTTTCGTCCATGTTTCCTCGTTTCGGCCATTTTTCCTCTAGACAGTATATTTTGTAATCTACGACAAAGCATCACTAAAAAACTATTCACATCGACACGCCTGCTGATATTGTTTAAACTTTCAAGGAGATTTTTTCTAGTACATGATTACATGGGCGTAGATCATAGTTCAAAGACTGGAACACCGTCTCATGTCATCCAATATGGCGGCAAGCTTGTTTGCAAAACCAAGCTTTAGACATGCGCAATACAAATTATCTATATGCTGCCAGAGTCTTTACCTTGAAGTGCTTTCCTTGTAGTCTTTAGAAGCATTAATGTTTGATGCTCAATGCAGATGATTCTTGATTTCCAACTTTACATGTAGCTAGGTTTTAAGCAGCTTTAGTGAAGGCATCTTCACAAAACAAAGAATACACTATCCTCAATGACTCATTCATTATGATAAGTTTTTTGAAGCTGCGAGTCCAACTAAAAAGTCATCCAACGTTGAAAATAGCGACCTTAAGCAACCACAACAACGACGGCAGGGAAGACAGGACGCTAAAAATGATTTAAAAACAATAGACAACACTATTTCTCTCGCTTGTTCATTTTCATGTGACATTCAAACTCGGAATTTGAACAGAATTACAAGTTTGTCTCGGCATTTTCATTCAAATTACAACTAAAAATGCTTAAAAACACAATTTGAAACATTTGTACAAATTTTGCTGTGATAAATAGGGAATTTTGTAAAACTCGCCCCAGCACCTTCTTGGAAAAGTGCCGATTTCACCCCAGATTTGTTTATAATTTTGACAATATCTCTATAACAAGCACAGTGACCCCCATTTTTAACTCATGGATTGGAAATCCACGAGTTATTGTGGAGGGACGATTATGCAAATGAGTCACTCACTCACTCACTTTCCTGTAAATTTCCGATCTGTCAAACTTCACTTCTTAATCCCGATAAACGATAACTAACTTCCGCTACAAAATTTTCGGTGATTTGTTCCTACAGGATAGTACTCGAGAAGCTCTGAATATAATGTAGCTGTTCAACTTTTATACAAGAAATGATAAGTCCATTTATCCGTGTGGGATATGAGACAACATTCTTTACCAATATTTCTCACCGAGTTTGCGCAAACAAAGTGTAATCACGGCGCAATAGTGATGTAATGCCATGAGCAGTAATGCTACTAATGGGATTCCTGTTGTGTAGTCAGCCAACACGAAAACATTTTAAGTACGAACTGCTGCCTGAAACAGCCTGAAGCTGCATGGCGTGAGTCAAGCCACTAGCTAGTTCGTGTTTGCATGTACTCTATCAGAAGAATGTTGAAATAAGCAGGAAACGAAAACAGCACTGATTTGACTCGACTTTTCTTCATATTATTAACATTTGATCAAAATGCAAACATGTTTCATTTTATTCACCGTGACCTTTGACGAGTCAGCCAATTCAGTAGCTGTAGGTAAAACTTGTTTAACTTGGTCAAAATAACCCAGTGGATCTATTTAACTTTTTGTAAAATCTAGTGTGATTGACTGTACACTTTGAAATGCATATATTTGTAACAAATATTTCAAAATACTGATGAATGAGAGATTTATGTAGTACATTGTATGTGATGGAATTGTATTTATCATTCGTTTGATCTAAAGCGTCTGCCGTCAAATTCAGTAGACAAAGCGGTACCTTTGACCATGATGCAATGCACAATGAGTCTGATGCAACATCACGCAATAGAGGCTTTGCACCATCATGTGATGACAGCCATGACAGGAGGCAGGAAAAATAGAGTCTGGACTAATCTGATTTACATGAGAAAGAGTTCAGTTCCCCTGGGGGAAAAGACTGACTACTGTTGTGCCTCCTGTCATGGCTGCCATCACGTGATGGTGCAAAGCTTCTATACAGGAAACCAATTTGGCTCCAATAAGCATTTAGTATTTAACAGTTTATCATATGCCGTCATGCTACAACATCATGCAACATACTTTGTGTTTGGTGAACGTCTATAATTTACTGCTTGCCAAATGATTCAGAGTGAGCTAATACAAGCTACTGTACATGAAACAGTGTCGAACTTTGCCACAAATGCTAAGTCGATTTAAGTTCTTGAAGAACTGAAGTTTCCATACAGGGGGTCTTTTAGGGTTACTACCTAACAGGCATTCCAATCTTTAAGTCGGTGTTACCCGAGATGATTTTTGACATCGATTTTACACATAACACTGCAACAACTTCCAACTTCCACATTTGTGTGAAATCACTAAACACCCTTCTCTATCAAGCCGAAAAAACGGTGACCGCCCCTATTTTTTTTGTTAGTTATGAGATAAGTAACTCAAAACCTACAAAATATTAAATTTTAAGCAATTAATTATGGGCGGTATGATCAATTATAGAGGAATCACCTTAACAGTGAAGTGTAGACTTTGCTCTAGATGGCCTCAAAAAAAAATATTCAAAGATAATTACAAATCTTATTGTATTTTTGTTCTTATCAATTGGACATCTATTAATTATTTTTTTTACAAGGTCAGCAACTTTCAGGTTCTCTGTGGTAAATTCCAACACAAATTCCTGTAATTTTGTCACCAAAGTTGTGAAGATTCAATTCATAATCCATCTGATGACTTACTTATCTTCACCAGCTATTGTTTGCACTTGATTCTTCAGTTGGACGTGCATTGCTTGCATCTGAAATCCCACCTCCCAAAATAGCTGAAGAAGGCATTGTAGGCTAACTGGCTTTTAGTTTTGTAGGAAATCCCAGAGAATGGTGCTGATGTTAACCATCTAGATCAACTTCATGGATCTCCCATCATTGCTGGCACAGATCTACGCTACACACTGTGCTCTAAATGGCTTAATGTAATGCGTCATTCATGGGATGCAAACTGGTCAGTAGATGAGGAGAACAAGCATATTGGCCAGCTTACACTTAAACATGAAATACACATTTTTGGAATTCATTTTCCTCTTCTTGACTTCTATCTTAAAGCAAAACAGGTAATGGTTCAACTATCCTATATCAATAATAATTATATAATTATATTAATAATTATTATTATGATCATAATATCAACTAGGATGCTGTATCTGTACTTCCTCATGTATATGAGCCAATGGAGATTACAAATAATAATTCAATAAGTATAGGTAATCATACAGTTTCGAGTTCAAAAATTTGGAATTAATTTGCACGAGTGTGTTTTTCAAAGATTATCAAAATTGCATGAGCTCGTAGGGCTTTATGTGTTAACTTGAGTTTTGCCAATATTTAAAGTGTTTATAAACTGCAAGGAAAATATTAAGTGGACTTATATTCTAGGCAGTACAGGTTCAGGTTTGAGGAGAGTTTTATACAATCCATGAACTAGCAAGCGGACCACTATTAGCAGACTCTTAGTTTATTCATTATTCACAGTTGGAGGAGTGTGATGGTCTAGCCGTGATTCCTGGATTGTACAAAGCTCTCCTCGGATGATCAAAGTTGAACTAGAAAGCAGACCACTATTATCAGACTCTTAGGTTGGTTATTAGTAATAGTTAGAGTATGATGAAAGAAGAATTGTAACATCAGCAGCTCAGTAGTTTCACATCTAAATATGAATATAAATTTACATTGTAAAATTAATGTTTGTTAGTTAGGCCCTAAGGGGTTATAGTAATGATGAGTAATAATGGAAACTTTATTTCATAATTTTCATTTACATTATTTTGTAAATCCCACTACGAATAGGCAATTTATAACTGGCTACTTGAATTGAAGACATACACACAAACACACACACATAAATATATCTCAAAATAATGATTATTATAATAATAATATCAACTTGGATGCTGTCCGTACTATAAGAGCCAATGGAGATTACTAAATTAATATAACTTAGCAGGGAGGGAGAAATTCTTCTGCATCTTAATGTTGTGGAGTCAAATCTAAAAAAATGCAATACTTAAAATATTGTTGCATAATGTTAATCTTTTCAGATTGGTCCTGGTCTGGTTTATATGTATTTTACGTCCTTCTTTGGCAAAGGTATATTCCTACATACTGTCACTCCTGAAGAACCACTGCTCCAACGAGTTGAGCATAGGATTTATTGTTCTCGCTTCATGCCTAATATTATTGCTAAGTTTTATCTTTTTGGAGAGAGCATCCAGGTACAGTATTGATATAGTCTATGCAGTGCAGATCCACATGCAATGTATTAAGGCCCTGTTACACAGTGCAATTTTTCTTGCAACTTGCAATGCAATGACAGTTGTGTTGCAAGTTGCAGGAGAGATTGTGCATGTAACACCCCCTCTCCAACTGTTGCAAGTTGCAGAAAAAGTTGAACACTCTTCTAGATCTACTTTTCACAACGTTACGAGGCAAGTTGCAGCGTGTAACATCTATCCAGCTACCTGCAATGCAAATTCTGTCATAAATGACCGATCAGAGCACCATGACCGCTGACTTGTCTGATTTTATCAAAGACCAAGAAAGATTTGTGTTGCAAGTTGCTAGTGTCTGACATCTCATCATTATTTTGCAATGCTATGCTTTCATCCGTTGCATTGCAAGTTGCAAGAAAAAATTGCACCGTGTAACATGGCCTTTAGTTACACCTATTAATAATTATTAAATAGTTATTTAGAGGTTAACTCACTCAGAGAGTGAGTTATCACAGGGGCATATGTCGGGGGTTTTCTCGTGACGCGTGATCGGGCATTTTTGTTTTTCGTGATTCAGGATTCTAATAAATCATTTCTTGTGATCCATGCGTGACACTTCTCTCATGACACGTGAAAAGAATACTCCACTCTTGTGTGGATTCCCTCAACTCGGGATTTTTGCTGACGCAGCGAGCGAGCCTGAAGCGAGCGAGCAAGGAAGCAAATCTAATTGCTGCCGCAGCGGAGCGAGCCTGAGCGAGCGCAGCAAGGCAGCGATCCTATTTCAGTAGCTAGCTAAAATCGAGATTTGGATTCGACCACAATGCTTAGCGAGTGTCGCAAAAAACAATAGATTTCTTTGTTCTTGCTATCCCACAATGCAAAATTACTTCTTACCACCATGCTTTGCAAGCCTACACTACAAAAAACCTTCTGCGTCTTCTCGTCGTTGAGTGTCAACTGATTACTTCATGTAATGCTTTGAAAACACTGCCATTTGTTATTATATTCAATTCATTATATTACAATTTCTTATACTATCTTTTGAAGTAATAATTACGGTAAATAGTAGCTTAAATAGCGGTTCATCTGGTGCCTTTAATTGCCTTGCATCGCCTCGTGCTTTTCGCATCTTCACGACAGATCTAATGTTTATCAAGATTTAGTTTCAAATAGAGGACAAAGGGCATACAACGGCGTGAAAGATAAGATGACAGCAATCCGGCGTCATGTAATAGTTTGTAAAAGCTAATGGTAGTCACATGTAAAATGAGGTATTTGAAAACAAAATACATTCCAGTTCTTTGGAAATATTTTTTGCATATAAAATAATTCTGTAGTAATCATGCATTTTATTTCGCGCTTCGATTTCTGAAGCGAACAACCTTGAGCAATCGGTTTATTGTATAAGGAAAAACAATATTAGGCAGCACTCACTAAATGTCAATTAGGCTAGTTGCTGCCGCTGCGAGCGAGCCTGAAGCGAGCGAGCAAGGCAGCAACCCTAATCCGTGAAAGGGCCTAAATTCTCGATTTCTACCCATAATGCACTTTACTTTTTTACCATAATGCCTCATTTTTTAACCACAATGCTTTGCATGCCCATTGGTATATAAGCGTGATAGAGCCTCTTTGAAGGAAGAGATACATTAAGGTAAACTACAATCACGGACAAAAATCCTTGAGACAGTTATGAAATCCATACATTTCAGCTGTTACTTGATTAGGTCGCCTCTTCCTTACAAGTTATTTGTCGAACCCCCCTTCCCCCCGGGTCAATGTTGTACCAGACGATAGCCCATTCTATGGACGACATTGTGCATCTACCTCAACATTGGGTGAGAGGGGGAGAGGGGAGAACAATTAACTGAACGTGATGGGTTTACTCAAAAATCAACATGTTTTTCGTTTTGACAATCACGGACAAAAATCCTTGAGACAGTTATGAAATCCATACATTTCAGCTGTTACTTGATTAGGTCGCCTCTTCCTTACAAGTTATTTGTCGAACCCCCCTTCCCCCCGGGTCAATGTTGTACCATACGATAGCCCATTCTATGGACGACATTGTGCATCTACCTCAACATTGGGTGAGAGGGGGAGAGGGGAGAACAATTAACTGAACGTGATGGGTTTACTCAAAAATCAACATGTTTTTCGTTTTGTCTTAACCTTTTTGTCCGGCATTGTAGCTATTTCTAATAGAAAGTGAAGTGCTGCGAGCACAAAACAGCTGGTGTATCCACGTTAGCAGAACGGTTCCCCTTAAACTCATGACGGCTTCACGAAAGTACACCGCTTTCTCTGATATATCAAATGTTTCTTGTCTATATCCTGCGCGTTGTGTGACGAACACTGCTAGTTGACCTTAACTTCAATATTGAATTACAGAACATAATTCTTCAGGATCAGTGTCGGACACACACAGTTCAAAATATTTAGCACTTTGAGTAAAGCAATTTTTCAAACAATCACAAACGGCTAGAGTTGGCAATGATTATAAAACTAGCTGATTTTAAAGAGCTAGTTTATTTAGGAAAATCGATCGAATGTTTGACATTTCGCAGATCGTGGCCACGTGCTCGAAACTGGTCCAAGGCAATTTAAAGGCACAAGATGAACTATTTAAGCTGCTCTTTAACATAATTATTACTTCGAAAGATAGTATAATAAATTGTAGTAGAGTACATATTTTATGATTGATGAATATTATTAAAAGACTAATAAAAAATAGAATTGTTTTATTACTTAATCGGTCATGATTCATATTCTCAAAGTGGCATGCAATACAGTGATTTGATTTCAAACAAAATCTAACTGTGTAATAATTAGATGCACACAAAATAAAACAGAAGCTCTGTGGTGTCTATTAGTCTACTATCTATTTGAAAACACTCTAACACTGATAATGTCTATTTTTCGACTGTTCCATGTTGCCACTTGATTTTCATGAATCCCTAAAATACCGACTTCAAAATATATATTACACTATTTCCTTCAGTTGCTTTTGTTGTATCTATTTTACTAGAGTGGAACCAACGTCATTTAAGTTTCATTTTGACACTTCAATTCTATTTCATGATATCTGATTGAACACATCTTTCATGAAAATTTCTGTTCACCACTTTCCAGGCAGCACTCAACTACCTATTAGGTAGACTAGTCTACAAACTAGGTCTGACCGACCTCGATTTTAACCACAATGCTCTCTGTTCCGTGTTGAAGTACTTCATATAAGACCCGAACACTATACCACTCTAGAACAATAACCGTATTAATAATATATTGAGTCATACATGACGTACAGGGCTTTAAAAATAATCCAAAGTCCTATACTTCATGTCTGACCCTCTGGATAGACTTTGGCAATACAAAGCACAGAGTATCCTCAAATGTGGTCATACACCAGGTGTCAGCCTTTTTTACCACACTGCCTTGCGAGCCTAGCGTATAAAACGTATTCGTCCTCTCCACTCGCAAGTTTGACAACTTGAAAGTATAGAAGGTGAGTATCAGTATTTTATGCCCCAAAACTGCCTCTAAAGGTAATTTCTATTTCGTACTGCTAAGTAAAAGCGTAATACTTTTAAGATGTTGGTTATAATTCTTCTTGAAATGTTCATCCTGCGAACATGAGCTGAATTTCTTGCTTCTGCCATCGAGAATTTGGCTGAAGTTATAACCCCTGTCAGAGGTTATATTTCGAGTATCATTTTAAATTGTTATTTGGAAGTTCAGATTGTTCCCTTTTGTTACTGTGTCTATACATCTAGTGAGCATTTTTAGATAAAATCGCATTGTTTTTATGAGATCACGCAGGTCACGACCCAAACTTCTGATCGGCGAATTGTTGCTCAACAGTTGCCAAATTCAACCAAGATGTTTCCTTCTTACAGTCGCATCTGTAGAAACGCGATTTTATGGATTAAGATTTATTTTGATGCACATTTTAAGTGTTTGTACTCTGTATTCACAACTCTTAAAATTCCAGTCCATGCGGACTTAGCCTCACTTCTGTGATACAAGAACAAAAGCAGAAATTTGAACAACAAAACAAATAGCTCCTGGGGTCGCTGCTGGGTTCGAGGCTAAGCCCGCATGTACTGGAGTTTTAACAGTCATCAATAACTCAAATTTTAATAACAAAAAATTGATTTGTTTATTATGTGGTGAGATATATAGTATTAGGATGTGGCTTCACGCAGCATCATCAAAATGCTGTAACACAATATATCCCACAGTAATCTTTGAATAGTAGATATTAGAAAACTGAAACTTACTATTGTTCAAAATAATCTTAAAGAACTGATTGTTTGATAAGTTTTTTTATTTTTCACATGTTTTTTATTATTTCTTTATAATATCTTTATAATTATTTACATAAATTTCTTGAAGTGCATTCAATATGAATTGCAATGAAAGAAACATTTTCAATATATCTTGTTACAGTTAATTTAAAAGTCTATATTTTATAATTCAAATATTTCAGAATAAGATTAATTTGTTTAATATTGTATTTTCACTGATTGATCAGAAGTGATCTTCATCCAGTTTTGAAAAATGACTGTAATGATTAGTAGTTGATCAATATAATAAAAATGTAATTATACCTTACTACAAACTATTAAAGACCAGTCATTAAAATTATCAATTTGTGGACAAAAAGATTGTTAAACAAGTGTTTAAGTTGTCTAATTTGAACAGGCTTTGAGTTTGTAGTTTGGAATGTTTTGATAAGCCTGTGAATCAAAATGTATTAACTAGAGTGTGATGTTTGACAAACAAAAATGAATGCATCATGATTATCTAAACTGGACCGAATACAAGTGGAACTATGTCTTCAGTGGGAGATAAGTGGCATACTCAAATTGTTGAATTTTGGTGCTCAGACTTGGGAGGTCCTTTTCCCAATATTTCAATGCTCAGTGAGGGAGAGGGGTACCTTTTCCTAATATTCATTGGGTGAGGGGGAAAGGAAAGCAGTGGACCTCCCAATTACTGAGAGCTTGCACAATTATAGATAAGCGGACCTTTGGCTTCGAATGGGAAGGTGCACATGCACCCTCTGCAACCCCCTTGGTTACGGCCATGCATTATTGACCAGACTATATGAACAAGTCTGGAAGAAACTGAATAAAGTTTAGTAGCCTTGAAGGAAAAGAAAACTTAATGCAGTCCAGTTCATATAATCAGGTCTTAAAGCAAAATATTACAAGCAAAATATTCATAATGCATTCATTTTTGTTGTTTCTCTAACATCGCACTTTAGTTAATACATTTTAATTCACAGGCTTATCAAAACATTCCAAACTACAAACTCAAAGCCTGTTCAAATTAGACAACTTGTGTTTTCCCCATGAAAAAAAAATAAATCCCTACTATATATGATCACCCTCTCTCTTCTGAAAAGGCCCTTAGAATGATTGATTGAAAAGAAAAAAAACTGAGTGATCACTTTTAACCTTTGAAATAAATAGTGGCACTATAGCTACGTATTAGACAATAGAAACGAGATTTTACTTTCTTATAGAAAAATTTTTGGGGAACTACATTTTTGTATAATTTAATTTTCTTGTACTTGTACTTCTTGTACTTCTACTTCTTACACCTCTGCATTAAAGTCAGCATTTTCTACTGTTAGGTAGGCTAGTTTAATTTTATTTTTCGTGATCCGTGACAAAGACGCCCCTGTTATCAGGATTTACCTTCACGAGTTCGCTAACAATGAACGAGTGAAGGTAAATCTCGATAATTCACGAGCAAAGAGTGTGTTAACCTTTTTATTATTCGATTTGAATACACTGCAGAAGCAGGCTAACACTGTCAGTACAACATCTAAGATCGTTACAAATAACTCAAGTCACTCAAAATAGCAATTCAAAATTACTTTAATTAATAGCATTTGGTAATTTTAACAATACAAAATAAACTTTTCAAAAGAAAGCTACTGGAAAATTACCGTGATACAAGAACTTAATATTAAAGATAATAAAAAGTTCTCAGAATCCATGTTTACAACTTGCTTTCTGTAAAATTGAAATCATCCAATCAAGAATTACTTTTTTGGAATATTGAAAGTGATTCAGCACTGAGTCCTAGAACTCTGTTAGTGAAAGGTCTAGAAAGTTATCGTTGGAGTTTTGGATATTGGTTCAAACTGGCGACTTAAGATTCAAATGCTGCTAAACTCTGGTACAAGAAGTAGTTGTCGTCTGTCAATGAGCCAATTAAGGCTGAAGTACTCGTTTGGCACTTTCTTCGATTCCTGATAAAATTTCTTTACTTCATCTGAGAGAACTTGTGGCAACAGACTTTCTAAACTTTCTATGAGATTTTGAATATAACCAGTCTAAAAAACAGTAAATATTAAGATGAATTTGGAAAGCTGGCGAACTCTGTTTTCAAGTTGTTGAAATATGTTGATCTCGGTAAGCTTACTCCAAAAGATGATATTTCAAGAAAGATAGATAATATTTCAGTTAAAATGGCCGCGATTTTAGGATTCGAGCGATTATCCGGGAGATTTAGGTCTTTATCCGGGAGACAAGGCCCAAAATCTGGAGACTCCCGGATTATCCGGGAGGGTTGGCAGCTATATGGCTATTACACCCAGTCAACATGGTTGTCAAGTCATAACAACGCGTCACATGGTACAAACTGAACAATCAGAAAATCAGAATTTATACAGTGTATGAAAATTGAATAATAAATGTTATATCCATGTGAAATAGAGTTAAGTTGCACAGGCAGCTGGTCCACTAGTGATGTCTTCTTTCTGTTTAGTAATAATGTTTTGTTCTATTTATGACAGATTGAGCGTGATATCATGGTATGGAACCACAAAAAATACATTCAACAACCACTTCTTGTCAAGGAAGATTCACTCATTGGGAAACATCGCCGTTGGTACTCTCAGTTCTACTCAGAAAACAGTCCAAAATATGCTGATGTAAAGTCCAGAGTGGAGACTGTGGTAATTATATACACACAGCAACCAGTATTTCTATGAGCCCCTAGCATGAAGATGTCTTTGGCCCCTCTCTATACTTTTCAAGAGCCTTTCAGACATATTCAAATTGATTTTAATTACTGAACAAAAGCTACTCAAAAAGGATTCAGGTATAGAGAGGGGAAAAAACGTCATCATGCTAGGGGCTAGTTTATTAGCATTTCTGTGCATTAAGCATGCATTACATGTAGACTTTAATTTAGATACTCAACTATATATACTATACTGTCTGGTAATTATTATTAATAGGATTTTTTTTCACTGTCAAGCATTGAGCAACAAAATTATTCAGCTGAAGAATACATGTCAGTAATTACTGTTGTACAAAGCTAAAGTTATTACTTTTGGAATGTTTAGGTTGTTTGTAAGTGGTTTTAATAAATAAAAGTTGGATAAAAGTGTTATCCAAAATGAAAATATCGGCCTTCTTTCACTCAATTGCCATATAATTCTTTACATTCAACTTGAGAGTTAATGCCAAATTTGAATGAAAATACAACAACAACTTTGTACAACTCAAAAGACTATAATTTTAAACAGGCATTGTATCTTTATTTAGTAGGTCAATTCTTAACTGATCAAAATATAATTACTTCAATGATAATGAAAAAAAATATCCTCTTAATTACTACTGCAAATGTCTGTATTCAATTTGTCAAATTGTTTGGTGCATGAAGGATGCAGGTCCTGTGAATTAAGGATTTACCGGTAAAATACCTTTTAAATTACTAAATGATTACATTCTGTGAATTCTGTATTTTTGTCCTACCCTGGAAGGTCTAATTATGCAAATAAGACCAATGAATAATGGAGTACAAACACTACAAGTGTGCAGCAATACTTTGCACTATTTAGTACTAAATAGCACTAATTAAACAATAGAAAACAAAAGAATCTGCATAATCTAGCACTATTTAGTATACACTAACTATTTATGTTGCACACTTTTAGTGTTTGTACTCTACTGCTAGCACTCCTTTTTTTCTAGACCAGCATAATAATATTATTTTTAAATCACTGTTCGTTATTAGGTTAAAACAATGCTCTAAGAGCATTGAAATAAAAAAATTATTATCATAGCTAAATTTTAAAATGCAAACTTTGTTTATTTCATTATTAATGATAAATATAATAATATTCCATATTAAGAATTTGACGTATTTTTAATAACTATTAACAGGACTGGATGTTTGCAAAATAGAATTAATACCCTCAGAAGGACCCTTACTAATTTATAAAATTACCAAATGAGGTCAATTGTATGTACTTGTCACCAATAATTGATGGGTGTCCAAGGCATGTAAATAGCTTTTCAGACCTTTTTGATGTGCAGCTATTGATAATCCCATATACCAATGATGCATGCACCATGAGCAGGTCCTTGTCAGTTATTTTGGGTATGTTTTGTAAGCCTGCAGTGCATAAGAGTACAGTCTGTGTGTCTGTTGGTTTGCTTGTTTCTGGGGTCTATATTTTCCAACATGAGAGAGTATATTACCAATAATAAGAGAGTATATGTTGTACTCCCTTGATACATAATCTAACTGGCACGTGTATTAATTTAATTTTTAACCAGTTATAATTTGTAAAATGTATTTAAAAGTTTGTTTTATAATTTTTGTAAAATAATGATGTTGAAATTTTGGAAACTGCAAGTTTGTAATCTTATATTTTCAATTAAGCATTATATAATTATTAATGGCAGGATTTTAGCTGGGATGTTGAATAAAAAATGCACGCACTACTGACGGCATCACACATCAAGCGCCCGTGCACAGTTTTTGATTCAAAAATCTTTGCATGTTTTAAATTGTCTTTGATAAAAAAAAATTATAAATATGGTCATATTAATAAAAGAAAATCGAATAGGTTCTCATGCAGTTTAAAAAAATATCACCCATGTAGTTTAAAATCAAGAATTTCTTGATTTTAAACTCCACTCCTGGTTGTTTTCAAACTGCACTTGAACCAATTTGATAAATACAAATTAAGCGAAGATAATATCCAACAGTATAATTATAATGTTTCATGGATCAAATAAAACAAAAAAAAAATTGCAATTATTATATTTTGATAGTTAAATTACAAATAAAACCATATAGTTTAGTTTGAAAGTTAATATTAATTTATTCCTAATGCAGCTGTGAATCAATTATCAAAGACTGTGTAGACACAGAACTATGTGTCTTGAGTGAATTGCACATAACGGTACAGAAATTATATTAAGCAATGAAAATACTAATCAAACATCAATATGCTGCTGGGTATCTCCATGATGATATCCAAGTCTGACAGCTTGATTTTATAGTTTAATTTTTGCTGGAGAAACACAATAAAGATTATAATATTAATAATGAAAGTACAGCCAACACACATTGCACACTGTGATGCCTCATTTTGTGGTGTGAGGTGGCTGTATTCTCAGCCTAGTACTAAATAGCAAGATTATTCAGCAATGTACTTTTTTATTTCATGGATATGATGCTTGAAATTATTTTTAGTTTAAAGATTTTCAAACCAATTTGATTGTTAATTTCCTGTCGTTCTAGATTGATTATCAGACAATGGAAACAAAATCAAACTGATGTAAGCATTTTCAAACCAAAAATAAATTCAACATATTTATGTTACCACCAATTTTGTCATTTTATTAGTTTATACACAAATAAATCTAACAAAAATTGAAAAACAAGGCTACAGGATTTCCAGGCACTCTAGTCCAACAGTTCTACATAGTTATTCAGATGAGAAGTATGGAAAGTTTAAGTTCCTGGTTGCACGCCCTGTGAGAGACAGGGAAAAAACTTTGACTTATAGTTATCCAGACAAGACAATGCACACAAACAAGTAACCAAAACAAACCAAGGGAGACCCTGGGCCCCTTTCAACCCCCCATCCGCTTCCCTTGATAGGGAACTCTCCCAGGCTGAAGTTGGAAGTTTTGAGCCCAAATGCCAACACTGAGATGGGGGGAGGGGGACAAGCCAGGGGGAATCATGGCATCACATTTTATTTTGTGTGGCATTGCAGACTACATGCATGTAAGGCCCTCCAAGCAATGCACTGTCAACCATGAAATACATACCAAGAATTAACAATTGCTTGTTTTCAATCAGCCTGATAAAATTCCCTGAATCTCATTATCTAGCTTCAAATGATGGGCAAACATTGCCCTTTGTGCTCTCAACCATACAGTATTGTTTAAAATTTGGATTCAGCTGAGAAAAAATGTTAACGAGAGCGGATATGACGTAATATATTGCAAACAGGCAATTCACTACATTTCATTATTCTACTACTTTATTGTCTTAATCCTTCATATCCATTTAGTTGATATATAATACATTAATTTATAACTGATATCACCTGATCATGTACAACACTCACAGGGAAAATGTCAATTCCCAAATATGGGGCTTCCCTGGGTCTAACCAGGGAATCCTTGGGAATCTTTTATTTTTACAAGTTTATTAATTAGGTATTGCAGATTTCCCATGTAAAATAGAACAGATTCCCAGGTTAGACCCAGGGAAACCCCAAGTTGGGAATTGACATTTTTTCCCTGTGTATATACTGCAAGTAAGAACTAGGCAAGGTAATGGCAAGGATGGCTACAAAGTAGACTAATTATTTGGATTCATCCAACCAAAATAAATTATGCCTTAATAAGTCTGATCCAGACCAAATTACATCTTACTGTTGGACCCAGACCAAATGTCATTTGATACTTAACTAAGTCTGACCAATTTATTATGACTGTCATATTTTTTTGTTACCTCAGACTTACTTTCCTTATAATGGTGAGGTCTGCATGTTACATGACTGATGTCTTGATGTTCATGCACCTCCTCACTGCTCCATATTGCATGCATGTGCAACTATTGTATGTTATTAAATGTCTCCATTTCTCTTGACTAATGAATTTGCTAGCTGTGAGTCACTTAATGCTAATAGTGTCAGGCTACCCCTAAAAGCAATACTACATAGAACAATAGTGACTATATGGGATAACCAACATAACACAAAATTAATATGCATGATCTACATATTTGTACTATATAATTTATATATTAACTATTTTCAATAAAATGATGGAATAACATTTCAACAAATGGTATTATAATTATAGTGTATCACATCATTTGTCAGGCAAAAACCGACTCATAAAGTCAACAGGTAGAGGGAAAATTATTGTAGAATTCTTCTCGGCAGAGATAGTTGTCAAAGTCTGAAGGTAACGAAGCTGAAGTGCTTGTGGGTTTTCGGCAATGATGTCAGCAGCCTCTTTGAGAGAACGAGAGGCATTCATTTCCCCATCAGCTGCAATGACCTACACAAAAATACACCACAGTTAATTTTGGATTTTTATGCTGAAAAGTTGTTGATAAAAATATGGATTATAGACCTTTGCTCTGGCTTCACGAGTTGCTTCTGCTTCAGCTGCCATGGCTCTCTGCAACTGTTGTGGCAGACGCACATCTTTACTGTGAGGTAGAGATGGCAATTCAGTACATTGTTAACATGTAGACAAGACTGCCACTGTTAAGCCTAGCCCAGTTTTCATGAGTGTGAATTTAACTGTGCCTTGCTATCACGACTGTGCCACACATCTCTAAAAACATTAGAAATTTCTGCTGGGACTCCTGAGTGAAAACTGCTCTACATATAATGTGAGAATACACTTGCAATCATTAGTGAAATAGCTTACACTTCAACTCTCTCTACTTTAACTCCCCAGGGATCAGTAGCTTCATCAAGAGCACTCTACAACAAAAACAATTGTGGGATTATTGCAATGCACAGGAATTTTTGTACAAAACCAAAATGTTAATAGTTACCAAAATAGTACTGCATAATGCATATTTGCAAGTTTCATCATTTAAATTACACAACACTTACAGTGTATTATAAGCTTATTGCTGCAGGTTAGCATAGGCCTAGGTATGTAGATCTATAAAAATCAGAATCCATGAAAATATCTGGTCTGCAATATTCCCACTATACATGTAAATAACCCAGATAACTGAAATGCCAAATCTCATCTGTATACATCCTTGTCATATATATTCACACAAGCCAACCGATATAGAACAGCCTTTGTAAAAGGTTAAACTGCACATTCTGTTACACCAACCTGCATAACATGGCTGATGGTATCCCGTTCTATCAAGATTTCACTAAGACTCTTTGTACCCAAGACATTCCTGAGAGTAGTCTGAGCAAGAAGGCGTGTAGAGCGGTTTGCATTCTCAACATTGGTGATAGACATGGTTGCATTGTAGATTCTAAAGTAGACAACTGCATCTACAGCAACTGTCACACTGTCTTTGGTCAGGATCTGTAGGATGAAAATGAGATAATAAAAATGGTTAATCACTACAACTTTGTGTAGGCTGAGTCACAATGGTTACAAACTAGAGTGGATTTCGTATGACTTTGAAAAACTACAGCACGGTCACGGCACAGCCATGGTAGGGAACCTCATCTGCTGATTTCTTTACAAAACCGTGCCGTAGTTTTTCGAAGTCATACGAAATCCACTCTACTTCATGTAGATGTGTGTGTATGTGCAGGTGTGTGTGTTATCAATTCCATGGAATACTCATATAATAAACATGATAGGTAGCTATATATAGGTCAGATAAAGCTCAAATTGATTAAAAATGTTATGTCAGGCTATTAATAGCCATTTCCCAAGGTACAGTTCAGTGAGTCCTGTCTAGCCAAAGCCTTGTACTCATTACAGTACCTAGTTATAATGTTTCTGTTATCATGTAAATTATGTATATAAATAGAATAGGATATAAGTAGAATATAGAATATGTAGAATAGTATAATTTAAACAATTCATGCAACAATTCAAGAAATATTGGACAGGTGTAATCTTTGATTCAACAATGTCAATAAATAAAATAAATGGTATCCCACGTTAATTCCATCTGTAAAACTGCCTTTTACCATCTCCAAAACATTGCCAAAGTTAGAAAATTCCTGTCTTTTCAAACTACTGAAAGACTGGTTCATGCTTTTACCACTTCTAAGATTGATTGTTTTAACTGTCTTCTTTTTGGTCTTCCAAGTCAACAAATTTCAAAACCCGGCCAGTCGGTTAAAATGCTGCTGCACGTCTAATAACTCTAGCATGCAAACACTGTCACATTACTCCTATCTTAATCCAATTACACTGGCTTCCTGTTGTTGATCAAATAAAATTCAAGATTCTTTTGATAACCTAGCTTTAAAGCCCTCTACAACCTGGCTCCTTCCTATATATCTGACCTGATTTCCCTCTACAAACCTACAAGAAATCTTCGCTCTTCTACTGATTTACAACTTGTTCGTAAAAACTCTCATGTTAAGTCATATGGTGGTCGTACGTTCTGTGTGCATGTGCCCCTGAACTTTGGAACTCTCTTCCTGTCTTATATAAGGACTACAACTTCTCTGTCATTGTTCAAGTCTTCACTGAAAACTCGTCTTTTCAAGTTAGCTTATAATTTGAAATGACTTTTTTTTTCCCTCTTTCCCATGCGCCTAGAGCATATTTGTATAGGCACAATATAAATGCATTATTATTATTATTATTAACTTGTAACTTTTGAATCTCTGTTATTAGGACAGTTTCGGCCATTTGGCCTTCTTCAGCAAACTGAATTTTTTGCACGTACCACTTTCCATAAAATACAAAACTACCATTAAAGCAACCAACAAACCACAATTTAAACAATGAAACTATGGAGACCTAACGGAAAACCTAAGAAGTGTGCGCTAAGAAAAGTGCACATGTGGTAATAAGAAAATGCACTACAAACTAAAGGATATAATTATAAAAAGTAACTAGAGCAAAACACTAGGCTAGCTAAACTAAAATATTTCATGAGCCATTCAATTTGATTTCATCTGGTAAAATAATTTTCATGGGCCATGAAAATCCAACACTAAAATAATGTACATATTTCATGGCAATTTCAAAGCCCATGAAAAAAATTAATGGGGTTGAATTTTTCATCTGCTCATTTTTATGACCCATGAAAAATGTAATTTGGGCATTAGCTCCAACTTTTCAAGCACTATTCATGGGCCATGATATCAAAATATAGATTCACGCATTTTTCATGGGTTTTTCATGGGATTTTCATAGAACAGCGGTTATAGTGTAGTGATTCACAGTATGTGAATACATGACTGGACCAAGTGCAATATTTCCCTGTATGCCCATTAGTTATCAAGGATTTATGATAATTAGATGCCATCATCTCAGAAATCATTTTGTATACAAAAAGGCATTTTGCTAAATGAGACATCTTTTTAACACATAAAAGTTCTATTTTGTTATATATATAAACGATATCTTGAGTGTATTGTTAGAATATCGGTATATAAGCAACATCTTAAGCATAAACCAAATATTGCAAATTTCTGACCTAGAGATCATGATGTCAACTAATTTTCTTAAATCCTTGAACATACAGCTCAAATGAGGAAATATTGTACCAGTCATATATTCACATACTGTGGAATTGGAGATAGGTGTGATATCCACTTTAAGACAGCCAAGCAGATAATTTTTTGGAATTAACTTCTGAAAATCCCCTTTGGGAGGTATAGTTATAAAAGTGTAAATGTATTGTACTGCTTAAACTCATTCAAGTAAATTTACCTCTTGTGGTGGAACATCAAATGACACAACCCTGAGGTCCACTTTTTGATAGGAGTCAATACAAGGAAGGATAAAGAACATGCCTGCCACAAATAACAATCATTATGTACATAGCTGCCAACCCTCCCGGATAATCCGGGAGTCTCCAGATTTTGGGCCTCGTCTCCCGGTCTCCCAGATAATTAAAGACCTAAATCTCCTGGATAATCGCTTGAATCCTAAAATCGCGGCCATTTTAACTGAAATATCGTCTATCTTTCTTTAAATATTGTGTTTCCAACCCCCCCACTGACCACTGAGGTAGGAAAATCGGACTCGGAGATAGCGCAGTGTAGCCTTTTTTTTGTGTGTGTCCCACTTTGAGTCTCCTCCCCCCCCCCCCCCCCAACTGAGCGTGAAAATCGACCCAATTCTAAAGGAAAAAATGGTAGTTAGTCAATGATAACCGTCACGAATTTGTACAAGCTAGCAAAATCATTATGACGCAAGAAAGATTTTTCCATAGATACCATAGCAAGCGTAGCAACCGTAGTAAGCGTAGTAAACGTAGTAACTGTGGTAAATGTAGCAAGTGTAGTAACTGTAGCAAGCATAGTAACTGTAGCAGGCGCAGTAAACGTAGCATTCATAGTAACCGTAGCAAGCATAGTAACTGTACGTAGCAAGCATAGCAAGCGTAGTAATTGTAGTAACTGTAGCAAGCGTAGTAACTGTAGCAAGCGTAGTAACTGTAGCAAGCGTAGTAACTGTAGCAGGCGTAGTAACTGTAGCAGGCGTAGTAACTGTAGTAAGCGTAGTAACTGTAGCAAGCGTAGTAACTGTAGTAAGCGTAGTAACTGTAGTAAGCGTAGTAACTGTAGCAAGTGTAGTAACTGTAGTAAGCGTAGTAACTGTAGCAAGTGTAGTAACTGTAGCAAGCGTAGTAACTGTAGTAAGCGTAGTAACCGTAGCAAGCGTAGTAACTGTAGTAAGCGTCGTAAACGTAGTAACTGTGGTAAATGTAGCAAGTGTAGTAACTGTAGCAAGCGTAGTAACTGTAGCAAGTGTAGTAACTGTAGCAAGTGTAGTAAATGTAGTAAGCATAGTAACTATAGCAAGCGTAGTAACTGTAGCAAGCGTAGTAACTGTAGTAAGCGTAGTAACTGTAGCAAGTGTAGTAACTGTAGCAAGTGTAGTAACTGTAGCAAGTGTAGTAAGCGTAGTAACTATAGTAAGCGTAGTAACTATAGCAAGCGTAGTAACTGTAGCAAGCGTAGTAACTGTAGTAAGCGTAGTAACTGTAGCAAGTGTAGTAACTGTAGTAAGCGTAGTAACTGTAGTAAGCGTAGTAACTGTAGTAAGCGTAGTAACTGTAGCAAGCGTAGTAACCGTAGCAAGCGTAGCAACCGTAGCAAGCGTAGTAACTGTAGTAAGCGTAGTAACTGTAGTAACTGTAGTAAGCGTAGTAACTGTAGCAAGCGTAGTAACCGTAGCAAGCGTAGCAACCGTAGTAAGTGTATTAAACATAGTAACTATAGTAAATGTAGTAAGTGTAGTAGCTGTAGCAAGCAGTAGTAACTGTAGTAAGCGTAGTAACTGTAGTAAGCGTAGTAACCGTAGCAAGCGTAGTAACTGTAGTAAGCGTAGTAAACGTAGTAACTGTGGTAAATGTAGCAAGTGTAGTAACTGTAGCAAGCGTAGTAACTGTAGCAGGCGCAGTAAACGTAGCATTCATAGTAACCGTAGCAAGCGTAGTAACTGTAGCAAGCATAGCAAGCATAGTAACTGTAGTAAGCGTAGTAAACGTAGTAACTGTGGTAAATGTAGCAAGTGTAGTAACTGTAGCAAGCGTAGTAACTGTAGCAAGTGTAGTAACTGTAGCAAGTGTAGTAAATGTAGTAAGCATAGTAACTATAGCAAGCGTAGTAACTGTAGCAAGCGTAGTAACTGTAGTAAGCGTAGTAACTGTAGCAAGTGTAGTAACTGTAGCAAGTGTAGTAACTGTAGCAAGTGTAGTAAGCGTAGTAACTATAGTAAGCGTAGTAACTATAGCAAGCGTAGTAACTGTAGCAAGCGTAGTAACTGTAGTAAGCGTAGTAACTGTAGCAAGTGTAGTAACTGTAGTAAGCGTAGTAACTGTAGTAAGCGTAGTAACTGTAGTAAGCGTAGTAACTGTAGCAAGCGTAGTAACCGTAGCAAGCGTAGCAACCGTAGCAAGCGTAGTAACTGTAGTAAGCATAGTAACTGTAGTAACTGTAGTAAGCGTAGTAACTGTAGCAAGCGTAGTAACCGTAGCAAGCGTAGCAACCGTAGTAAGCGTATTAAACATAGTAACTATAGTAAATGTAGTAAGTGTAGTAGCTGTAGCAAGCGTAGTAACTGTAGTAAGCGTAGTAACTGAAGTAAGCGTAGTAACTGTAGCAAGCGTAGTAACTGTAACAAGCGTAGTAACTGTAGCAGGCGTAGTAACTGTAACTGTAACTTGCTACAGTTACTACACTTGCTACGGTTACTACGCTTGCTACAGTTACTACGCCTGCTACAGTTACTACGCCTGCTACAGCTACTACGCTTGCTACAGTTACTACACTTGCTACGTTTGCTACAGTTACTACAGTTACTACAGTCACTACGCTTGCTACGTTTACTACAGTTACTACACTTGCTTCATATACTCAGGGGCAGATCCAGGATTTTGAAATGGGGGGTGAATTTTTGTAATAATGTTAGAGAAATCAAATATTATTTTAATATTTGAGGGATTGGAAAAAGAAAAGAAAGAAGGGGGCTCAGAAAAAGGGGGGTGAAAATTCACCCATTTCACCTCCCCTGGATCCGCGCATGATACTACAGTTACTGTCTTCACTATGGCGATTTTACACCTTGTTGCTATGAAAATTCTTCAACATAATAAAAACAAGTGCTGTTTTTGCATAAATTCGTGACGGTTATCATTGACTTGCAACCGAAAAAATGTTGATCTCCAGATACAAAAGCCTTGGGGGTTGGCAGCTATGATTATATTCAATCATAAATCAGTATTATTGTCACATAGGATAGTTGTAAGTTGTGTTTAGTAAATTGTCAACTATCAGTTGTTCTAAATAGGTAGTACCTGGGCCCTTGGCTCCTCCAGACAATAGTCTACCAAGTCTGAATATTACAGCTCTTTCATACTCTTGAACAATCTATAGAATATGATTGCAGTTAACTATATTTTATGAGTAAAAGCAAGAATTAAACCACTATTATCCTGTGTGGCCAGTCCGTAGGGAGGAAGAGGGGAAAGAGGGAGGGAGACTGGACAAGAAAGAAAAGGAGGGAGGGCCTGCAACAAACAGTACTGACAAATTATTTGCCTTAGAGTTGTCTTCAAACTTCCACCAGTGAACTGTCACAGTGAAGTCTACAGGTAGCCCAAAAACATCAAAGTTGAGAAGTTTTCTGACATGGCAGATTTGCTTATGGTAATGGTTGGGTTATAAGATGAAGAGACAGACGACCTCGTGAACTCAACTCAACTCTACTCAACGTTCAGGTCTCCTACATCACGTGATCCTCTACACAGGAATCCCATCAAACACCTTCCTCCTAGTAAAATTTACCTAATTTTACATTCAGTTTGTGTATCTTATTTGAGGTGTTTTTACTAAATGTCCAGATCTAGTTCTTTTAACAGTGGTCACTTCCATCTTCTTGGTTGTTGCTCTTCTAGGCTTTGATGTTTGCAGTAGTAATGGCTTGTCTTTATTTAGTTTTCCTTTCAACAGAAGTTACAGTAAGCTTGTAGTTTCTTTCAGGACTTGACTGTCCTCATTTGCATGTTCTGGTTTTGAGGTTTGCTTGTCTTCTTTCAAGTGTACACAATTTCTTTTTACAAGTTTTATTACCATCTATCTTGACTTCATATGAACGGTAGCCATTATTCTTTTGGACTAGTCCTTTCTTCCACTCTAAGCTTGTCCTTTTACTAGACCTTGGCTCTAATAATATCACCAGGTTTTAGTTCTTTCAGGTCTTTAGCAGTCCGTGAAATAAGCCTTTATTTACAATAATAACTTTACAAGGCACATAGAAATGTCACATTAATGTTGACCTCCTGATGATATTAATGGTGACCTCAAAGGTCATACATTGTTTTACTTTTTGACAACATGGACAAAGATTTAGTGTTTGAATTAAAGTGGCTCAAGAACACAAAGGCAAGGGTTTGCTTTGCCTGTAGTGGCAAACTTAGACTAGATGAAAAAGGTGTGCCACCCCCTCCCTTCGATCTCGTTTTAAGCACAATGGTATGATAAAGTTTCAGGATGTGCAAAAGTAAGCACACATCCCAAATTGACGTAACTATTATCATATCAACCCAGTATGTGTACTCGAAATCCCAAGTTCCAACCCTCAAATCATTTTCAAATAACAGATGAAGACTTAAAAGCAATGTCTTCGGCCCACAAAGAACACTTAAAAGCTTCATTGAACATTGACTTGTAATGCCAATGATTCGTTATCAAAATTGAAACAAATTTAGCACATTTGAAAACATTTACTGTATTGTTGAATTTGTGCTTTATAAATAAATTCTTATTATTATAATTGTAAAATTGTATTCATTTTATATATTATAAAATAATAATGTTGAAATGTCTTTTTGTAGATTACACCAACCCATGAAATAGTACACTCGGTCTAGTACAAACTAGTAGATACTAATTTAATTGACGTTTTCTTTTGTACCATCTCACTATTACACACTAGCTAACAATTAGCTTTTATTTCATGGGTTAAGTGTTGTCTCTCTAGTTATCAGGAATATTTGTTACTGTTCAAAATCAAAATAAATATGTATGTACTAGATTTCATTCATAGAGTTGTTTAGTAGAGTATACTAGTCTATTAGATTTTTTTCCTTTTTTTTTAATTCAAGATAATTTCTCTTTTTATGAATAAAGATGAATACATTTTTGTAATCAATTTTTCCGTATCTTAGTTTTATTTTGTACATTATATGATACATGGCACGTAAGTAGCCTGCATAACGGCTCTTGGAAGATGAGTGGGGGAAGGGGAAGGGGCTATGCACGTAACTTTTCAACAGCTCAGTGACACAGAATTTGGAGCTCAAATAGTGGAATAAATTCCTTCACCACTTAATTATAAATTCTACAAGTCTAGCCGCCTTTTTTTTTTTTTCGGTGAAAAAAAAACAAGAAAGATCTAACCGGTGTGAAATTTAATACAGTTGACAGCACTGACGTTGAGAGAAAACATAACACCGGAAACTGGATACTGAACTAAAGAATCACCATAAAATGTTTCTATCAATTTATTGATATCCATCTATGTAAATCAGTCTATATATTAATGAAATACTTGAATGAAATACAATAGACATCATATTTGATACACCTTTCAAATGAATGCAAACACATTACGTATTTCAAAAAGTAAAACAATGTATGACCTTTGGGGTTACCATATATCATGACGCCAGTGGTTTTATTTATTTATTTATTTATTTATTTATTTATTTATTTATTTATTTATTTATTTATTTATTTATTTATTTATTTATTTATTTATTTATTTATTTATTTATTTATTTATTTATTTATTTATTTATTTATTTATTTATTTATTTATTTATTTATTTATTTATTTATTTATTTATTTATTTATTTATTTATTTATTTATTTATTTATTTATTTATTTATTTATTTATTTATTTATTTATTTATTTATTTATTTATTTATTTATTTATTTATTTATTTATTTATTTATTTATTTATTTATTTATTTATTTATTTATTTATTTATTTATTCTCAAAAGATTGGCTTTGGAACAAGATTTTACTAAGAACGACAAAACACATATTTCACAACGTTTCGATGTCTCCAACATCAAGCTTGACTGCTTGATATTTGAAATACTATTGATCAGAGATAAAGGACCTTCTTTGAACACACAATCAGACTCCTTACATGCTAAAGTGTTTGTTTAAATCATCCATGCCTAAGATTTTAATAGTCCAATCCCGAGAGGATATCTTACAACTGATTTATATTCAGAATAAAGACCCGCTTGAGAATGATGTCGGAGACATCGAAACGTCGCGAAATAATAAATAAATGTGTTTTGTCGTTCTTAGTATAATCATGTATTTATTGTTTTGATTATCCATTTATTTCTATTTGCTATTCGCGAATCAAATTTTTCTGGTCTGCCAGTCTGCATTTGTCGCACACCAATTTTAGACTCCATGCATTTACGTGTATAATTTTAACTGTTTAATGTTGTCAGATAATGAGCTTGGGCTGCCTGTGGTTTGTTTTCGTAATGTTACAACTGCCTCAAACTTATTTTTCAAACTTAATGCCCATTGACCCTTCCATTTCACATAATTAAGAAAATACAACCAATATTTGACTCTCTTACCTTCAAACAGAAACAAAGTGAGAAAGGTAAAGTAAGTATGCAAATAACAAAGGACAGTCCCCATAGCAGATAGTAACAAATCCCTCTGTCAGCATTGGAGGAATCTATAACAATAATTGTTAAATAAAAATATAATTATTAGCCAAATGATATATATATATATAACGTGAACGTCAACAAATTTTGCCGTTTCCTAACAACTCTCAGAGGGCAACAGTGAGTTTTATTGACTGTAATAACAAAACTGGAAGTTGATTGAGCTTTGAAGGCACTTTTTTAGCAGTGCGCATTTACAAATTAATTCATTCATTCGGACATGCATGTGGCAAAACTCGTGTTTATTGTCAAACTTTTAAGACCAATACACAACATTTATTCCAAGAAAAAGGGGGTAATTGACCAGTATTTGGGTGGGGGTGTTCCGCTGGGATCCTAAAACAGTTACCCTGTTTATGACAGAAAAATTCAAAATACCATACCCTGTTTAATAATAATAATAATATAATGCATTTATATTGCGTCTATACAAATATGCTCTAAGGCGCATGGGAAAGAGGGGAAAAAAGTCATTTCAAATTATAAGCTAACTTGAAAAGATGAGTTTTCAGTGAAGACTTGAACAATGACAGAGAAGTTGTAGTCCTTATATGACAGAGATTAAAGTTCATATGAGTCAAATGAATCATGAGTCAATGAGTCAAATATGAGTAACATGATCACTAGGGTGATGATGGGTAATTGAGGTATTGAGCTCTGGGCATATGCGAATTTTCGTGCCTTTATTAAGCGGGTGACTAAACTTTTAGGATTAGACTCGCGTCAGTTCTCTCCACACAGCTTTAGGCGAGGAGGAGCCACCTTTGCATTTTCTTGTTCAGTTCCTGCAGAGCTTATTCAACATCTCGGAGACTGGTGTAGCGATGCATATTTAGTTTACCTTGATATGTCAAAAGATCAAAAGTTGCAAGCAACAGGCGCTATGGCTCAACGTATTCACGCCTTGTTTCCATAGTCTTATTATTATTGTCATTTGTATTAGTTATGGTTATAGTTATCTTAATATTTTAGCCTTTATATCTTTTTAATCATCCCCACCACACTCACAAGGGTTTGGCGATTTTGGGGGGTCTTATTGAACGTTTTCTTCTGCGGTAGTTCAATAAACAATTTTCGCCAAACCCTTGTCTCTTGTGGTGAATATAACCGAATTATAACATGATCACTAGGGTGATGATGGGTAATTGAGGTGTTGAGCTCTGGGCATGCGGCCAGGTCATCTGGGTAGGTGTTTGCACGAGGCTCACTTTGCTTTGACCTTCGTGTCGTCCAGATCAGCTCTGAATTACCCACCCACCTCTCCCCATAGGGGGGTCTTATTGAACGTTTTCTTCTGCGGTAGTTCAATAAACAATTTTCGCCAAACCCTTGTCTCTTGTGGTGAATATAACCGAATTAAAATTGTTCATATATGAAAAATTGTCAATATTTCTTATTGTGTAGTTCCAGAAAATATCCATAACCCACCGTGGAGGGAATTGGAAATTCCGGAGGGGAGGGAGGGGGTCAGAAAAACAAAATTACAGAGTTTGTATGGAAGAAAAATGGAAGTTCTGGAGGGTAGGGGGTTCCATTTACAAATTCCCTCCTTCGTGGGGTATGGATATTTTTTGGAACTACACATTCTAGTTGTCAGAATACAACATCTTGGGTCGTTTCACCTCACCGCGCTGACCAGTATAAGCCACAATTGGGAGCTTAAGATTTTAGAATGAAGACAATGTTTTCACACTGAGTTGTTGGTGTTGATTTGAATTCCTGTACATACAGATCAAACTTTAATATCTCATTCTTTGTATACGACCACAAATAATCACTGAAAACACGCATAAGGGACCTTTGAAACTAAAGCTCTCTGCCGAGAGAGAACGAAGACCACGAGGACGTGAGCAAACCACTGACATCACCACAACAGGCCCAATTAAGACTGATGGCGCAGTTTTAGAACAGAATTTCAGACTGAATACATCTGGATGGAACCCATATAGGTGATATAGCATATAGGTCAAGTACGATACAGAATATAATATATAGGACGGAATTACAGAAATCTCGCACGGTCCCTAATAAAGTCTTGAAGAAATGGTCTGTTTAGTGAAAACATCCGAAAGTCGTAATAATGAAGCTAAAAAATGGTCGGGCAAAGGTGAAACGACCCGAGGTGTTGTATTCTGACAACTAGAATACAAAATATTGACAATTTTTCATATTTGACTCATTGACTGATTACAGTGCTGCGCCTCGAACCGTTGCCACTACCACAAAGTTTTTGATTACTTTTTGACATCTTTTGGACAACTTTGAATACCGCTAACCAATTAGATACTGGCGCTTCACTTTGATGTCTCGATAGGCGGAGTTTGAACATCATATCGAAACATCAAAGTGAAGCGACGATATTTAATTGGTTAGCGGTATTCAAGGTTGTCAAAAAGATGTCAAAAATTAATCAAAAACTTTGTGGAAGTGGCAACGGTTCGAAGCGCAGCACTGTAACTCATGACTCATTTGACTCATAAAACATGCTTTCTCTATATAACAAAGTATAATAATTGCAGAATGTAATGTACTTATTTGTTTGTAATGTAGATGAGTTTCATAACAAGTTTGCCGTAATAGTGATCAAACAACAATAAATAAGGCTTCTAGACCTTCTAGACTGATTGTTACCGTTGTGGCTAGCTAACGTACGACTTAGGTTGATGATCGAGACAGTTGCTACCCTGAAAATGACAAGAAGCTCAAAAAATTGCAAAAAGGATACCCAAAAACCTTGAAAAACCATACCCTTGGGGCATGCACTAAAACCCGGAACACCGGAACGGAACAGCCGGAACAAAACCACCGGAACGACCGAAACCACCGGACCGAAACCACCGGAACGAAACCACCGGAACCGTTTCGGTAAAAAAAAAATTGAAAAAAATAATGATGACATGTTTAACCAATGAATAAGCAATAAAAACCAAAAAAAAATAAATACAAAGAAACACACAAGGAGCAGAGAGCTCGATCTCAAGCTTTATTTGCTTTCCAGTACTGAAAAAACTGACAGGGAATTTGACATGAACATGATGGGTAGCAAATCTCCACGAGCATCGTGGACTGCTAAACAGGATATTGCATTAACTGTATCATTATTAAACTCTGACCAAGTGCGGGGACACCCATTCCCTGTCAGTTTGTCATCGCATATTCTGCCAAAAATTGATTACCAAGCATTTTCCACGGTCAATGATACAATACCAAGAGAGCATGAACATTTTTATGATCAGCAATTTCTTCAATTACAGTGCTGCGCTTCGAACCGTTGCCACTTCCACAAAGTTTTTGATTAATTTTTGACATCTTTTTGACAACCTTGAATACCGCTAACCAATTAAATATCGTCGCTTCACTTTGATGTTTCGATATGATGTTCAAACTCCGCCTATCGAGACATCAAAGTGAAGCGCCAGTATCTAATTGGTTAGCGGTATTCAAAGTTGTCCAAAAGATGTCAAAAAGTAATCAAAAACTTTGTGGTAGTGGCAACGGTTCGAGGCGCAGCACTGTAATTGAGTGGAGTTATAAAACTTCATATACCTATAATATGTACTTCACTGTGCATCGATTAGACTTTGACCTGAGAGACCTGAGACTAGCTAGTTGACATGGTTTCTAAATCTCTGGGCACGTACAATCAGCCAGAATATTATTCAACAAGACGCATAGCTGCGTGAACTCGGGCTTTCTGTGTAGTAAACCATGAGTTCTCTTTGTTAACATTGTCCCTTTAAATTCTCCATTCGTTTATTCTGCTGTGCTCTTTGACCTAAAAGCGCATTTATACAGGCTTAGCCTTCTTTTCTAGAAAGACCTATACCCTATACCTATACCCTATACCTATACCCTGGTTTATCGTCTCCTTCCGACGTTTATTTACTTGATAAGAGAGAAACTCTCTAAAGAAAGCGAATAATAAACCCCTGGAGCCTAGGGCAAGAAAGACCCATCGGATTAAAAATTGATTTTTGTTTATAGTCACTACACGTGAAATGTTTTTTTCAAACTAACTTATTTGACTTCTGCAGTGTACTATCAATTTTAATCATGATATTTTGATTCATTGCTTTATTAATAACAACAACTTTTGCAATAATTTGAAGAGACAAATAAATGTGTTTTAAAGTTTATCTGTTTATCAGTTTATCTGAAGGGTCAGTGCTTGAGCGTCGGACCGGAAATCCGAATGTAGGCTCAAATCACGCTGAGGGCTCGGAATTTTTAAGATCTGAAATTTTTACACTCGCAGAAGCATTCACATCCAACGAACACATTTCCGAGTGACAATCCAATCATTTACTTACAGAAGAATTGTTGGTAATTCTGCCTGCCTTGAAACAAACCAACTTTAATATAACTGATTTGCAATACTCACAACTCTACAACTTCAACACGGATTATTAGCAGAATTGATTCACAGTTGGTGATCATTAAAGATGAAAACTACCGCTCTATGTTATAACTGCTCTCTGTTTTAACTATAACTATTAGACTACGTTGAATTTAAGCACAAACTTTCCTTTATTTTCTTGGTTTTTAGCTTTCAAATAGCAATACAATTTAGATGACTTGGGTATTTCAACGAATACGTTCGTAAACAAACTCAAAAATGTTCGCTCGTAAATTGATCTCTCGTAAAGTTCGCGGACCGACTCGTTCCGAAAATGCTCGCCATCTTTTAGTGTGGGTCTACCGCGGAAACCGGCTCTTGTGTGCCTTTGTATGTGTTTTGAGCGTATGAAATCATATTTTAATACCCTTGAATCGCGAGACATCTTGGAGGCCGCCATGATGACCATGTGCTTTTGACGCTTATTTAGGTATATACTTCATGGTTTTGAGTGCCGTATAGTCGCTCTGTACTTCTCAAGTAAAGAAGCGACTATATAGGACAATCATGAAGTATATACCTCTCGACGCATGCGCCTTTCTATCTATACGCATGCGCTTTACAATTTTCGCGCATGCGCTTTTAGTGCCTACACTGCGATTTGTGGACTGAAGGCAAACAACAAACAAAAAATAACGAAGCCCAATTTATAACTCGGGCATTCCTACGGAAGCCCGAGTAAAAATAAAGATCACTGGTAAAACAGATTTGTTTATAGGCTACAAGTTGCAGTATCGTGGATCGCTCAGTAAAGTTTCATATTGACATGATAAGCACTCACTGATCTTCATTTTGTCAAAGGCCGCAAGCAGACGTCGCTAAAATCCATGTTTATATCAGTAATGAAAGCCAGAGAGCTTTCGTACACTATTAAGTCAACAATGTAGCTTGTTTGATCTTTATATAACCATAATGGCTACGTACATTTTACAGGATTATTTCAGTCTTATCTTCAAGCTCTTCCATTGTCGCTTCTTGCGTGGGAAAGTGAAGCCACGTGAGTAAAATGAAGCTAACCGATGTGGGTACCCCGCCGGGACAGATCCAAGTACTTTTGGTAGGGAGGGGAGAAAAGTACAATCTAAGACTATATTATTTATTTAGTTTATGGTGGTGATTTAGAAGTGATTTTTAGCATTTTCGTGGGTATGAAAGTTTAAAAAGTACTGGAAAGCAAATAAAGCTAGAGGAAGATCGAGCTCTCTGCTCCTTGTGTATTTCTTTGTATTTAATTTTTTTGGTTTTTATTGCTTATTCATTGGTTAAACATGTCATCAATTTTTTTTCGATTTTTTTTTACCGAAACGGTTCCGGTGGTTTCGTTCCGGTGGTTTCAGGTCGTTCCGGTGGTTTCGGTCGTTCCGGTCGTTTCGGTGGTTTCGTTCCGGCTGTTACGTTCCGGTGTTCCGGGTTTTAGTACTTGCCCACCCTTGGGCTGTTCAGCGGATCATCCCCGTAGAGTAAATATATGGGTCCCTATTAGTCACAAGAAAACCAATTCTTGGTCAGTCCAGGTTTTAGTACTCCATGGATACAATTCCGGTTCTGGATTCCAGTTCCGTTCGGGATTCCAAATCCTGGTTTTAGTCGTACCCATCTTTGACAATTTTTGTTTACTCGGCAAGATTTTCGAATTTTAAAAAGCTTAAATTACCCTGAAAAATTATTTTCAGTGCAAAGTGAAGGCAAAAAGAATAAAGAGACAGCTGTAAATTAAAAGTCTATCAAATACTACAAGAAGGGATTGGAATTCTTACAAATGCAATGACTTTCTCTGGTCATATAATCTTAACTAAAGCAGCTGTAGTTGTGCATAACTTTTTTATACATTCATCAAAAATCGATTTGCAGAACTATAAACCCTGAAGCCAAAACATCCTTCAAGTCGTTCCCTTTAAGTACGGTGTAATCTCATCGAAGATCCAAAGGATCTTGCACGGAGAGACAAAAATTTCAAAAACGAATTTTTTTGTCGCTATGCCAAAGTACTAGGCAGTCAGGCTTTGACCAATGCAGAGCTGCCATTTTGAAGGTTCTAAAAATATTCTCAAAAATTGACCTTGAATTAGTCGTAAAATTATCAAAAAAAACTTCCATTTTACCTGCAGCCTGAGAAGCGATGTTAAACTGCGTGTTTTGTTTCGAAGAATCACCCATTTTACGCTTGAGTCACTGACGAGGTGAAGAACGATTCCTCGACCGTTCGAGATTGACTGATCACGTGACTTGCTAGTCATCACCTGCTCACCTCAAAGAATCATGCAAATTTCTCTCACTTTGCGGTGTATTTTCATACCGCTTTTTTCTAGCTCTTTATCTGGTATGCCTTAAGGTTACTATTACATTAACATGAACAAAAAGAAAATGTTAAAAACGGAGTTTATGATGAAATGGAAATTATGAACAGACAAAATGAATGAAAGAAATGCTAAGCGGAGATTCCCATAAATGATTAAAAGGGTTAAATGGCCACTCGTAAAGCAGAATACTGGAGATATACCTTTCAAAGAAATGAGATTATTAAAATTAAGCTCAACTTAATTATGGCATGAAAACGAAAAGCACAGGATACATGAAAATGGTTAAAAAAGACAAAAAGAAAATAGAATTAATTTTTGCAAAGGAAAATAACAATACAAGAAGTGAAGTGAGGGTGAAAAAGGGGATGAATGCAGCATATAATTATTAACTCTAAAAGTGGCTTAATTTGTGCAAATTGAAACTATAAATATTAACTACATACTGATACTGAATAGGTACAGAACTGAACTAATGTTCAAAATTAAAAGTTCATCAAGAATCAATCCTCAAAAAAATGGTTAATCAGAGCAAAATTCATTGAAAACTGAGCATTGGAGTATCCCAGTTGAGAACCAGAGGTCATTATTTTTCTCTGTTTTACTATGGTGAGACTCTTGAGAACAGGAAGGGAAGAGAAAAAGGAGCTCCTAATAGTAAATGAGGGAAAAATAATGACCTCTGATATAAATAACTAAAAATCACAAGCTAACTGGTCACAGCTTGATTTAGTTTTTCCCCATTTTATCAGTTAGCTGTACTGCAGTATACCACTTTAACAATTAGTCTATATCACTGTTATATAATGATTGGAATTATAATCATTGTATAATTACACTCTGTTTGGTGTCTTCATCTTTTGGTGAAATGTTCACTATAATCGTCATAGCCTTTGGGGCATCTTTACTACTTCAATAAAACTGTGTTATCAGACTTGTTTGATAGTTCACAAAAATATTTAGTTAGTTATATTTAGTAATATTTAGGGTAAAAGATGTTCCAATTTAATTCCTGTTTTATGCAATAAAGTATTAGCTTTTACAAAATAATAAATTTGATTACTTTCAATTTTTCCCATCCCATCGACTTTTCTTGTTCCAATCTAATTTTTCAAGATGGTGTGATTTAATTCTTTTAAATAATATTCTGCATACATAAACGAATAACCATTCCCTCTACCTAACACATAACATAGTAATTTGGATTTAATGGTTTGACACACAATAAAGAGATGTAAACAATACAAACAGTTTTCCTCGGTCGTTAAAACATTTTACAGTAAAAACTGATTGAGAATCAGTGGACATGAGCTACAAGTTTATTGATAGAACAAACAAAGCACATCTTTTAAAAACTGATTTTTATCGGACGAAAAATTGCGATATCGGCGCTACAAACCTGATCCAGACTTCGGAATTTTGACTTATTCATAGCTGAATAAGAGTTTTATATTTAAACAGGCAGCTGAGCAAATTGAAGTCAACTTGAAACAAGCCTGATGATCCAGACAATTTGCACATTAAAAGCACTCAGGGCTGACTTCAAAAACTGTATTTGGGTATAGATGAAGGTGAAATGTTGTTATTGTTATTTATTTATTTATTTGTTTATTTATTTATTTGTTTATTTATTTATTTTTATTTATTTATTTTTATTTATTTATTTTTATTTATTTATTCATTCATTCATTCATTCATTCATTCATTTATTTACTTATTTATTTATTTATTTATTTATTTATTTATTTATTTATTTATTTATTTATTTATTTATTTTTATTTATTTATTTTTCTTTCTTTCTTTCTTTCTTTCTTTCTTTCTTTCTTTCTTTATTTATAAGGTTTTTTGAGTTTTACATAAGACAAATATGGCATGGTCTGATCAACATGATATTTCTTTGAGCAAACTTTGATTTAATCTATTCCTGGGAAACAACGGACTGTAAACACTGTCTGGATCGAAAAGTTATCGATACTCTAAAAGCCTTCTAACACATAAAGCTGGTCACTTTCAACAAAGAACTTGATTTAGAATTTCGACAGCGTTAGTTTGATGAGTTATCTTAATTCCCTGCCAAACAGACAAAGCATCTCGCCCTCTAGTTAATATACACAAAGCTACCTTGTGGGTACGCTGTTGAAGCCGTGCTAGCCCTCTCGTAGCCTAAAGCTATCGGATTCATGTGAGTGCTTGTTGTAGTTTTACTCACTGTGAAAAACACAAGAGATCGATCTCTGGATGAAATGAGTTGTCGTTTTAGACGACTGAACAATCGCATTAGACCCTCGCGACTTTTGTCGAAGAATAATATTAAAATCTTCCTAGAAATTCCCATCGACTGAAATTTTACCATAAAAACTCCTACTCTTTTTAAATCTTGTCAAAATAGACAATTTCTGTATGAGGGCATCGGAAAGCGAAGCTCGAAAATATTAAATCGACACAAAATCTCGAGTTACAAAATGTAAACAAAGAATTTTGCGGGAAGTTTAAATCCCCGACGGCGTTTCAAAAAATCGTCCAAGTCTCGTGCGAAGGAAAAAGAAATCTCGATAATCAAACTTCCTTGCCGTTCTCTCTCAAAAAAAAAGGAAATATTCTTTGTAGAGACTACACATTCAAGGGAGGGTCTAAAGATGACGACATTCTAAACTGCAACGTCGAACGGGTGGTTTTAGTTGATGTTTACGATGTAGAGAGAGAGACTAGGGAGTGGACAGGTTAGATCATCATGGGTTCGTTGTGCAAGAGTTTGGCGTGCACCATACAAACAGAGTCAGTTCAGCTACAGGAGAACAATCAGTCACAAGTACCCCTTGCAAAATGTCGTCGACGGAATCCCTCAGCCGTAGTAAGCGTGGATGTGGTGTTGCAGCTTTTCAACAACTACCTGTGGTTCATTGTACTAGCAGTAAGTGTACTTTGTAATTTCAATTAATCTGCTCATCAGTTGAAATGCCCACTTTATGAATGAATATGAAAGTTTTATTGCTCCCCTATCGTATCGGCCAGAAGACAAAGTCAAAACAAAAGAAAATAAATGATTTATTGTGTGTAAAATAAAAGGAAATTAATGTCCAAACCCAGTGTGGATTAATTTGAAAATGTCGTTTTATCCGTTATCGCCGTCCACACTGAATGACACTTTCTTAGAGAAAAGAAATACGCCGCATTAGAGTGGCCCAACCGCAGCAAAGAAATTGAGACTGTGCGTTTGCAAATTTATCCGGATTTGCGGAAGTCAGCCTAAGTTGTCGACTTCGTTCATGCTTGAGTTTTTGTAAGAATTAATGGTATTATTTAATTATTCGCCGAGAAAATAAAATTTCACTGAACTACAGTTAGAAATTCACAACTTAAGTGCTTTACAATTACGATTTCTCTGTAAACATACGAAGATTTCAAGATATTATATAAAGCGTGTTTAGCGACCTGCTATGATTCAGGAAAAACCTAATAATAACAATCCTTTTGAAATCTTCTAACAATATATAAAACTTAAGCAAAACAATCTTTTTCATTTGAGGTCGCAGTGATTAGCAACTCCCTGCATTTTACTGATAAAAATCCGCAAAACACTCACAAGTAAACTTCATTGTTCTCTGTTGATTACATCCAGTAAGAGAAACCGATTTTGTTTACAAACGTTTTTGCGGTGTTGTAAAAATAAAATGTACAGGTGTTTTTGAAACAAGTTTTAGCTAAGGGACCGGTCATTATTTATCGCCTGGGGGGGGGGGGTGCGGAGGATTTATTAACAGCGCCGTAATATTTAACAGATCCCCCCTTCAGTAGCACAATATTGCTTTGATCCCCTCTCTTATGTAGAAAACGCTTAAGTGATCCCCCCATAAAGATATACAGTATTTGAAAACGGTACTTACAGTCTCACATTGACATGGTCCTGGCAGTTAGACTTTTACTGTGCATCGTTCGCAGTTTTTCCCATCGTAGAAACTAATTACTTGTTGTTCCATTTTATTCTTTTACAATGTTTGTACTAATTTGTTCGCTCACATGTGCATGTCCTCAATAGAGATCGCAAACACAATTTTCGAATTACTTGGGGATGGTTCATTCAAAGAAACAAGTGTTGGTTCCATCACCAAACATTTCCATCTAGACCCTTTGTTGTTGCTCATTGAAAAGGACTATTTGCGAAAGTGTCACGAAAAACCCTACAAGAGGTATACTATTTTAAGGCAAGCGTCCTCGTGAGTGTTCGATTCAAATGATTCAAATGACGGCAACAACAGTGATATAAGAAGTTGATGAAACTGACGAGGACTGACCAGAACGACGATGTCACTCTTCAACGAGTGAAAACGAGTGGAATCGTTACATGAACAAACCAAAACGAACAATATTGGAGAAGCGTTGCTCTTGATTTTTGGTTTACGTTTATACTTGTTTGCATTAATAGTTTAGATTTTAAAATTTTAGATCGTTGATGTTTGCAATCTATATAAAAACCTTCTACATTTTCAGCGCTACTTGAATACCTGTATTGTAAAAAGAAACTGATGGTAAATCTCCAATTTTAAACTGAATTAAAAAAACTGAAAGAAAAATGTAAGTAGATAAATAAAAGAAGAAACGAAAAAACAAGGCAACGATGTAGCAAAGTGAGAAACAAGATTATAGAACCAATTAATCAAAGTATGGATTAAATAGTAGAGAAAAATAAATAAAGAGAGAAAAAGGAAGGGAGAAATATATAAAGAGCGAAAGATAGATAGAAAGACCCGCCAAAGATGTGAAAGAAAGAAAGAAAGAAAAGTAAGTAAGAAAGAAAAAGAAATTGCGTTGGGTTTAAAAAATCTTATTTTATATGGTTTTGTTAGTACGTAATGAAAAGTTTCCATGCATTTTGATATAAAGATGAGAGAACTGAAGTTTTTCTAATTGATGCTAGTATAAATCAATTGAATTAATAACATTATGATTCCCCAAATTGTATGTGATCCACCCTTTCATAACTTTCATTTTCGTCTGATTCCCCCTTTTGCTTTCATGAAAATTAAGTGATCCCCCCCCAAAATCCTCCGCCGCCCCCCTCCCCCCCCCCCCCCCCCCGGCGATAAATAATGACCGGTCCCTAACGAATTTGTTAACCTTATCGAAGTAATTTGTCGAAGATTTTGATAATTTTAAGAAGAAAAACTAACGCAGCAAAGTTACGTTTTGACGCCATCATTATCAAGTGATTTTTATTATTCGGAAACTTGCATAAAGATAGGTTAACAAAAACAAAACAAAGTAGTAGTCTATTGTTCTTAAGTGTTTCAAATGTTTCAAAACATTTGAACAAGCCTTGAAAAAAGGGGGGAGAGGGGGAGCACAAAGTCACTATGCATGACGTGCTCAGCATAATTTTTTTTTTTTAATTGGGGGAGGGGGCATATGCACCCCCTCCAAAACAAACTAGCTCAAGCCGGTATCACAAAATGAAACCTTCATGAACAAAACTAAAAGCAAGCTGTAATAGTACTGACTGTCAGAAAAATAGAAGTGAACTAGCTTCTCTTCAGTGATATTCCATGATCCAAGTACTACAGTGAAAGAATTAAGACTTAAGATTTTTTATTTAACGAGGATATAACTGGTAAAGCTGAGAGCTTTTTTCCAACCTGGTCCTCAAATCCTGAAATATATACACGTGTTAAAGTGTTTTAAGAATCCCAGCTGGCAAGGATCGGCGAACCGGTTGGCTATTTATTTACAAGCATGGTCGAGAAACTGAATTTGAACTAGGGATTAATTGCCTGGAACAAATTCAGCCTCGATCAGCTAGCCGACCAGAGCAGGTGTTACGAGAGGGACTTTGTAAGGAATCGCCTGTTCTGTAAACTCGTTTATTAGACTTTGTACAGTAGCTAATTACAAGCTAAGCAAGAGTTCGTACTACAAGTTGAGGTAGAATCAGGCCAACCAGAAAGACTTTCCTTAGTCGGAGTTGCTGTCAGAAGGAGTTCCTTACTCCACCACTTTCCTTACTTAGGGCTGTACTTTCCAATCGACACTGAGTCGTACCCCGAACTTGCCTCGCTAGTTTGTACAAAGACTAAAGAGTGTGCGAGTGTAACAAATATCGACAGTCCTTAAATAACAACTAAACTAAATCTAATTTCCTGTTTACATCACGTTTGGAGTCAAAGAGAAACCCTACGTTGGTCTGTTTGTTGGTTATAGTGGAAAAGGGTGCGGAAACAATACACAAATCCTACAATCAAAACGGTCAAGGTTACAACACTTAAAATGCTTAACTAGTAAATTATTCAAAAATACATTGAGGTCAATAAATGCATAATTACTGGAAATCTGTGGCGTAACACAGGGACTCGAACTCGGGACCAGAGACCGACGCTCTGACCACTGGACCACGCCGGCTGCCTCCCCTAAGAAGAAGACTTGCAAATGCTTTAATCTTTCTAAAATACTTACCAGTCCAACAGTGAACTCCAAAATCGTTGTTGTCGACTATGAATGTTTTGAAGATAAACCCAGTACGTAAGCTTACTGTTTTAAAAAACTTTATAATATATATAGCTCAATTATAACACACGTTCTGATTGGCTGAGAGACCACCAAAATCTGTGCATCTCTATTTCACAGGTAAAGACATGGTTCAGTTCTGACGACCAAAAGTCTATTTACAAATTTCACTTTAGTTAAGAGACCAAAACTTAGAAAAAAACTAGAATTCCAGTTGTCGTTTAAATTTACAAACTAAGCCTCGTGGTCGGACAATAGCAATAAACGTAAATATTCATGAATAGAAAATGGCTTGTATGAACATGAACTACTTGCCAACGCAACGACGCCAGTACCTAAGCTTAAGTCTTATAAATCAAATTTAAGGAACTATAGCTAGAATTCACAACATAGAAAATTGTTTTTTCTCCCAGATTAGTTTCGATCAATAACAGTTACTTTTCACTGAACAAAGTTTTGTTTCTTACTTACAAAGAGAGGCGAAGATTTCCAAAACTCGGACTGTCGCCACGAGACAACTTGTTCAATCATCCTTTGTATGAACCAACTACGCCAGTGTATAGATGTTTTGACAAAAGCTATCAGTGTTAGCCAACAGATAATTCAAATCAACAGCTTCTCGTTTACCAGCAAAATCCTTATCCTGTAAGTCTCTTTCCAACCGAAAACACGGCTTTCAATTCAGCACAGCGAATGCTGCTTGATTCGCTTGATTCGTCGAAAGCAAGTACGTATTAAACATTTCCAAATCTTGAAGAACTGTAAGTTATATTTGACCTTTTCGTCTATTTTCGAGTCATTGTTCCATTATAAAAACAGAAAACTCTCTTTTCAACATATTTTTTGCTGAATTCTTTCGATGAAAGTTGTCAAACTGTTTTGTCAAAAACGCCGCTTTGAGTCAATAGTACGACAAATGTGATTGGCTTACATTTGCACAGGGCCCCCTAATCATTCATAAATGTTTTAATTTTAGTCTTTTGCGCGCGCGCATATATGGGAAATTCTTTTTGCATTGGGCTTCCTGTGATGCTTCACCGTGCGCAGGCTTCGTGGGTATCCTGTGTAAGTTTCCTGTGACAAGGGATGAAACTCCGCGCGATCGTTTCTGAAAACTCGTTTATTTCAAATACAAAAATCACTTGTCGTCTGGAAAAACATAAATCTATGATTTGTTTAATGTTTAAACTAGGCTTTTATGAAGGTTTTTAAGAAGGACATCAATCAATGTCCGAGAGAAAGACGAAAAGCATCAAAATCGCTCGAAACGCAAGAAGGGCTTACCGGAAATAAAATTTCCGGAAGTAAATTTTGTGATTTTACTATAGCAACTGCAAAACCGGAAGTATGTTTGTGAGTCTTCGTCCTTCACACAGCTCATCTGATGCTGAAAATCATTCTAGTGTATTTGCAGACGTACACTAGCTGAATAAAACCTCTTCCAGGCTGAAGCCATGAGTTCCGCTACACTTATTTTCATGTTTGGGGAAAGGCATCTTGATAAATTGTTGAAAACCAGAACTCTATCTGATCACCCTTTTTTCTTTTCTTACAAGTGGTCTTTGTACATCGTCTTGATCAGAACTTTACATATAACTTCTGAGAGGTGTGAGTTTTCGAGTCGTTCGTCGTTTTGTACTAAATCTTTGTAAAGTTGCGATTGTTTCTTAAAGCTGACAATTTTATTACGGTACGAGGTTTTCATAAATCCTATAAAAATATCGTATCACATTCTTGGTAAATCACACTTTTTCAAATACCGTGAACTTTTTCACATGTAATACTTGCCATTTTATGTCGAGAAAGAGTTTGATGCTATCAAGTTTGTTTACATTTCGAACCGACTTTTCATTGATCATTTCCGCTTCCCGTTAATCTATTTCCTGTTCATCTACTTCCGGTAAGCCCTTCTTGCGCTTCGGAGGAAAAACTGTCTCGGAGTTTCATCCCTTGTCACAGGAAAATGTTGTAAGGCGCCAAACAAGCTAGGGACCGTTGATGTTTTTGTGCGCCATTTGCCTTGACAACACTAATTTATAAAAAGCAGAGCACGCGCTCTTTCCACAGGAAGCCCAAGTAGAATATTACACATGCACGCGCAAATAACAAGACTAAACAACGACGATTTAGGTACCTTTTTATTACCTTGATTAAAAAAATTATGTTTGATTAGGGGGCCCTGTGCATTTGCGCAAGTTTTGAGAATTTTAGTTTTGATCAGAAAATAACAGCTAAAAAATCGCCAAAACAATTAAAGTCGCGAGAAATTCAAAGAGTTGGATGTTCCGGAGTCTTAGATTTCATCAATGAATTTCCTTTAAAATCCTGTCATTTAAAGATAATTGTTTGGCAATTCAAAAACCGAGAAAAAAAGAGGGGGTCACCGTATTGGTTTCTGATATTTTCAATGATTTTCCGCGATTTTTTGCAAAATGTACGTAATTCATATGGTCTGAAGAATGCGAACAAAATTTTTCCGAGAAACGCCTTGACCGTCTTAAAAGATAGATCTGAGGTTTATCTAGCAGTTGTAATCGTATGTATTGTTTGATGAGTTGCGAACATGATTAAAAGGGCATTCTAGAATCAAATTCCTACCCAATTACGCGCTCCAAAATCGTGTATGGACTGTAAAAATGTGGAAAAATTACGACAATCCAATCAATGAAGTTGTATTTTTATTTTTTAAATCAAAAAAATGATAAGTACTCTCTTGAATTAAAAGAAAAAAACAGGGGGTCACCGTATTATTTCAAGAGTTAGAAAAGCACAAAAGAGAAAACACACCGAAAACGAACACCAAATACCACCCATTTTAGCGATTTTTTCGCCGGCTTTTTCGATGGATAAGATTAACTAAATTTAAAAGTTTCAGGTTAAATACCTACATTACATAGTGTACAAGATTTCTTGATTAAAGTTTTTCCGATATTTGGATGACAAAATATAATTTTTCTCTACTAAAGTTAGAGTTTCTACGTTTTCAATCGCTCGCTTACTAGTGCCCAGACTCCCCACGGTAATACAAATGCTCTCTAATAAAAGTGCGCACGCTCGAATGTGCGCGGGAAATGCGGCCATTTTCATAGTTTTTTCATAAACTGATGATGAAGTATGAAAAACAGTAACTGCTACACTTTTACTGGCTTTAATTAAAACTTTTTACAAAACCTTGTGACGTTACAGTAAAGCTTCGCGGGGATATTTATTAAAACAATGATTTTTCTGCTGATCAAAATGTCACCTCTCCCAAAGTATAGGGCATTATATCTCAGAAACGGATGCACCAAATTTTGATATTATTTGATATTTTGTTCTTTGTGTCTAAAACGGCTTGTATACAAAATATTGAGCCTTAAAAACCTATGGTGTCCTTATAAATGGAGGCTGTAAAACGTTTTTCCGCCCTGTCGCAGTAGCAAGGGTCCGGAACTACCTTAAAATCATAAATAGATAGTTTTCTATGACTCTACCCACAGGAAGCCCAAGCTCTCTATGAGAGGCGAATATTACAAAGCTTTGTATGGGAGTTTAGGTTCCGCTATATTACTCCGTAAATAATATAGCAAATAAACTCTAACGGTTATACAGTGCTTCTTGTGTTATTATTAGGCCATTTCGTCGATTTTTTGCTGAGTTCTTAGTACTGGAAAGAGAACTCAGCAAAAAATCGACGAAATGGTCTAATAATAACACAAGAAGCACTGTATAACCGTTAGAGTTTATTTGCTTTATTATTTACGGAGTAATATAATAATATATAGCAATCGTCAAATTTTGTCGCTAATGCGGATCAACCCTCTTAACATTAACGTAGACGAAGCAAAAACATCCAAGTTTCATATCAAACGGTTCCCTGATTCATGATCTGCCACATGGTTGGCTGAACGGGTGTCAAACTATACATCTGGAGCCGGTTGCACGAAGCCTGGATAAGTTATCCACCAGATAAGAGCTATAAATTATACACGCTGGATAAGGATTTATCCAGTGGATAGCACTTATCCAGGCTTCGTACAAAGTAGCTACTATATGCGACGTTTTACCATTTAAAGATCTTTAAAACTATGTAGTGAGCTACTTTAACACATTTCTCGTGTTCTGATAAAGCTCTGTTCATTCAAAAGTCCATAATGAGTAAATCATATTATTTGTTGCCAACAGCAAGCCAACCCGATGGCGGTACGATGGGTTTCTATGGCACCTTTGCCGTAGTGTTTTGCTTTATAGTCGTTATTTTCACCTTCCCGTTTTCACTCATCTTTTGTCTTAAGGTAAGTTATGCTTACTTTCTTGGGTGACAATTCTAAATACCCCGAGTATTGGTCCGAAAGACGTATTTTACGGAGTTCCCTTCTAGGACGGCTGCGTTTTATCATAGGGTAGGGAACAATTTTAATCAATATCAAGGCTCTCAAACAATAGCGGAATTTGATTTTTGACGTGCGCGCAGGCGTGACCGTTTTGTTTTCGACATTTAAATTCTAGACGAGACGACTTGCAACAACGATTTCAGTAGGGGGCCAACTAGAAAACGAAAGTTTATTTAGCCTCCATTCTCAATTTAAGTTAATTATATTACCATACATTATTGTGCAAGTTTTGTATTTCTATACATATTTCCTAAAAACAAACTATTTCCTTGAACCGATGAAATCATTCCAGAATCTTGACACTTTTCCGCTTACCTGGTATCGTTGATGATCCAGATGTGATCAACGTGCCTGAGACCTCAGTGCTAGCAGTTATGGAAAAACTTAACCCAACAATTTAAGGCATGTTGCCCGGACGGAATACCAAACTGGCTAGCTGTTAAAAGAATATGCAGTAATTCTTGCCAAGCCCGTATCTACTATCTTGAACAGCAGCTTTGCCGAGCAAAGACTTCCTCGATCCTGGAAGAAAGCTGACGTGGTGCCAGCACCTTATTAAAGAGAAACCCAATAAACATGTGCGACCTATATTGACTGATTGACGCAGACCAGTTTGGCGCTCCACCGCTGGACCCAAGCCACGGACAGTTCAGGTGCTGCTGTACGAGTAGTTCTCTTTGATTATAGAAATCCTTTGATTTAATAGATCATGATCTTCTGGTAAACAAGATCTACAACCTGCTATCTATTTCTCGTCGTGTTGCTCGGTAGGTTGTTGATTATTCTTCCACAGACAACGTGTCAAGCTCTCTGCCGATTGCTTCTCGGAATGGGGACTTGTACCATCGGTAGTCGGCGCGCTGTACAGAGTGCGGTTTCAGCTGTTGAAGATTGGTCTGTACAGAATCTTATGTAACCTAACGCCGACAGATGACTGATAACTGGTCACACTTCAAGAAAAAACAGCAATCTTTTGATCCTATAGTTGTCAAGTGGACTAAAGACAACGCTAAAATACTTGGTTTGACTATCTCCAGGGATCTACGCTGGAACGAATCATGTTACTGTATCTATTAAGAAGACTAAGCGCAAACGTCTTTACTTCCTGGTACTCTTTAAAAGAGCTGGTGTCCCCTCGCAGGACATTAAGAACTTCATTGTACGACAACTGTCCTGAATATGGATCGCCAGTTTTCCATCACGCCCTACCACAGTATCTGAGTGATGAGATTGAGAGAGTCCAGAAGAGAGCCTTGGTCATTATCTATCCATCACTGTCATATGACGCCAACTTTAATACGTTTGGCTTATCCACCGGCTGTCTACCAGGCGCTATGAACTCTGTAAAACTTTGTGTAAAGAGCTCTACTGTCCATCTCACAGACTCTACAGTAAAGTTTATGCCGTTGAACATACAAAACTGAACGAATTTTATAGCGAAATTTTTGCTTAGGCAACACGTTGCAATTGTATGGTTTGAATTGAACTTTGAACGCCAAATTATGTGTATTTCACCAAGCGTTGCGCGGCAAATCGTCGTTGCAAATCGTCTTGTGTAACATCACCTTAAGAGCCTTGCACGTGCGATTGCGAAATTAATAAAAATAGCCTTATTAAATTAGTCGCCACGAACATCGCAAAGACATCAATACTGAGTTTCGCTCTCTTAGTGTTATGGCCTCTTGCCAATAATTAATTTATACCAATAAATAGCAATGATCTTAGTTCACTGATTTTACTATTATGGGCACCTCCGTACTCCACTACCATACAGTACGAGATATCTCTTTCTTCAATGCATATTCGGACTTTGTATAACTCTCAAGAATGAACTAAGGGAATAGGGTCGTGACATGGTACGTTTTTTCGCTCGTGATCCAGTTTTTTGGTCGAAAATTTTGATCCCTGATCCCAAAAGTTCTCATATTTTGATCCCTGATCCCAGTTGTGAAAATTTTGATCCCTGAATCCTGTTGATTTGACTACTGATCCCGATCCCACGTTTGTGACCCCGATCCCATGGCTTGAGATCCCGATCCCAAGCCTGTGATCCCTGATCCCACGTACCATGTCACGACCCTGTAAGCTAGGCACCCGCGGGGCTATACAGCTTTCATACTAGCCCTTTGAAGTACGCTTTGGTCAGAGAGACTGGATTAGACTTAACACTTTCTAATTGAGAGTCCATACTACAGAAAGCCATCGTAAATTTGTTTTTTACCACAAATTAGTGATGCAATGTCTCGTTGGACTAGCTTCGAGCGCTAGCGCGTGGAAAATCAAAACGATGACGTAAATCATTAGTATGGACTCTTATTTACCACAGTTCTCGACCAATCAGAAAGCGAGAAACTGATTGATTGTGCTAAAAATTGTAATCAGCATTGTAATAACAGATTTGTTCATGCTTTTCTTCCTCATCCAGATAGTAACAGAGTATGAACGAGTGGTTATATTTCGACTAGGTCGGACCATATCCGGTGGATCCAGGGGACCCGGTAGGTGGTATCAGCACATGATGGACAACTCGCTATGACAGACATTCTACAAACACGGATATATCTAGACTGGAAATGCATACTTGTAACGACATCTTAATGGACAGCATTTCTATACTACGATGAAAATCACCTTACAGAATACTCTAAGATGAACATCAATACCTAGATACAAAATATAGTGGCCTGCGTAGCTTGTCTTTCAAGGGAAGGGAGGGGGAGGCGGGAGGAGGCGGAGGAGGGAGGAGGGGAAAAGTATAAGGGACAAAGTTTGTTCCACTGCTAGTTGTAGTTTTCTAGCTTTTTTATTTGGAAGACCAATATAGGAAAACCTCTTCAATATGTATCTATAAACACCGGCGATTTTGACCCATAGAAAAGCGCGTCCACTGTAGGTGCATGGATGCAAATGTATATAACCAAAATACCTAGGGGTTCGCTCGCCCTTCCTTCTTTACCTTCCCTTGAGAACCATACTACCCAGGCTAATACATAGACACTTCTATGATGAAAAACACCTTTTTAGGGGGATAAGATTGATTAAGATATGTCAACTCATTGGTTGACCAATGTCAACAAGCTCGGCACAATACACCAATGGATGTTACAGGGACAATTCCTCTCGTGTGTACTGTACGCTTACGTGTTTACTGTACGTGTGTATTGTACGCTTACGTGTTTACTGTACGTGTGTATTGTACGCTTACGTGTTTACTGTACGTGTGTACTGTACGCTTACGTGTTTACTGTACGTGTGTATTGTACGCTTACGTGTTTACTGTACGTGTGTATTGTACGCTTACGTGTTTACTGTACGTGTGTATTGTACGCTTACGTGTTTACTGTACGTGTGTATTGTACGCTTACGTGTTTACTGTACGTGTGTACTGTACGCTTACGTGTTTACTGTACGTGTGTATTGTACGCTTACGTGTTTACTGTACGTGTGTATTGTACGCTTACGTGTTTACTGTACGTGTGTATTGTACGCTTACGTGTTTACTGTACGTGTGTATTGTACGCTTACGTGTTTACTGTACGTGTGTATTGTACGCTTACGTGTTTACTGTACGTGTGTATTGTACGCTTACGTGTTTACTGTACGTGTGTATTGTACGCTTACGTGTTTACTGTACGTGTGTATTGTACGCTTACGTGTTTACTGTACGTGTGTATTGTACGCTTACGTGTTTACTGTACGTGTGTATTGTACGCTTACGTGTTTACTGTACGTGTGTATTGTACGCTTACGTGTTTACTGTACGTGTGTATTGTACGCTTACGTGTTTACTGTACGTGTGTACTGTACGCTTACGTGTTTACTGTACGTGTGTATTGTACGCTTACGTGTTTACTGTACGTGTGTATTGTACGCTTACGTGTTTACTGTACGTGTGTATTGTACGCTTACGTGTTTACTGTACGTGTGTATTGTACGCTTACGTGTTTACTGTACGTGTGTATTGTACGCTTACGTGTTTACTGTACGTGTGTATTGTACGCTTACGTGTTTACTGTACGTGTGTATTGTACGCTTACGTGTTTACTGTACGTGTGTACTGTACGCTTACGTGTTTACTGTACGTGTGTATTGTACGCTTACGTGTTTACTGTACGTGTGTATTGTACGCTTACGTGTTTACTGTACGTGTGTATTGTACGCTTACGTGTTTACTGTACGTGTGTATTGTACGCTTACGTGTTTACTGTACGTGTGTACTGTACGCTTACGTGTTTACTGTACGTGTGTATTGTACGCTTACGTGTTTACTGTACGTGTGTACTGTACGCTTACGTGTTTACTGTACGTGTGTACTGTACGCTTACGTGTTTACTGTACGTGTGTATTGTACGCTTACGTGTTTACTGTACGTGTGTACTGTACGCTTACGTGTTTACTGTACGTGTGTACTGTACGCTTACATCAATGATTGTGTTGTCTCTGAGTCACAAGTCACAAAATATAACTGGTTGGATTTTGTGGGACAATTGGACCCGATATAACTTCTCCCGTGTAGTATATAACAGGGAAATCGTCCCTATGTCATGCAACATGTATCCTGCCTGTAGTGTTCGCATGCACCACCAATTCAATGGGACATACCAATTAATTACTGTTAGTTGTCGGATTTATCGCCTAATTCATCTGTTTCAGGTGTGTTTTTCATTCTTCCATGTATTGACAAGATCGAGTTTGTAGACCTGAGGACCGTATCATTTGATGTCCCACCTCAAGAGGTACTGGCTCCCATATGTATATATATTTATTGGAAAATGGCATCATTTTGTCCATGCACTGGATAAGGATATATCCCAACCTGAAACAGCGCTCAACCTCTCTCTTTATGAAACCACGCGCGAAAGCAGTGCTCCACACACATAGAAGATTAGCAAAGACAAAAACAAAGAGAGAAAACCACGAGGGCCACAACTTTGTCACACCGAGTACCCACTCGCTGTTCGTACGCCTTTTGCGCGCGCAAAAGTGTTTAAAAATCTTTGACCGCGAGCTCACTCACTATCAGCAAGATTTGGTTTGTAGTTTGAACCTTACACATCGTTCCAGATGTTTAAAAACCACATCAACTTATGACACGGACGTACCCTACCTACCGACACTTAGGATATGGAAAGTAGCCATGCAATCTGAATTTAAGTAATATTCGATTACTAGCTAGGCTACAGGCAAAATTCCGTCTCTCTCCAATATGCAGTATATCTGCTCTAATAAAAACTGAAATAATTCAAGAGCTAGCGAAACTGGTGTTGATATCTGTAAGGCTATATTTAGTAACTGGAAGTTGAAGACATCTGGAAAATTTGTTCTCCTATGTTCGTGACACGAACATCGCGCAGACATCAACCCGTGAGTTTTGCTCACTTAGTATCATGATTTATTGGGTTTGCTAGAAAACTTCTATTAGACGAATTTTCAAGTGAACGCTATCCTATTAAGATTTTTAATTGTTTGACCGGAGCCTCGTTATGAATTGCTTTGTGTACGATCACTCAACCATCATATCCACGCGTGGTGGTTCTTCATCTGCTGGCACTCACTACCAGCACACGCTCAACTCACGTGTTGATTTTTTGTGCCGTTATTTTCAGTGCCTTACAAGAGATAGCGTGACAGTCACAGTGGACGCAGTGGTATTCTTCAGGATTGAAAATGCAACAGTATCTATAACAAACGTTAAAGACGCCCAAGCATCGACCAGGCTTTTGGCGCAGACAACTCTAAGGAACATGATAGGAACAAGAATATTGTCAGATATTTTGACCAGCAGAGAGGACATCAGCTTGCAAATGCAGGTATGACATCAAGGACTTTGATGATAGGCCATATATAGAGGATTACGGTGATATTACCGCCCCTAGGGGGTAGAGTCTAATAAATAAATAAAATATTGCAGCAAAAGAACACATACAGCAATGCCAAAGTACTGAACTCCAATATCTTGATATACAGCATGAAGTGGATACGGTCATGGAACCGCCGCACACGTTAAGAAACTGTGTGCATGAGGAAACTGCCACGCGAGGCACTTTTCTCACCGTGTGCTCTTTTACCCGCTGCATTTTTGGCCTCGCGTAGCCAGAGATGCAACGTCTGCGGCGAGAAATCGTCTTAGCTAAGTACCTCGCGTGGCAGTTTCCTCATGCAGTTTCTCGACGTGTGCGGTGGGCTTAAGTCCACACTATTCGTTAATTTTCCTACCGTTAGGCCTCTCATCAATTGTGCAACACCAAAATGACGTTTGTCAAAAACGATAAAAACGGTTACCCGGAGTAGATGTATCCTCATTTGTTATAAAACAGCCTTCTAATTATAAACGAGAGGACCAGCTTCTTGTACTGAATATTGCATATCTAGAATTTATGCTACAATGAGTGTTCGTGCAAGTACGGTGCTCTGTATTTTTTTCAGCGCCGACGTCGCCTGCAGCATTGTTAAGAATTCGTTTATCCAGCTATGTCCTAATAGGGTTTTCCGATTTAGCGGAATGTTCGCTTAAAAGGAAGACTTTTCCCCGTCTGTTGTAATGGTATATAATTAATCTCGATTTTTAGATTACTTCATTTTTGCACAAAGTGGAACCACCTGCAACATCGATTTTTGTTGCGGGACAAGTAGTTGCGCGCGGGGCGGCAATACGAGTAACATCAATCTACAACTTTTCAGCTATTCTTGGATCTTGGAATGACTTCTTATCGCTTATCGCGTATGGCCTACTGACCTATCGCCTATTCCCTATCGCCTTTGGCTCCGACAACCTTTTTTAAAATAGGTATATACGTGATTTCTTTTAATTTGAAAATTTATTTAGCAAGATATGCATATTCTGATAGGTCAAAAGTCTCTCAAGGACTAGTATTAGAGAACGATCGAGATGGAATTTTGCATGAGCATGCGCGCAACCACTGGACCCGACCGTAACTACGGAGGTCATTTTCAGTCTCCATTATACCATAGCGAACATGCACCTTCAGCACGAGGAAAGAAACGAAAGCCATATTGCCCATTCATTCATTTTAGCTTCCCTGTAGACTCCCAGCCGGTGTTTTATTAGAGTCCCTACAAGTCGACCACTCTTATTCTTTTACCAGGTAAAGTGCATTTTTTTCGCAATTCTTCAACTGAAGAACGGCTATGACGACTTTTATGTGAAAGTCTAAGTGTTATGCACCAGTGATGGTGTAATACAGGGAAGCCACCAAGATCAGTGCTCATGTTTTTGAATAGTCAATTAGAAATTACTTTGAACAGTCAATTAATTAGAAATTACTTTGAGCATTCAATTAGAAATTACTTTGAGCAGTCAATTAATTAGAAATTACTTTGAGCAGTCAATTAGGAATTACTTTGAGCAGTCAATTAGAAATTAATTTGAGCAGTCAATTAGGAATTACTTTGAGCAGTCAATTAGAAATTAATTTGAGCAGTCAATTAGAAATTACTTTGAACAGTCAATTAGAAATTACTTTGAGCAGTCAATTAGAACGGAAATTACTTTGAGCAGTCAATTAGAAGTTACTTTGAGCAGTCAATTAGAAATTACTTTGAGCAGTCAATTAGCCGAAATTAATTTGAGCAGTCAAAATTAGTGCAATTTAATTCTTACAAAGTTTTGCACGGATATATTGTAAGCACTCCATTATGCGCTATATAGTTAGTAGTTGTTTCACGGATAGAGTGCTCTATATGGCGTGCACTCTAGAGGGGACCTCTATTATTCTGATTTAGCTGAACTAATGAGAGTAGTCTGTGTAAATAAAGCAAAGTTTCGATTCACTAGAAATGTTAGCGATATGAAAATACCGCAGACAGCCAGACACGCAGGCAAAATATCATAAGACAAAACAACTAGGTTTTGAAAATGCACTGAAACTCAGAAGTTGCGTTACTTTGTCACCCTCAATAATCTACAGTTGCCCGGTCCCTTCTGTGCATATGTAGTGGGTCATGTTGCAAAGCAAAAACATAATTTTTCATGGTGATGAACCTTGATTGAGATTACGTCAATAGTTTGGGAACTGAATGACCTCAACAATAGCTGCATTCATGAAGCAACAGGTTTTGGTAAGGTTGAGAAATTATAAGCGTATATCACTTAGCTATCTTGGCATGCATCGGCCAATTTGGGATTCCCAAATTTACCAAAAGCTTGTTAAATAAACCCTATTGTATATTTTTACAAATACACGATTTTACTTATAACTTAAAAGAAATAAACGTGTGTCATTCTTATTGTTCTCGTTATCACCTACAAAGTGCTGGAAAACTTAATTCGTTCCGATTTCGCTAAATCAGACTGAAAACTCTATTGCCTGTATACGGGTCTAGCTCTTAGCAGTTCTCTTTTGTTGCAGGCTATTCTTGATGATGCTACAGCACCATGGGGCGTAAGGGTTGAGAGAGTTGAAATGTAAGTCAAACTGACCTCATTTATTTTGTATATTACAAAGCAATGATAAGTCACATACTACACAGTCTTCTGTTATTCCAGATCTTATTTTTCTCTTTACTCTACTTAGGAAAGACGTTCGCTTACCAGTTCAGCTACAAAGAGCTATGGCTGCCGAAGCTGAAGCTACACGAGAGGCCAAGGCTAAGGTAACTACTATACACCATTGAACAAGTTGTCTTTAGAAATCCATTTCATGGATTTATTATTATCCTTTATTAATTATTATTTATTATTATGGTTATTCTTTCGTTTCAGCTCATTTGTGCAAATGGAGAGAAAGAAGCTTCCATCGCTTTGAGAGCAGCGGCTGACACGATGCAGAACTCTTCTCATGCCATGCAACTACGCTATCTACAAACTCTAAACACAATTTCTGCCGAGAAAAACTCGACAATCGTTTTCCCGATCCCACTTGATCTTTTAACGAAATGTTTACCATCAAAAGAATGAACTGACACAAGATACTAAGTTTGTTCTTATGTTATTCCTTATGCTTACGACCAGCTATATATCTAACTTATTTTACACTCCTTCACCTTATCCTTCGTGGACAGGGTTATGCTGAACTGTGATTCATGACTGACTCCTTTAGATAGCGGGCTCGCACGAGAATCGACGACTGAATTTTCCTATGAATTTTCATGTAGGTTGTTTTTGAGTTAGAAACATTAAAACAATGAAGAAAATAGGGGGTTACCGTGCTAGTTTTGGTGCTATGATAGCTCGAAAAGTGGAAATGAATCCCGCAATTTTGAGCGAAACAACAGATCTCGAAGTATGATCAGTCTAGTTTACTGAGTTTGTAATATACAAAATAAAGCCTTCCAAATATGCTCATGCAAACAAAGTATCATGAAAAACAATGCCTTCATATATAAAGTATTCGCATTTGGAAATTTAAAAACAGTCATAGGTATACGCGCGAATGGCGGACGTTGAGTTTGACTATTTTCCTAAAAAGATAATGACGATTTTGTTTTTTACTTTTTTTAATGTTATAGCTTTGATTAATATACACCGAAAATGGAAAAAAAGATATGGATAGGTCGCAGTGTTATATTTTCTTTGATAAGCGTTCCATTAACGCTCCGTCGTACGCCACATTGAAATATTTTGAACACTGAGGAAGCACGTCGTCGTATTTCGGTGTCAGCGCACACAAAACATGCGCAAACGTTATGCGCAGGAGTGCGCGAGCGCATTAAGTTAAATTGAATTTTCTTGTTAACATTATGCATCTATACGCCATTTGTACATGTGAACGTGTAAGATTGTTGAACTTCTTTGTATCCACTTGTAGTTTGTAAATAATCCAATAATAGTATACGCAGACTTTGTATTAACACTACACTTTAATTCGATATAATTTTGCATTAAGTCAGAATAAATGATATCTTGTAATAAATTAAACGTTGGACCTGTCTTTGATACCCCAAGACACTTTTCGAAGCCAGTACAAAATACCCATCTACTTTTGAAAGCATACTAGTCACACGTAAACACACAGCAAACTTAGGGGCCGTTTATATGAAGGCCAGTTGTCCCTGGTAGACAGTCAAAATAACTATTTTCTTTTCAAACAAAAGTTATTCCGCTACAATTGTACAACCACATGAAGGCGAGTTGTCCCTGGTAGCAGGAGTCCTTTATAATGCAGGGCCGTAGTTACCATGAGGCAAGGCGAGGCAGTTGCCTACGCGGAAAAAATTTCCAATATTATATTCACCGCTCAAAATACCGCAAAAAGCAGGCGTGCGTTAAGGTAACAGGTCAAGCTCACGGGAATACTTTCTCACGTCTCTTCCGAATTCGCACATGCTACAGTTTTGCGTATTTAAGTCATCGAACACATAACTTGAAGGCTTCTAGATCTTGCATTCGCGACCGACCTACGAAGAAGACTTTTCGACCCTCCCACCTCCCCTTCAGCGACGTATCTCTCAGGGGCGTGCCTAACTTAGAAACGGGGTAACTTGACCACGCCTAGCTTTGAGTGGCTACATAGCAGTGAAAATGGTTTACTGTTAGGGAGCATTCAATTTTTAGGGGGGGGGGGGGGTGGGCCGGAGGAATTGCAGGAATCAAATACAAAAAAATGCAAGCCCCCTCGGTAAGGAATTGAACTATATTGATGACCCACCCCACTTCCAAATATGAAAATAGGGTCCCTTGACCTGGTTTAACTTTCAGAAAAACATGATCCACCCCTTTTCATAGAGTAAATTTCTTTTGGCCCACCCCTCAATTCCTCCGGCCCACCCCCCTCCTAAAAATGAATGCTCCCTTAGTCCTATTAGGTAGTACCATTGAGCTTGGGCTTCCTGTGCCTCCTTTCGCTGTTACCAGTCCACCAGCGATTCACGTCGTTTTGGTAGTTGGCGTGGTAAATCTTGACCGGTAAAGGTGTTTTCGCTATAACCAAAACAAAAAACAAAAAAAACCTGCAAGTTCCTTAACTCATAGAAAGAAAGAAAGAAAGAAAGAAAGAAAAAAACATCGAGAGAGAATTAAATCTCATGCTAAGAACACGAAGGACTCGATCGAAACTAGAACTGTTTATTCATTATCGCTATGACGATACAGCGTTTCTGATCTTTCAAGACTTTCACCGGCGAAGTAAGATTAAAACTGCAGTACAAATTCAATCAGCTTGGAGTGAAACCCACGACATTCATGGTAAGGACACGGGTGAGACGTCAGGCATAAAAAGTGCTGAATTACAAAACCTTGACGAAGGAAATGCCAGCTTGTACCAAAAGACAAGTGAACAAGATGATGGCATGAAACAAGACAACTTTACACAATCTGCCGTTTGTTCAATCTTATAAACGTTGTACTGGAGAGACGTGTTTTATCTGTCAAGAGAAGCGTTCTTTCGTTATTTATTGAGTTCTATTTGTAGCGAGACGGAAGATAGACAAAAAAAGTCATGTTACCCGGTAATTTATTGCACTTCGATCCTTGTAAACGTTGGTAAACGTTTTGTTGCTATGACTTTATTGCAATGGAGTTATCAAAGCACCAAGAAAAGTTAGATGTGTTATCTCGTATCAAAATAAATCAGCAAAAATATGAAACTGAAAAACAAGAGCGGCATGAAAGATTCGTTAGACTTCAACAAGAACGCCAAAAAATTCTCGAACAAAGAGAACAAATACTCAACCGACTTCAGGAGGACAAAGATGTCCATTTTCCTCCCTCACGACAAAGCAGTATAAGCATTAATGCTGCTCTCAATAGAGCAAGATATGAAATTCCTTTGTATGAAAAACAAATTCAGGAAAATATGGACAACAAGAAGGTTAGAAGACAAATATTGCAATATCCTTATCAAGGGGAGCTGGGAATTGGATCCTATGAACCTTGGCAATTGGAAGATTTCTATTTTGTTCGTGACTTTTTGCAGTCTTGGCTTGAAGAAGTATTAGATATTATTATATATGAGCCAATTAGTAATTATAAGAACCATGTATATGTTACAGTTGGACAAGAGCTGCAAGATCAGCTCAACCAAGAACAGTCTGAGTTGGAATTAACTAAATCTGTGAAAGAATTGCAGATGGCTATTGTTGGGGAAGTTTGTGATGAGGTCATTGCTGAAACTGTTGATGAAAGCTTAACTGTTTATGAGCAATCTCGACAAGCTGTTACAAATATGATATTGAATGCTGTCATCAATGACGGGACAGATGAAAGCACAACAAATTTGATTTCAAACACCTATAACCAGATGAAAAAGGAGAGAAACAAACATCCTGGCCTGTGGCAGCACAGTCAGAAATTTGAGTACCTTGGCAATGAAACCATGACAACAGTAAGTGGTGAAGATGACATATTTGATGGGAAAGTATTATCATTTGAGGGAATGACCCCAATTGAAAATATCCCTGATCAAGCTCTCTCACAAGATTTCAAGATATATAGATTTCTGGAATCAAAATTTTGGTCTGGGAACACACCAACTTTATCGTGTTTACCACTTCCTAGACGATACAAGGGAGTATCCTGTGTGGCATTGTCACCTGACCATTCTTTACTTGCCATTGGTTCTCTACAAGGGGATATGGCAGTGTGGAATCTCTTGAAATACCCCCCAAGAATATTGAAAGGCAACAAGGGAAATTCAAGCATTATCAATATTCAATGGTCTATGGACTCAACAAATATTGTAACTATTAATCAACATGGAGCCATTCAAATTTGGTCAGTGCTAAAGGCTGGGACCAATACAGTTGATTTAAAGGCTTTTGAACCTGTTGAAAATGATGGTTTTCAAGCTACTCAGCTTGTTTGTGAAGTCAACCTAGAGCCAAAGGATTTGATATTCACACAAGGAAACTTGACGTTCAGCTACAAGTGTTGTTTCAAAACCATTATGTGTGATCTTTCATCCTTCTGTGACTTTTCTTGGAAGGCAGGAAAGTCTTGTTGTGGGGCTATCAAATGGAAACATCATTAAGCTCAACTTTGGTAAAAGTTCATCTTCTGGCTTCACTCACAGAGCTACAAGCACTGGTACAGTTAATAAAGTTGGTAAAGGCATCAATGCAGAACTCTTTAAAGCACATAAACATTCCATTCAACTGATTGGATTCATTGATAATCAATCTCAGATGGTTACAGTTGACTCACAAGGTTTCATTCACCTGTGGGAATACACAGATGACAACCTTTCTGGTTATGGCTGGTTCACACCTTCAAGTAGCTACAAACTGGACATGACACAGAGGACATACAAGCCTGCTGATGGTAGCAGTGAAAAGGTAGAGTTTGTTGACGTCGTTAAGGGGACAGGACGAGTGAAAGAACTAAATAGACAAGATATGATTGTGAAGAGAAAACAAATGCAAACATTTATCAATTCCTTGCACCTTGGAAAACCATGGAAAACCACCCTCATTGGCAACCAGAAAGTGAACTATCTTTATGCTCCAAGAAGTATCCCTGAAAGTGGAGCAACATTTCACTCTGTAACTTACTACAAAGACTCCAAGTTATTGGCACAGTACTCTACCCACGTGTATCGACCAATCACCATCACTGTAACAAAGATGATGTCATGTAAAATGAATGCTTTGGGAAGCAAAGTTGTCTTCCTATTGCTGTTTGATGAAGTTCCCCCCAAGATGCCTCACACCATTTTTCTGACCATAGAGTTACCAGCCATGAAGATTGCTTCCAATCTTATTGAAGTTTCTTTGTCTGATGGAGAATATAAGCAGTGCAAGATTGACAATTGCTGTGACTTTGATATTTCAAGGAGAATTGATGCCACTGGATCAGAGTACATGTTTACAAACATCTGTGGAGTTGTCAGTGGGTTTTCTCTTACTACCACCAATTTGGTCATGGCATCAAGTGAGAGGGGTTGGCTTGGATGTAATTTACATGATGACCAGTCCACTGTCTTTAAAACAGCAAGAGTAAAGGTTGCCAGTCAGAAAGTAGGTTTGTGTATTGTGTACTATTCTCCAAGACAAAACACAATGAATCTACTCCATGTCAGGGATGACAATTTCAAACCAACAAGGCTACAAGTATGGCAAGCATTTTGCAAGCTTCAGGATGACAGACAAGGACTTCATCCAAGAGAAACTCTGCAGAAGCATAGGGCTCTAGATAGTAATAGTCACCTTCAATGTGCAATAGAAAGTCTAGTGCTTGACTTGGTTGACCATGCTATCCAACAAGTTACTGGCCAGGACAGTGGCAGTTCATGGGCGCTAGAGAACAGAATTTGGCCATTTGTAAGGCGTGGTAGACAAGGTGTGCCAAGTAATGATGCCACAACACAATTTAGTTCTACTGAATGAAAAGTTGTGGTGTAAAAAAAATTTTTTTTGAGAGAGACAAAAAGAAATGCAAAATTTTCTGATATACAAAATGTGGTCCGAGCCTTCGATCTACACACTTTATAGAGTATTGGAAAACAATATAAGGTGAACTCTTAGCAAATGGTAAATTCTCCCTAAAACTTCATTGTTAGCATAGAGGTTCACTTTTGACCATAGATCACTTACACTATTTTTGCAAGAAACTCTTCATTTACCAGTCAGATGTATAGAGCAGTTTTTGTATGAGTATGAAACAGTGCCATGCCATAACTGTGTCAACGGCATGTTGTCTATAAAAACATGTAGAATTTTCTACTGTAATTGTGGCGTGCCTTGTCCATGACATTTTCACAGACATACAAAAATTGCTCTTACTAGCAATAGTGTTGTAAAACTTGAATTTCTAAATTTACTGCTACATTACTAATAAGGAAAGTTTGTCATGCTTGATCTTGTCTGATTGGTCAACATTTCTCTTTCTAATCACGATGCATGGCGAGTCAGTTTGATTCATGTACAAGCAAAACAACGGATCAACAATTGATCTATTAATATATAGCATGCCCAGGGGAAGGTCCAGGGGTTCCCCCCTTTGCAACCAAACTTTTTTACAAGTTTGGAATTACTGAATAAATAAGTAAACACATTCACGGATACTGTTTCCATATCACTATAAAACAAAACATTTTAATAAACAGGAAAAAATGTCAATTCCTTGCTTGGGTCAAACATGGTGCTTCCTTGGGTCTAACCAGGGAATCCCTGGGAATCTGTTCTATTTTTACATGTTTGGGTATTACAGATTTCCCAAGTAAGATAGAACAGATTCTCAGTTTAGACTCGTTGAAACCCCAAGGTGGGAATTGGCATTCTTTTCCTGGGAATGACCCTTTGTGCTTTTTGTAACAATAATTAATAGACGTACAGCTGATTTTCTTAATTTGTTGGCATGAAATTATCAAACCACCAAACAACCTTTCAAACAACCTAGAACCCCCTTACAAAACTCCCGGTACACATGGTACACATGAAAGGTTTTGCCCCCAGGACCTTACAGGGCACACTTGAAGCAAATTAAAGCTCTTTCGTGTGTGCCAAAGACATCATGTATAACTGATCCTCAGGAACAGAATTTCCACTCTGCAAAATGCTCCATTATCAAACTGATAAATTTTCATGAGCATGATTCAGGAATGAATTATGTGTAGTGGTTCAGCAAAATGACCCTGGAGGACACTGCTGAAACAAAATCCTTCATGTGTAATTCTTGTTAACCATTTTGGGATCACTGTGGTTGTTAGTTAAGAGTCAGTAAGCCAGGTGCCTTGTGCAAAACATTGATATTTTCTTACTTCAATATGCATTTCAAAAAATATTTCCAAAGTGTTGAAAGACTAGCTGTTAAGTAATTGTGATAATTCTGTGCAAACGACACACTGTAGAGAACATTTATTTATTTATTTGCATTTCAGTCTTTCTTGTCACTGTTAAGACTACAAGTGATTGCTATAGTTTAAACTTTTTAGTGAACAATTCTAGTTATATTCTTGAAATAAAAACATTTTTTCCTCTCAAAATACATTGCGTATTAAAGAGTCTACTAATAAATACAGGCCTATTATATTACCTTTCTTGCAGGCTAGAGCGATTTCAATAAAACTGGGCACTACTTATTAAACAAATAAAAATTATTAGATGCTAATTCAAAATGCTTTGTCTCCTTTTATTCCTTTGTATCTAATAAACACTAACAGCTAATATTAGTATTGCCCTGGTTTATTGAAATCAAGTCTAAATAACATTTATTAATACTAACTAGGATAAGATTCCATACTTTTATGCACTCAGTGTCTTGGAAATACTTTTTTCTTGAAAATACTTTTTTTCTTGACTGTGAAACTTGCAGTCATAGGTCCAAGGTCAAGCAAGGTCAAACCCAGGCCATTAAGTTAACAAGGAAACAATAGGTTTGACCCTCTTGCAATTGCAATTAAAAAGTGCTTTCCCTTAATCAGTTTTATTTTGCAGTGTTAAGGTACCCCCAATATTGTACTCATACTTTGTTCGTTCTCTGATTTCATATTCTAACAAAATACGTCTCACACATGGATACATTATCCACACAATTCATAAAAAACTGTAAAAATTGAAAGAATAACACTTGACTTTCAACTTGTTTTGCAACTCAATGTACTTTGTTCCATATTGTTTGAATGTTGAAAATCTTAAATACTATTTTTAATTAAAATGTGGGGCTGGTAATAATAAATAATTCATTAAATAACTTATTTTGGGAATTTCCTGCGGTCTGATTTACTGTAAACTTAATTAAGTGGAGGCCAAGAAGAGCCAATCTGAAAATAAAATGTCAAATCCAATTTTCAAACTCCATGTGACTGAAAAGGATGCTATTAACATCTTAAAGTACTCATTCAAATAATATAACAAAGTATACTAGCTAGAGCTTAGCTGATGAAAAGAAAAACTGATCATTATTATAACTATAGCTAAACTGACAATTAAGTTAAGTTATGTTCTGTTATATTTTTAAATATTTCTAAATTTAAGATCAGCAAAAAAGTTCCAAATGCAGACTGAAATATTTTGACAAATGTCATGTCGTACAATGTTTGACTGTGTAGCCACACTACATAACTTATAATTATAACTTGTCAGTTTAGCTATAGTTATAGTTAATATTGATTAGTTTTTCCTTTCATCAACTAAGCCCTAGCTTGTTTACTTTGTTATTAGATTATTTGTCTGAGTATTTAGCATCCTTTTCAGTCACATAGGGCTGGCGAATGGTACCTAGAAAATCGTGGGTCTCGGCAACTTTTGATCTGATCTCGGAATCTCGGAAGCCTTTGTGATGGGTCTCGAATTCTCGTTTTTCCGTATTTCTTCCCATCTCAGAGTCTCTGTTTTTTAGGACGGAAGGTCTCGAAGTCTTGGATTTGTTTTCTTTGGAGAGGGGAATAACTTCATCTTGTCAGTTAAAAACTTCCCAGTTGATATGACTGCTCTTATGACGCAAGGTGCAAATCACTCCACAAAGGCATTGTGCTGAATGAGTTGCCAACAACAAGTTGCAATTTATTTATATTCCAAATATCAGCTCTTGCCAAAGCATAAGCCACTTGGTAAAATTTTTGTAGTAAAGGAGTTTATTTGCAAAGGCAGCTCATCCGGCAGTTGTTTTAAAATATTATATTTCCTGTATATCCTGTATATCTGCAGTGATATATGATAAGCTTTGCAGATCAATAAATTTAGATTTAGATTACTTGTACCTATACGAGCGCGAAGTGTGAGCCACTCAGCAAAAATCTTGCAGTAAAGTAGTTTACAATGACTGCTTTCTGGGTGATCTGAGAACTGAATTTCTAGTTAATAATACTTTTCAGATTTGGATGCTTCAGTATTTCTAGGTTCGGGCTCGTTTTTTTCAGCACTCAGTCTCTGTCTCGGATTTTCGAAAAGTGTTAATATTGGTCTCGGATTTTCAAACGGGTCTCGGCGAGTCTCAGATTTTACCATTCGCCACCCGTCACATGGAGTTTGTGCATGGATTGACAAGCGATTGGAGTTTTTTTGAGTTTATATCTAGTTAATTTTTTTCAAGATATTCAGTGGCATATCAAACATAAGTTAAAATGTTAAATTTTCCCTTTACTTCATCATGATTGTTATTATAGCTTATTTGCATACGTTCTTGCTCAAATGTTTTAAATTATATAATTATAATAATTGTAGTTTTCACTGTTTGGTATTGGCACCAAATAAAAGAAGTTTTATGAAGTTTTATTTGCAAGACAACAAATCCAGAAAAAGTTCCACAAATCCACAAACATTTTGACTAATCTTTAGGATGGTTAGGATGAACTTTTGGAACTTGTTCTGCACCATTGCAAGCAACAATTTTGATAAAAGGTTGTGTGTCCAACGCCCTCTACCAGTATGATAATGTTGCAATGGGCTCCATGTACATGTAGCCCTCTCTTTAATGCTGTATTGTCATCCAAGCTGATCTCTTAATCCCCATTCTGAGACTTTTCGTTGTGCCCAACTCATGACAATCATACTGCAGCCATTAGACATGAAACTTCTTATAGAACCAGGTAGTAGTCCTCTGTACAGACCAAAGAAACCTCCCTTCTCTTTTATCACTAGTTTCATGCGAGTCACCACTGGAAGATCTCTGTTGATATGAAAGAAATGCCAATCAAAAGAATATGGAAATTATGGAAATGGGTGGGAATTCTTCAATGTCTTGCTTGGTTTCAACTATTCTTGGCCATGGGTTGCATGTCATGTCACGGCAGCCATCTTGGATGAACTTCAACAAAAGATTTCTCATTAACGTCACTTGTTTGTTCATCCAACATGGCTACCACTCTACTGTCTTCTGAATTCCCAATGAAACCCAGCAATTAATTACTTTTGCATGCCCCATAATGCCTTTTGTTTTTGGGGGACAACTATTGTTATACAAAAGAAACAAAATGGCATTGATGATGAAGCAGCATAAAATCTTACACAAATGTTTACATGATGATAAAACCAAAACTCAAACAAGTCTACAAACATTTGCAGACAATTTTAAAAAGTTTTATTTCCAAAAAATGACTGTCTAAATGCTAGCTGCCCCCAAGGCATAATTTATGGACATTGGAAAGTAGGGAATGTCATTGAGAGGGGAAAAGATAATAATTAAGCTGCCACTCTAGAATAAGCACGGCCACATTTGTTCACGTTTTACCAGACTGTGATATGTGATCAGAAAAACTGAGTACGGTATAACTCCACATTGAAATTGTATAAAAAATAGAGGTTTTGTACATTTGAAGCATGTATATGGTGCTGTGAACATTTGCTTCACTTATTAAATCATTTATGAGCCTTATGATTTCTCAATTAATTAATGCTGCCCTTGAATTAGCACCACCCCCTGAATATTTAGCTGCTGCATCATACGAATCAGAAACCAGAAATATTAAATAAGCACTGCAGTGCTAAATTAAAATGAGTAAATATGATAATGCTGTAGTGAGCGACTTACTTTCCATAATTTCCTTGGACTTGGGATTTCATGTATTCAAGAGGCCAAACTACCCACCAACCAAGAGTGTCACAAGTTAAGAACAAATATCAAATAGATTTTTATTAAATAGAGGGACTTCAGGGCAGCCAAATTTGTGTGCAAGAATAATGGAAAATATTTCAATTTAATTTCACTTAGGGAAAAATTAAGCTCGCTGTGATTTTGACCACAAAGATATACATGTAGATTTTATACAATAATTGTTAATTGCACTTAGCTTGCTTTTCTTGTGCCCTGCATCTCTCAGGAACAAGTGGTATGCATTATATACTAGCTGAGTGAATGCTTTTTCTTACTTTTCAAGCTAGCATTGCTCATCAAACTCCCAGAGTCATGTTAAAATCACAGTACAGCTGAGACATAAGCAATCATTTTACATTGCTTTTATAATATTTTCAACATTTTTGTGCAAGCCAAGTCTCTGTCCTCTTTAAATGATATAACCACATCAACAGCCAATCAGCACACACTATATTTCTGAATGGACTAATAATAATTTTATTACATATTTCAAGGATATGTTGCAGCTATTCCTGAAGTAAGAAATGGTCCAAGCAAAGGCTTCTTGAACTGCTCTGGAAAATGTCTTCTGCCACTGTCCACCAATATGAAGTATGTACACATCAGACCCATTGTTCTACACCAAGTAACACCAAAACCCTGACAAGATATGATGTACTGCAATGAGTGATTATGTCAAGGGTAGCAAAGTATTGAATCCATAAATAACAGTACAATGCTTTCAGGAAGCAGCAAATAATGCAGGGTGGTGAAGGGGGAGGGTACCGATCACGAATCACAGACCATTTTTTCGTAATTTCACAGATCACGGAGCTCAACGCAACAATGTTGCACGACAAGTTGCACAATTTTGTTGCTCGTATTACCGGGCCTTAAGAAAAGCCATTTTACAAATCACAGTTTTTGGAATCGCAATATTTTTCTTTATAAAGATGCAGACGAAATAGTTAGACCAGCATTTAAAAAGTAGTACAAATTTTCTTTGTAAGCATTAAACGTCAACATTTTCTTGAATGTATCAATAGCAATTGATGTAACAATAACGTTTGATCAAATTACTATAACTGAAATTATCAAAACCTACCCATTTTTATTAAGGACTGTACCACAATGGTTGTTTTGTGCTTTTCTTCTTCTTTGTTTGTAACGGTTAACGTGTTATAACAATAGCAAGAGATAATTTTAAAAGCGAACTTCAGGCGACTGCTCTGGTGTTCTAAAACACGAGGGGAAATTGGAGCACCGAGGTCAGTGGTTTAATATTTAATAAATAGATAGAACAAAAGATTACTGTAATCTGGCAACTGGAGTGTCTCAATTTACTTGTGTCTGGATTTCTTTACAGGCAGAGCGAAAGGTCACGTACACCGATGCAGCGTGACTATTAAATGTCACGTTTCACGGATCTGTCAGCTCTTAAATCACGATTCTCTGATTCACGACAGTTAAAATCTAGTAGTCACGGGTCATGGGCAGGGGCAGTTTCACGGATCACGGTTATTTTTTTTCTGCTTTTTACGAATCACGAGCCGAATTTAGGCTCAATCACGGATCATGGATTAACCCTTCACCACCCTGATAATGGAAATGACCATCATGCAATATTAACATTCTCATTTTGTCAGGGCTTAACTGTATACTAGTCTGTTAATTACCAACATTGGCCTTTTCTATTACGGTAACTAAAGTAATAATAATTATGTAAAAAAATGAATAATATATAGTATATATTTCTCCAACAAAGAATTGTATTTAATTACAACATTGTGCACTTACCCTGTATAAACCCTTAAACTGCCAAGATTGTTGTGTTTGTCTTCTAACCTAGTAAGTAAAGATCAAGTTGACCACAAATTCAAATCATATACCTTTACCATGCTGATTATTACAGCCACTTTTGTTGGATTCACTTAATCTCTAACTATCAAAATATAACCAATATAGGACTTTTACAATATAGCGGTAGTAATCTATAATGTTTACACCTAAGCAGAAGCATATAAATTACTAGGTTAACCCTATTATTTTCTTTCAGCCCAAAGGTGACTGATAATTATTGATGAGGTGGCAATGTACTTTATTAATTTTCATCTTGTGTTGATTTGATTTTGATTTCTAGTTAAGTGCAGTTTTACAGTGATAGTGCTCTCTAAAAAACTAATACCTTCTCCATTAGAAATGTCAAGAAAGGTTTTTCCAGTTGAGCTACTTCTAATATGAACAGTTATAATACAGGTTTATTGCAGCCCCTAGCTGAGGTTCATTACCTTTGCTAACTCTAGGGGAGTCTCAATGATAGCTCTTGCTGTTGATGCAAATGCACCGGCAATGACAACACGTCTAGAAAAGGTACAGACAATCAAGGTGAGACATTTTTTTATGATTTCATGTGTTAAATCAATTTATTTGTCTGAGGCAATCAACACCAGTTGAACAGCTAGATTTCACATGGCACATTGCATGGTATAGCATTTTATGTATGGAGTTGGAGTGATGGTGCAGGTAAGCATTTTTGCCAACTACATTGATTGACTGTATACTTGTTAGACAAATCACACTACCATACAGTGATATGAGGGCTTAGATATTTGGGTTCCAGTACTTGGTTGACCTGGTTGAAAATAACTTCATTGCATGACTACTGCAGTCCATGTTTCATAATAATGTCTACTAAGGTTAACAGTTCCACAATAGAAGTATTGTGTGGCTTTTCACACTATGACAACTCTACTTTTTTCATGGATTTCTCACATTTGTAGTCCTCCAGTAAAAGGGATTTCTTTCACTCCATATCTAGTATGCATCTTGGTGTACCTAACAACGATGACAGTAATCCTTTCAATAATTATATTATAAAAAAGAGATGCACAAAGTATAACATGTCTTAAAATAAGATGTTGTGACATTGGTGTATGTCCATGCATATTATTTTCACTTGATAATATGTCATCTACATTGTATGGTATAAGCACAAAATTGCTGTTTCAAAGGAATCAGTTACCAGCTCTTCAGGGAGTGAAAGGAGGTTTTAGAATTTGGCCATATTGCCAAAATATCATTTTTACTGCTTTGTCACACTGACCAATAATATTACATGAAGATTTTCAATAATTATAATTGTGATTTATGTGGAAAAGATTCTTTACTGTGACAATTTTTGTGGTAACCCATCTTTGATACTTACACTGCTTCAAAAACAGCAAATTGAGTTGATCTGTAAATACCAGAGCCCCATAATGGTGGTACACAGCCCCTGAAATACACATAAGAATGTATTTATAATCATTTATTTATGATATAATAATCAATTAAATATCTAACTACTACAGTGTGCATAAAAAGCTCATTTTAGAACCAAATATTATAGGCTCTATCACATGGATTAATGTGGTAAGTTGTAATAATTAACCACATCCTTCTCCTCATAGGTAAAGTACATGTATACGGGTACACTGGCCATCACCCATCAGCTCATCACCTTTCCTTGCAGCACAAGTGCTCAATTATGAAAGGTGCAGCTCAATGTGGCCAGTTGAAGGTATATATAGCTATTTCAAAAAAGGTTGACGGGACAAATGGCGAATGGTAATCGGCGATTGGTGATTGCATGACGGAAAGGAAACTTGAGGTTACAAGAATTGCTTCATTTTCATTGATTAAATACCCAAGCAATGCTGGTACCATGCAGTAAAGACCTTACTGGACAAAGTGGTCAATGGGCGATTCATATCTCTGTGCCAGATAGCAGTCTAATAGCATGACCACAGTTCCTTTCAGAAATCGCTGATTGCCATTCACCGTTCACCTCATCAACCTTTTTCGAAATAGCTATATACATTAACTTAAGGTTCTTTCAGTTACCACTACAACAATGAATATAGTTATATGTACATACAGTACATCAACATGAAGCAGCCATCATCTGACCCAAGTCTGACTACAGAGCACAGCTAGCTTAGATTGAAACTTAAGTTTGTAACCACAGTACTTGGAGAAAAACCCTCAAAGCAAGGGAGAGCCATCTGGGAATTGAACCTGGGACCTGCATGAGGTGACAAGTGATGGTCTCTGGCCACCCTTGCTTCCGTATTGGAACTACATCAGGGGGTTCATTAACTGAGTAAGACATCTGGCTGTAACACCAGAGCAAGACTACAGCTGAGTGTTATTGGCAAAACCCAGCAAAGTCATGTTCACACCCAGCCATTTTGACTGGTGTCTCAGGCCCTTAATAAACCCACTGTACATGTACTCTAGCTAGCTATGGGTTCAAGTTTATAGGGAGGAATGATACCATTCTGCCATAGATATTTTATGACATCGTATATTATGCTTAACGTATCTTTACCTGTAAAGACCTCGTATTCCTTGTTCTCTCAATGTCTTCATAAATGATTTTATCATTCCAGTTTTCTCAAAGCCTGACTGTGCTTGCATTTTAGTTTTAATGGTGTCAAACGGATGTCCTACTGCTACACTTGTTGTGCCATATAACACTCCAACTAATAATTATCAAATAGTATAACATGAGAAAATTTCAGATTTCTCAGGTTGAAACAGGAAATATGAACAGATTACCAGGTCAGACCCAGGGAATCCCTGACTTGGGAATTGACATCTTTTTCCTGTGGGGGAATGGAGAGATGAGGTAGGAAAGGTACACAACAAACCCCCAGGTTTTTTTAATTCCTCATTCTCACACAAATGAAAAACACTGATTGGTCAAGAGTTACCATACATGTATGAGATGTCATGATCAATCATAGGTCTAACGTGATCTCAACTGGCCTTGCGCACAATGTTGGTGCACAATGGAATTTTGCGTGCATATCGTCAAAAAATAGTTTTTAATAATTATTATTTCTATAATTCTGCTGCTATACTGTAATATAGTGATTTTCATAAACCCGCGAAATACATTTTAGTGTATTTAGTACTATTAGTCTCTGATTCCTTTGTTTTCTATTGTAATTTTGTTTCACAGGTTTATGAAAACCACTCTAGTATAGCAGTATATTAGTATATTTATTAGTATATTAGTAATATTAGTCAAAATTTCTTAGGGAACTGATCATCCATCTTTTAAGGTTTCTTTTCTGATTGATTTGAATTCATTTCTTAATCAAAGGATGGATATAATGGATCAACCTGTCATCAACAAAACTGCAAAACTCGCCAAACATTGCAAAAGCTTTTTGGAGATATAAAGCAAGACGAACTGCTCCATATCGCATCAATTGTGTCCCGCTATCGCCAAATAATTTATTATCATCCATATCATGCCTAATTATTGCACGTTGTCATGCGTAATTATCACATCTATTGTGCCTAAGTAAAGTGCTATAATTGTGCCAAAGTATCAGCGTTATCATGACAAAGTATCTCGCCTATCGGACATTCCATCTTTCTACAATCAACAGTTAACTTTAAGGTAACAAAACGATCAAGTTTTAGACATGATTGTGGTTGAGAGGTTTTTGCTAGCAATATTGTTAAGATTTCATGGAACCAATTTCACACCTTGTTTACACCTATCGCGGTAATTTTAGATGATTTGAAAGTTCACTTTTTATATGTAAACTGCCCTTTACAATGATCTAAAACTTTGAAAGAATAAAAACGAAATTTGGAAGTCTGTTGTTGCCAAATCAAGTAATTACTCAAAGGAAACCACGAAAACCAGTACACCTTGAGCAAAGCCGGCCAGAAAGAAAGCAAAGTTCTGTTTACGATACCAATGCACGTGCCAAAGTCAAAGTATCCAATCCATGTGATTCGTAGGGCATTACTTTTAAAACAAACTCTGACTATTGATATATTTCATACATCAAAAACAAGAAACTTTTACTCGAAAATCTTGATTCAGTATCGCCTACAAGGACTTTTAATTTAGTGCAAATAATCTCAAATGACGTTCGAATTTGTCAACTATTGAATGAAAGTTAAACACTCAGGAAATTATACTTCTTAAGCCAGGTTTTAAGACACTGTCCAGGTTCTCAGCAAAGAACTTTGTTTCTTTAATGAGTGGTTTGAAGCAAACAGACTTACTGTTAATGTCACTAAAACAAAGTATATTATGTTCAGTTCCAAGCAAAAACTAAAGAATGTTTTGGATGACAGCACTGGTTTGTTGTGTCTAAAACATGGCCAACGTATAATTACAGCGCTACGCTTTGAACCGTTGACACTACCACCAAGTTTTTGATTACTTTTTGACATCTTTTTGACAACTTTGAATACCGCTAACCGAGTTTGACTAATGTGCGGGTTGCGGGTTGCGGGCCAATATATGCGGGTTGCGGGCCAAAATTTGCGGGTTGCGAGAAAAATGTTACTTAAATGAACCAGTGACCAAAATAAAGTCAACGTGCCGACTTACTGGTGTTATTTTGTAAAGCTGTCACTGCAACACGAACTAAAATATTTAAACCCAAAATAAAACAGACAACAGATTGCTCATGTACAGATGCACTGGATGAAATATTCCGGACAGATCTAGATTGCTTTTTTGATAAGATGACACCCGATATGTTGTGATCCCATTGTAATCCCCTAATTTATCCAATTAACAATGCTGTGGGATACTTAACGTGGATCACGTAGAGAGGAAGAGAAAGAGAGATTGAAAGAGGGGGACTGAGGTTAGGTTATTAAGAGAGTTTGACTAATGTGCGGACAGAACGTCAGAAATACCATTATAGCAGCATATTCATGTTAATTAAAAACTCACTTAGCCAAAGGCAAAACTGTTGTGTTCATGAACGGCACCAGCTCCTCATCTCCTGATTTGAATCCATGACGCCCAGAACAACTGGCACACTCACGACACTTACTGTACCACACAACCGTGCGTGATCTGGGGTGTGCCACGATGAAAGATATATCCCGGTCCGTTGATTGTTCAACTTTGTGACGTGTTTGACCAAAACACATTTTTGTATTTGATGATAGATTGGTTTACAGACACTGCTGACTCAAAATTCAGATTGTAACAGGTATCGAGTATAATCTGCTGAAGGGACTTCAAAACTTGACTCACCCTTTATAGTGATTGTACAGATTTTTAACCCAGTAAGCTCAGGGGCAACGTCAATGTTTGCGTTTTTGACGTCTGGTTTTTATGTTCACTTGTTTTTAATATATAACTTAACTTTTTGACAAGCTAATCAGCTACTGCGACATTTTCAACTACCGGGGAAGGTTGTTTTATTCAAAACGACTAAATTTTTCTCAAGCCCGCAAATTTTTAGACCGCAACCCGCAAATTTAGGCCTGCAACCCGCAGCCTGCAAAATAGCCGGACCCCGCTAACCAATTAGATATAGGCGCTTCACTTTGATGTCTCGATAGGCGGAGTTTGTACATCGACGTAATAATGTATGACGTTCAAACTCCACCTATCGAGACATCAAAGTGAAGCGCCAATATCTAATTGGTTAGCGGTATTCAAAGTTGTCAAAAAGTGTCAAAAAGTAATCAAAAACTTGGTGATAGTCGCAACGGTTCAAAGCGTAGCACTGTAATAGGGCTGCTAAGGGCCGGTCATTATTTATAAGGGGGGGGGGGAGTGAAAAATGAAAAAGGTACTGCTCAATTTTTTATGGACCCTCCCCCTTTCTACATACATGCACATATAAGACTCTCACAGAGTGTGCATAAAAATATGTAAGCCACTCCCTATATGAACCAGCCCTCCCTTAACTCAATAAATAATGACCAATCCCTAACACAAAGTTTCTAGGTGTGCTAATTGATGATTGTCTAATGGGATCCTCATAAATATTCATTTGTAGGAAAATTGCCAAGTCAATCGGAATTTTATACAAATGTAGGAACTATACAATCATGTACCTTTCTCTTGATCTTTTGAAAAATCTCTATTACAGCTTTATACTAGTACTCAACGTATATCTCGTATGGTGCATTGATATGGGGAAGTAATTATACTGGCTGACCTGACTCAGGTTGTCTATTTATAGAATCCCATTATTATTATAATTACTATTATCCACAAAATCCCATCAGTTGACGCTGGTTTCCATGGGCGATGTGACTACAATACAATATTAATAATAAACACATCACAAAATTCTCAATAAAGTAGCTATAAACTGATAAAACGACAAAGAAACATAAGCATTAAAAGAAATTGAATTATCAATCAGGTAAGTTCGTGTGCGACCAGTAATTGGCTTTTTTAAAACTTCTTAATGTTTCAGACAGTTTAATATGTTCAGATAGATCATAAAATTGCTTGGCATCTGAAAAAGCAAACCTTCTGAAGTTAGAATTTGTCTTGATCGATGGTACATTTGTAGGTGGATGGTACATTTGTAGGTGGATGGTACATTTGTAGGTGGATGGTATTTTTGCTTTTTACCACCTGTTAGTAATTTTCTTGCAATCTGATTGGCTTAAAACCATGTTCAATTAGAGGCTAGACTGACCAGCTAGATGGTGGTTCCACTTGATTATGTCTGATGTCATTTTCATGTTTGATTACAGTGCAGACCATAGAAAACTGCATGACTTTGATTTGTTAATTAATATTTGTTAATTTGACAATTAAATCACCACAATTGAAACCTCTGTTATTTTGTCTGCAATGAATAAATATATTTTATTATATGTACTGCGCCATAACAACAATTGTAATTTAGATAAATTTTAATCAGTGTTTTATTGCTGGATTTCAAACAGCTGATGAATCTCATCTGCCTCAAATGGTGGTCGATGTTTGACCACCATGTGCTCACAACTAGAGAGAATTTTCTATTCAATTCAGACGTGTCTTTCAGCTGATACAAAATTCCAGCAAGATTGAAAATGACGTCATACGAAACCTAGCAATTATAAAATGAAAAATATTACTAGTAAGTTTATGTGTGTATTCTTGGAAAGGATCAGAGCTAACATGCTGCTGTTTAATAATATATTTAAGCTTAAGGTTCTAGCAGCATTTGTGACCTAAACTATGAAAATGAATTCCAGCCAAAAATAATCCCACTCTTTGTAATCCAATAATTTACACGCAAATAGAAAGGTAAATTCTAACAGATATTAATATAAGTCTTAAGTTACAGTTGTCTGTTGGGCATTTTGCAGAATGAATATTGTTTTGTTCACTCACCTCCAAGACCAATCAGTCCTTCTTGCAGCCAACCGATTCGCTGTTCGTTATGTGTCATGATTATTTACAATATATTTTCACCATCTATAAAGAACGTTTCAAGAAATTTGAGTCGTTCTTTGAGAAAACTTATGTTGTTTCTTGGACGACATTAACTGGAATGCATGAGTTCCTCAACACAAAATGACCTGAGCCTCTGGTTTTGGGTCAGCGGAGAAAAAATACCTGGTAATTTATTATTTGATTTACGAGATCCTTCATACCTTTTTGAAAACATTTTAAGAGAGAACATGTCAAATAAAACCTTTTTTGTGTGTATGTGTATTTGTATGTTTGTATTTTATTTGTCTTTTTGTATTTAATACAAGAAATTACAAAAATATACAAATACTTGTTGAGATTCCCTGTGGTAAAATTTAGGCGCCAAAATCGAAAATCAAACAACTTTTCTGATTGGTGGAAATTTAATTTACAGATTTCAACCAATCAGATTGCCTGTTATAAAACGAAACGGTCAAACTCCGCGTCTACGTCTCAGCTTGAGTTAATTTACCAAGGCACGGTTTTATTTTTAGAAATTTAACACAATTTTATTTTTAATAGTACAAAAAGACGTAGTATGCGTCTAAAAAGGGTACTAAATGGTTCGAGTGAGTATTGGTAAGCCGAGAAAAAATCCCAAGCCAAAGCAACGTGCGACTTCGACTCCACAAAGTTCTGTATTGTACAAGAGACGTGACAAGCGTTCGAGGTCTTCCAGTGCTTCACCAACACGATCTCCACGGAGACATTCTCCACGCTCTCCAAGAAGAGGTAACACTGAACACGAGTCGCGCTCAAAACGTAGGTATTATCGCTTGAACTTCAGAAATGATCTGAAACCATCTGAAACGGTAGTACGTGTATAAAGCTTAACTTAACATGCTTGCTCTAAAAACTTGAACTGACAGAAAATTGTTTCAAATGGTTTTGTGTTAAAGTAAGCAAAATTAGACCACCGTCAAAGTTAGTGCACAAGAACTCACTGCTTAAGGTGGCTCGATCGAGTTTTTCAGTAGAGTTTATACCAGTCGTCTTTGAGTGAAACCTGTTTGTTCATGAGCAGTCTGATAGCAAACTAGACGTGCCCAGGAAGAATTGAGCCTGAAGTGGAATGCAGCAGTCACATCATTAGATGTTGCAGGCCTCTGAGGAAAAGGTCTATGAAATATTTTAGATGTGCTTTAGTTTCTGAAAGTCTTATTTATCATTTCTCCATTGTTTGAAGACCACAGAAAATGAACTTGGGATACCTGTGGTCTTATATTATTAAAATACCTACATGTAGATGCAAATATTGCATTCACTCGGGCTATGGGAGAGGCATCCGTTACTGCTGTTTATACACAGGTGAACAACTTGTATTCATTTACAACATCAACAGTTTGCCAGTTTAATTCATTTGTGTTATGGAATAGAACTGTTTTAACAGCTCCCTGGAATTTCTTCATTTAATCTCTTTTGAAAACCTCATATTCTTGACCGACTCAATTGTTCATGCACAAGCAGCAAGCAGCCCCAGAACACATTGAACTAAAAGTCATCCCTATCCATCAAGACTGCTCATGAACAAATAGATTTCACTCAAAGACGACTGGTAACTCTACTAAAAAAACTCGATTGAGCCACCTTAAGCTTGTCATGACAGTAATACACTATGGTCAGACGGAAACAATGTCACAGGCGACAAGTAGAACAAAAAGACATTGTTCAGAGTAATCCACGCATTCTTTGTTTTTGTTGCTTTACCAAATCACAAGCTTTGTTGTAACCGTAGTGGATGACACTGTCATGAGAGTAAATGTTTTGTTTCTTTAGTCATTTTACACCATTGACTGTAATCCACCAGTTAAAAATACCATATGACTGGGTTGTCATAAACTTTCCACTTCTTTACAACTCTGTTTTCATTTAAGGTGGCCCGTACCTATTGATTTGTTTGTTGGGCATGAATTTCAATCGCCTCTTTTTACATCAAAACCTCGTCCGATTTCTGAGAAATTTGCAGCCATTTGTCTACAAGCCTTGAATATTTTACTGGTAATGATTTTTCTGCGAATTAGATCAAATAATTCGAGATATCAGACGATTTTTAAAAATGGCTTTATGAGAAAAATTGGTTATCAATCCAAAATTCTAACTAAAGGTGAATTTTTCCTAAATCAAGTAGAAAGTCATAGAAGACTACATACAACATGTATCACGCCTGTTACGACGCAAAATTATATAGTTAAAACTACCGCCAATATCTCAACAAAATTTCAAAAACAGTGAGAACCATATCTTCTATAAGAAAGACAAATACCTATTTGTAACGGCCATTTGTAACTTGTGAACAAAATATGGAGACAAGCTAAACGCCAATGTTATCCTTAAGCAAACTTGGAGAGAAATTTTTGTGACCACGAGGTGAACGTTGCGAATTTGTATTACTTCGACTTCTACAAATTCTGACTCACAAAAATTACTCTCCAAGTTTGCTTGAGGATAACATTGGCGTTTAGCTTCTCATGTCTCCATATTTTGTTCACAAGTTACAATAGGCATTTGTCTTTCTTATAGCAGATACGGTTCTCGCTGTTTTTGAAATTTTGTTGAGATTTTGGCTGTAGTTTTGAGTACACAATTTTGCGTCGTAACAGGCAGCGCAAATTTTTGTATCGCAACTTCTAAGGATTTAATTGGCGTGCTACATGGTGTATGTAGTCCTCTATACCTTTATACTGGATTGACGAAATAGGAAAAAAATTCACCTTGGATTTTTGGATTTATAAAATGACCAATTTTCCTTATAAAGCTACTTTTAAAAATCGTCTAATATCTCGAATTATTTGATCTAATTCGCAGAAAAATCATTATTGGTACAAATTTCAAGGCTTGTAGACAAATGGCTGCAAATTTCTCAGAAATTGGACAAGGTTTTGATGTAAAAAGATATGATTAAAATTTATGTCTGACAAACAAATCAATAGGTACGGGCCACCTTAAGGACTCTCGTCCAAACACGGGGAGCCCGACTTGGTGACTTTATCATGAAAATACAACGATCATGTTACAGATGACAATCTGTTAATGCCATTACAACAATATTCCAAGCATCAATCTGTCTGGTCCATAATGTAACACCAGCCTGAATGTAACATCTAGCACTTAGTTAATATTTGAATTTGAACATATTCAATTACACGTCATGTTCAGGCCGGTGTTACATTACGGGCCAGACAGATTGGTGCCTGGAATATTGTTGTAATGGCATTAACAGATTGTCATCTATAATGTGATTGTTTTGTTTTCATTATAAAGTCACCAAGCCGAGCTCCCTGTGGTCCCCAGACCCTCCTTGGTGGTTGTTCCTCCCATTCAGAGGCCCTTGGGAAACCCTATAAATTCTTGCAATTTCATTAGTCCTTTGAGTAAACAAAGCAAGACACAGGAAGTTCTGATAAGAAGCTGAGAAGTGGCTTTAAAAAAACTAAAAATGATTCAGGGAATGAAAAATTCATTTATAAAAATGCTGTAAATATTGAGCTTTTCTTACCCCTTGCATGATATTTTAATTTTTTTAACCAAAAGCAACAAAAATATAATTATATTTGAAAAGAGCACACCAAAGTTAAATAGCAAAAAATGAAATTTTGAGGTAGTTTTATATGAATAGTGCCAAAGTTATAGGCGGCAAAAGTTTGTGCATTTTGTATAGAAACATTCATTGCAAGGCAATGTGTTGAAAATGACTCCTAAAAGGTACCCAAGTCTTTTCCAGCTGGGTATGAGGCAGCACATGGTGATGATAATCACTTATTATCTCTAGCGGTGATAACCTAATGATTATTGCCATTGTACTGAGCACATACAGGTGCCGTATATACAAATGGCATAAGGTCTCTACTACACTGTCAGGTAAAAATACATACACTGTAACTTTAGCAGTATCCTAGTCACAAATATACCTGATCTATTGAATGTGGACTGCCTAAGTATTCTTTGATCAAAAACGTATTTCTGATTTGAGTGCCCAAACTGTAAGACTGCTTAATGATCAAGGTTTGAAGAATGTTTAATTTTAATTGATAGGTAGAAGATATCGTCCTGGAAGCCGTGCATTATTAGAAATCAGGCACTACCAGAAAACCACACACCTATTACTAAGAAAAGCACCATTTATGAGAGTGGTAAGTAGTCGCATTCCATAGCATGTGGAGCAGCACTGTTTTTTATGTATAACCACAGCTAACAATGAGAGTTAGTCATATATATCACTAAAAATAGAAGTGAATAAATACTCTTCATTTAATGTTTCAAGTGAGACGTTGTCTGGAGCCAGCATTAGAGGCATGTTTGTTATTTTCACATGCACAATGACTGCTTTTGACAGGTCTATAATTAGGTTTGCATGTGGGAAACAGATTTTCCTCATCATTAATTATGTTTTGTCAGAGTGAATTAAGTGTTTACTTGTACAGCACTGTCTGTTCAACTTAAGTATTCTATATGCAAAGAAAAAAAGAAAAAAAGTGACAATGATAACAATTGTGACACACTCCTCTGGCAGATCCGATGTCATTCTGATCACGTACTCACTCAATTCTACAAGTTTCTTTTTCTTTAGCTAGCAGTTCATTAATCTGTACTTCTTTCTCCTTTACGGTACTTTCTGATTTCTTTATGTACCTCTGCAGAGGAGTATCAAATGCTTTTCCAGGTCTAGCTTGGTTGTTTTGCAACTCGCCACATATATCACACTCAAATGTCAAGTTCGTCCCACTATTTTCCAGTAAAGTTAAGTTGTTTCTGTCTAGCAGTCTCAGAGGTTGGGTCAATAATTTCTTCTACAGATTTTGCTTTTCCAATGGGGGTGTCTTGGTTTGTAACTAATAAGTACTATTCAGCAAGTTCCCATTGTGTTAGTTACATGTACAAGAGACAAAGAGACAAACATCTGCATTGACCAAATCTGCTTTGCTGGACATTGTAACTTACAGTAAATTCCCTTGTTGTCACAGTATTGCACTCTCAGTTTCACTCCTTTCACATAGTTCCCAATGTTGGCTCTGATAAGTTAAATAAACTCTTTATAATTGAGATTGGATAAAAACTCAGAGTCATCATGTAACCGGCGGCAAGGTGCACCAGCAATGAGTAAGATTGCAAATGGTTCTGACAATACAATAGTTTATTGTCAGTAATTTACAACTCAGATTTGTACATAAACAAAATGGGAATGAGATTATGGCATGTATCTCTTGAAGAAAGTTCTTTTGACTTCTACAATAATTCCATAAACGCTGTCCTGAAGATCTCTTAACTTATGGCCTCCATTTATGAGAAATCCTGGGACCTTAAGAGTCCCATGTATCCAACGCCTAAACAGGATGTCCCAAACTCGAATACCGCTGTACTACATTCCATAAACAAATTGCACATCTAGATTTCCTAGGGAAGTTCGTCATTAGTTTGCACGTATTCCGACAGACCCACAAACTAAGGAAGAACATTCCTTTGTGCACGAATATTACTGGATTAATGAAAAATATACATTAATAAACCTAGATAACTACTGTCTCTAAAATAGTGTCTTTTCTCACTCTGTCACAAACAGTTTTCTTTTTGCATCGATCTTCAGTGTAGTATATTTAAGTTGAACCACCATTGCTGTACAAGGAAACACTTCCACTCTAACAAAACATAAATTGATGAGGAGAAGTGAAAACAAAAACAAAAATGCCTCTAAACGTTACCACTGGCTCCAATTAAGGTATTGTTTGAAACTTGAAACAACCTTCAAAAAAATTGCATATGCTAAACGGTCAATCACAAACAGGAGTAAACTCCTTTAGTTAAAAAAACTCCTTGAATTTCACTTATGTTTTCAAGGGCACTTGAAAAGCCCTTGAATTGAATTTATACTTTTGACAAAAAACGTAAGGTACTTGAATGGGATAGGATGGGAAACAGAGAAATTTTTTCTTTTACATAAAAGTGAGGGAAGAGGATATCCAAATTATTAGTAAAAAACAGCTAACAATACTGCCTGAAAAATCGTTTTTGGGTACTTGAATACTCCTTGGAGTGAGTTCTCCTGGAATTTTAAATTCCTATCTCAGCACGAACCCTGTAATGAGGATTTAACAAAGAATATTATTATACTATATTATAGCAGCTTAGCTTTTCCAATCTGGTCCTCAAAACTATATTGTAAATAGTACAAAATAATGATCAAAACAAACAAATGGCTAAGAATCCCAACTGGCAGAACAAGCAAACCAATTGGCTAATTGTACTGTAAGAAGCATGGTCAAGAAGCTGAATTAATGACATCTAAAACAAATTCAGCCTCAGCTGAGTGGAACTCACACTCATGACCGTGGACCTGATTATGGGACCAACTCTCTGACCACTTGACCATGTTGCCTACACTGAATTAAGGACAATTTAGTAGTTCACATGGTCTTTAAACACAGGAAAAATGTCAATTCCCAACTTGGGGTTTCCCCTGGTCTAAATTGGGAACCTGTTCTATTTTACTTGGGAAATCTGTAATACCCAAACTTGTAAAAATAGAGCAGATTCCCAAGGATTCCCTGCCTGGTTAGACCCAGGGAAGCCCCATGTTTGACCCAAGCTGGGAATTGACATTTTTTTCCTGTGTAAAGGAGGTACATGTAAAGCTTTGTTTCTATTTTATTGTTAAAAAGTTTTTTTTGTTCTTTGTTTATTTGATTTTAAGGTCAGAGAAATTGCTGATCAGTTCTATCAGACTTCAGAGTTAAGATGGCAAGTTGGTGCTCTACAAGCCTTACAAGAGGTAGTTTTTATTAATAAACTACTATTTAATCTTTGGTAATAATATTTCATCAATGCTGCTTTAAGTAGGTTTTGTTTAGTAGCCTTGACTACACTGTGCTGTGCTAGGTGTATATTTGTCATTTCTACATATTTACAGCTCTGTGTTGTGAGTTAACCATGCCATGTGTTCTAGTGAGAGCAGATTAGGTATGAATGTGAAATGACTGTGCCATGTCCATACTATAATAACATTTGAAACCATGCTGTGACCATGCCATTTTCACAGTGTTGTGAAATTCGTGCGCATAACGTTTGCACATGTTTTGCACGCACGCGCTGATATCGAATTTGATTGGGCTTCTTATGTTCTAAAATATTTCAATATGGCGGACGCCAAGTAACAGCACTCAAAGTCTTGTAACTTAAAATCTAGTACCGCGACCTACCTTAATTTTTTGCCTTTTCAGCGTATTTTTATCAAGACTAAAACATATCAAAGAAGTAAAAAAATTCATTGATAAGTTTTTGAGAAAATCGCAAAAAATCATTGAAATGAAAAGGCGAGATTTTGCTCCTTTCGAGCTATCACAGCACCAAAACTAGCACCGTGACCACCCCCCCATTTTCTTTATTGATGTGATGTTCCCAACTCAAAAATAATCTACATAATGATTTATAGAAAAATTCGTCGATAAAAACTTGCGCGAGCCATTACCTTAATGGTTAGACTATGGCCTGGTTTATCATAGCAATTTGCAACTGCATGTAATATTCTCTGAACCTTTTTTTTCAGTCTGCAGAAGCATTTTTAGTTAGACTATTTGAGGATGCGTATCCTTTGCAGTGTTTGTTAATGTTACACCAGCCAGTGTGTCTAAGTTGTCCCCAAAGGTGTTTTGTGTTCTCCTCCCAGAGGATTGAATATGATGTCTAACTATCTTAATATGTAAAATTGGTTGCAAATTTCAAACATTACAGTAATCAAATATGGTTGCTGTAACAATAGTGGGATTAAGGGATCAGAGCGACCAAATGTAGTAAAAAAATCAATTAAATGCAGAAATTTCGAAAGGAATTGTTGGAGTCAGTTTAGAGAAAAGAGAGTTTGACTGTGGTTATCCAATTTGTTGATGCTTGTACGAAAAAGTCATCTTTCTTTTTGAGGCTATACAGTACTTCTGTAAAAATAAAGGAATTGTATCCAAACATTTCAGATAAATAAATAGTATGATTTTACTATGGAAACCATCAAACCGTGGTTTAGTCGGAAAAATACAAACGACTGCCACGCCCACAAACGTCTGTGACTCCACCCACAAACACGAATGATTGTTATAATATCCAAATAATTTTAAGATGGATGGTATTAGCAATGCAGGAAGAGTATACGAGAAAGGAAAATGTAGTGAAATTGATTTTAAAAGAAATAATTATACATTATACATTGACCTCACGCTGCTACTTGATCTGAAATATGAATTCTTAAAATGATGCTAAAAATATTTCTTCATGTTTGTGGGCGGAGTCACAGACATTTGTGGGTGTGGCAGTCGTATGGTGTTTCTTTTTCTTTCATGGTTCGGTGGTTTCTGTAGTATATTTACATATGGACATTTCCCATAATATGCATAAAGTAATGCCGATTGCCATGACACACCCAACACTCAAACTGCAATCCTTCAGCAACTAAATCTTAATATCTTGAAAGCAGGACTATGATCATTAACAATTAGACCTCGAGGCCAAATGGACTACGAGTCAATAGCCGTAGGCCGAATGGGCTATTCAAACTCATAGCCCATGAGGTTAATTCTTCCATAGGCAACTACCCAATGTCAAGTTAAGGTTGCCACTTGCCACTTGGAGTTGGTCACCTACAAGAGACACGTGAATACTATAGAGGAACCAAAATTATATCATGTTTGTAACTGCAGAAAGTTCACTCTCACTAAATCTTTAAGTAAATCTTCATGCACATTTTACCAACTGAAGATACAATGGTTGCAATGCATGTAAATTTATAAGTGGTTATTTTAGAAGATGCTAGTCCAATATTAGGGCTTGGGATGGTTTTGGCTTTTGGAAATGGTTTAGGGTAGTCAAATGCCTAGTCTCCCTCGCAGCTGTGTTTAGCCTCGTCACGCAACGCTCCCTCAGAAAAACACGCCTGCTTCAACAGGCGCAACATTCCATTCCAAGTCGTTAACCAATCAGAGCTTGACTCTCAAAATCAAGGAGTCATTCGCGCCAAAAGGTCTACATATAGCGTTCCGTTGACTTGGAGAATAATTGGATTAACCTCGGATCCCAAAACAACAGCTAGTTTACAAACACTTCACTTCGTTTCATTCGAAGTATCTGGTATTATTTGAGAAATATACAAAGTTTTACTGATCTTCCATCTCTATATCTCTATTGAAAAATTTGAAACTTATTTTGGTAGTGCAATGTTTACTCTCTTTGTGATGTTGACAGATATAAAACTCATTTCTGGAACATGGGAATGGACCGTTTGCTGATGTATCTTCTGATTGGACAACTGATACAATTGGAATGGAATGTTGCGCCTGTTGAAGCAGCCGTGTTTTTCTGAGGGAGTGTTGTGTGACGAGGCTAAACACGGTTGCGAGGGAGACTATCAAATGCCCAGGGTGTCCCTCTTCCTGTTCCCCTTTTGTCCTTTCCTCTCCTTTGTCTTTCTTTCCTTTATTTTCTTTTATCGTTTTAACATTACAATCTAGTAGAAACAAGTAATCTATTGTAAAGTGTGCTTTTGGAAATGGTTTAGGTTAGTCAAATGCCCAGGGTGTCCCTCTTCCTGTTCCCCTCTTGTCCTTTCCTCTCCTTTGTCTTTCTTTTCTTTCTCTTCTTTTATCATTTTAACATTAGAATCTAGTAGAAACAAGTAATCTATTGTAAAGTGTAAAGGATATAGAGGATATTACATGGGCGCGCGGAGATACGGATTTTATCTTCGAGTGTTGAAAAGATCTCTCACGAGTGAGCGCAGCGAACGAGTGAGAGATTTTCAACAAGAGAAGATAAAACCGTATCTCCAAGCGAACATGTAATATTCTATTTATCATATAATTATCAAATCAAGAGACAACAAACTATCTTTAGAGTAAATGCACTCAATTAACCATGGTAACGATCTTTTCACTAGTGAAAAGAACAAGTTTTCGAAATTAAGAAATATAGGTATTTTATAAATAATTATATGATGAATTTCCTTCTCCAGTTGAATATTATATTTTTCTTCCTTAGTCCCTCCCTTTTCATTATCCACTTTTCCTTAACCAGATATCAACAGTAATTTATGTGCCATCCATGCAAAACGAGTAACTATTATGCCAAAAGATATTCAGCTTGCACGACGTATAAGAGGAAGGCAAGATGGTCTTGGATAGTTTTAATAATTTGCTAATTATAATGTATATTAATGACCCACTTGAATACATTTTTATGAAAGTTCTTGCATCAACATGCTGATCACTAGCTTTTTTAATACAAAGATTTTTAGACCATAATTAGGAATATATTTTTATATTCTCTTGCTAAAGGGTTTTTATCAGTTGAAAATCTAATTTTGCTGCCTTGTAAATGCATGCCAAATTAGGCCTTTTGTATCAACTGGTCACAAGGCACAACATATGCCATTCTGGCAGGCAGAAAACATACTGGGAATCCTTAATGTTTTTGGTAGCTTACATTCTTTTGTCTAGCTGCCATAATGACTGATTTTGTACCATGTGACCAGGTGATGCAAAAGGCCTATTTCAGTCATAAACACAGTCACTCAGAAAATGAGTTCAAACATCAAATAACATGGCTGAAATTTTCCATGTGATCACTGACAACCCAGGTGTACAGGTTGTAAATGTACGAGAACTTCGTCATGCTGAGAAGTCCTCCTAATGCAGAAACCATTAAACCCTGAGAATTAGCTGCTGTCTGCATTCACTTGAGAGTTAGAGCTGTCTCTCTCTGAGAACTGTCTGTCACAGGGGTTCCTGTTTTTAGGCAGTTCACCAAATCATTTTAGAACTACCTACATGTACCTACATTGCACACATAGTTTAATAACAAAGATTGTGAGATATTTTACAAATTAACTGGATTAATAGTAAGTTATTCTGGCACGTTTTTGATTGCCAATTTTGTAGCTCTACATATTTAAAAAGTTTTGTACTTTATAGTCTTTCTATATATTGTCAAATAAAGGTCTTACGTCATGATTCAAAGTCTTCTATTGTCCTAGCTGATTGTTATATACACCTATTTCAAAAAAGGTTGTCACTGCTAAGGGCGATAGGTGATAGGTAATAGGTCATTCCAAGACCGCAAAGCACTATTGATTTCTAATTGATTTACATATGAATAGCCAAATATATTTGATGGAAGAGTGTAAAGAAAGATTTAGGATGGCTTAATTAAGAAATCAATAGTGCTTTGCGGTCTTGGAATGACCTATTAGTAACCTATCGCCTATCGGTCTTAGCGGTGACAACCTTTTTTGAAATAGGTGTACCAAGCTTGCATATGGTAAAGGTTCCTTGGCAGTTCCAACTGTTATCTTAATACCAGAATGATGTCATTCTCATCATGATATATCACACTCTGTACAATGTACAATAGAGCATTGTAATGATAATAATAATAATTTATTATTTATAGAGCATTCTGGGAGTTTGAGTCCAGCAAAAGCTTAACAACGATTTCTAGCGACCTACAAGCATTTTGTAACATTTTAATTTTCTTATGCTAAAATACTTGCATTTTCTGTAAAGAAATGACAAAGATAGATTTCTGTGCTTATTTCAGGGGGAAATGGAGGGAGCTGGGGAGACTTCCCCTCTTTCCTTCCACCAGCTTTGCAAGCCACTTTTCCTTCAAAAATGGGTGATTAATTGAGCTGGGGCAATGATTCAAGGAAGTATGGTATATGAATGTCATTTTATAATGGAACTTGCGGGAGGGAGAGGAAAGAAACCAATGAAACTAATTTTAAAAAATAAATAAAAGTATTTAAAAACTTTATTTTTTGATCCAAAGAAAATTTGTTTGCATGCAGGGTAATATGGACATCTGGTCTGCAACTAGTCTCCCTGGCAGCCACTTAACCAGTGTTGTCACACTTTCTTGTTGCATGTCGACACTGGTAGTGGCTGTGTGGGAGACTACTCTGCAACTTGCATTATGCAACAATTTTGCCAAAATTTTGTTGCTGGTATTACTACACTGAGCACTGACAGTCATGGCAAATTCCATTTCACAATGAAAACCACTATTTTTTGTGATAATTGGTATACAACAACTAGAAAGTACACTTTTTATTCATCAGACTTTAATTTTTTTGGACACTGAATATCAGATAAGTGCATAAAATGTTCTTTTAATGCTTGCAAAGCCTTTCCTCTGTGAGAAATACTGTTCTTGACATCTGATGGCATTTCAGCATATCTATACAGCATAAAAATACCAAGAGGTTCATTTTTACTTGGGCTTCCTTCATTTCACAAAAAAATCAAGTCACGCATCTGTCATTACTCCCAAAATTCACAGTCACCCAAAAAATCAGACATGAAATATTCCAACCTCTCACAAAGGCATCCCCCCTGATCACTCATTACTTCCTCTCTCCTCCACACACACAAACAATGCCCTTTGTGTATAAGTCCATGTATAGTCATGAGGATTCAGTTTAGCAAGATCATTGATCAAGAACATTGCTTTTTCATCATTCAAAATTAATTAAGGGCCTGCACCTATATTCTACGCATTATTTGTTGTAAGGGAGAAAATAAATCTCTGTGATTTAGCAGACATTTACTTTAGACATCTATGTGACATAAATACATTAAATTATTTCGATTGAAGAAAATTGTTGATGAAATCATTGTTTTAGCAACAATAGTCTTAAAGTTTTAGCTTTTTATTCAATCTATGTCATTAGACAGCTACAACTTAATGATAATCAACATTGTCAGTCAGTGCAGTCAAATATGGAAAGGTTAAATTTCAAGGTCAAGTTCCTGCCAAAATATGCTAATTTCTCAAGAAGGAATGATTTGGGACAAAAGCTTGTGGGAATTTGTCCAGCATCAAGAAACAAATTAAAACAAACTTCGCAGGGCCATAGCCAGACTTATGTTTACCAAGGTAATCAACCATCAAAGGCGGGAGCAACTTGGGGAATTCGGGGCATGCAGCTCCCCCGAAAAATTTTGAAGTTCAGACCCTCAGAAATGCAATTTCTAGCACTTTGGGAGAGGCATTTGCGACATTTATTATGTATTAAAGTTATGATAATTTTACACATTCTGGCAAAGAAAAAGAAAAGAAAAGGCAATATATCTGATATGAGATAGTGTAGAAAATATCTTTTAATGTTTAAATCCTTATTAAAAGTCCTTCATTGCCAAAGTTCTGATTTGTTTTGTCTGTGTGTTGGTCATTTCTTGACACAAACTCATGTGAGACATCAAGAAAACTAAAAACTATAAATATCTGAAATTTTACCGAGGCAACTGCCTAGGCCCCACTTGCCTCATGGTAGCTACGGCCCTGTTTCGCCCAAGTGCGGATTATACTTGAGATATAACATTTAAATATGAATTGAATTAAAAGTAAAACTTTAAAGTGACATCATTGACATCACCCTTCAGATGAAGGCTCAAGACCAAAATTTTAGGGGAGGGATCCCCTTGCCCCCATCACTATGCTACTGTTGTCGACTTAACTTTTAATAAGCCCCCAAGTATGTTAAGGCCTGGTTCAAGATGCCATTACTGAAAACCACGTTTATTTTTATAATTCTTTGCAATGGTTTTCATTAATTTAAGCATAATTAGTTATAAATTATTCAGGATGTTTGACAATTTAGTTCTAAAAATAGCAACATTTAGTGGTCACATGACCTCTGGCTGTAAAAAGTACATTTTTGCAAATGCAGGTCACATGATTATAAATTCAAGCTGAAATAATTTTTATGCTGCAGAGTTAAGGACAACAAGTGAAAAAACCTGTCCCACAGTTATTAATAGCCTTGAAGACAATCGAGAAAAAGGTATCCTGGAGAAATGGTTATGTGACCTGTTTTTGTAAATATTTGTAAGTAATTTATTTTGGTGTTTTGTTCACTCCAAAGGATGAGAGACTTTTATTATTTGTGCAAAGCTTCCTGATTGTTGGAGGAAAGGAAGAAGAATGATTTCTTTTTTCGTTTTGTATCATGTGAAACCAAATTCTTCAAAATCACCACTGGGACTGCTACAAGGAGACACCCTCGTCCCTATGTTGGTTCATAATAGTTTTGGACTTTGTACTGCTAGAGGCTATTTATCTATTTATCTATATCTTCGAGTAACAATCATACCAAGACAAAGTCACAGAGTTAAAGCCCAAAAAGTCACTGACTTAAACTTTGCAGATGACATAATATGTCATAATATGACATAATTTATAATTATATAATTATATTAATCGCTCTTTTTAGAAATCAATTCCAACAAGAACAAGAGCAGCACTCAGAAATATAAAAGATGCATCGGCCAAAGTTGCATGGTCTCCTACCGAATGCTAAGAAAACAAAATGTATGTTCTTTTAATTAACTATCAGGTTGATGGTGGGCTTAAAACAAAAGATGATAAAGACAGTATCTGAACCTGATTGAGAACTTTAAGTATTTGGCTTCATATTGCATCTTAATATCATCTCATATTGGTCAGAAAGGCTTTAGCTTGGACAGCTTGCAACAATATGAGAAAAGTGTGGACCTCTAAGCTAGCTACCACGAACAACAAAGATCACGGACTGTTTCAAACAATTGTAGAATCTGTCTTACTATGGCAGTGAAACGTGGACACTGACCAAGAAGCTGGAGAAAAGTGTCAATTATGGGTGCTACATCAGAATGCAGCATTTAATGGCTCTGAATGTGCACTGGAAACTGTCTATGACCAACCAGGAACTATAAGGCAGCCTCCAAAGAGTCAGTAAAACAATACGCGAGAGAAGATGATCAGACTAGCTGGTCATTGTATGCACTTGTCACAATGTCGAAGAAACTGCTTCAAAAGTGCTGTTTTGGGAACTGCAACATGGACACCCAGACCAAGGTAGACCAATAACTATCTACGTGTACACTGATAGTATCAAAGATGACACTGGACTGGAGAATACCAAAGAAATAAAAGGTGCCATGCTCAATCAGGCCTTGTGGAAAGATTTTGTCAGGATGGCTAATGATGATTCCCAAGTGATTCCCAGCCTAAGTAAGTAAGTATCATATTTGGGCTTGAACATACCAGGCCTTAATATACTTGAGCCACTGCCTCAGCTATTTTAAAACACTGAGAATTTGTTTGGTTGTGCCATACAGAGTACATATACAAAAACCAGCCCCATGTTTCAAGCAGATGGTACACACAGCAGACTTACGTTTCATCAAATCCATCAGGCTGAAAACAGGGATCCCAACCAAAGTTTCTTGGTCCTCTGGGTTCAACTATTTTACCCTGAAAATACAACTATTATAATGTACATGAGTGAGCACTCGCGTCATTTTCATTCTTATCATCTTCCATGCTTAAATTCTCTAGTTTTCATAGTATTATAAGCTAGCAAAGAGTTGGATGTGATAGACAATGTGGAGCCTTGATTCTCTATGCTCGTAAATTGCGGTGGTCAGCTAGACAACAGCTCCAGCAGTGTGTGCTAGAAGTTGTACATGTATTTTCCACTGGCTGACGAATGAAAGAAGTGGGAAATGTTTTTCTACTACAGTACTGGGGCCTGGGCCTTAGGGGCCTTAGGCCAAGTTCAGACGTCGAACTTTTGCCGTGTCGAATCTAATAGTTGCATTTTGTAAATGAGAAGTGCGGCGTCTGAACCTATTGTATTTGACAGATTTGATTAAGTATTAAATTGAAAAATTCAGTTGAAATCAAATTTGTCAAATTCATTTCATTCAGAAGCCGCACTTCTCATCTACAAAACGCAACTATTACATTCGACGCGGCAAAAGTTCGACGTCTGAACTGGGCCTTAGTCACATGATCAGTGTTTTGAGTTAGTCGCTTTTTTGCTGTCCACCATTGCTGACTTTCAGTTTGAGCCCCTTAAGTATCGATCCAACCCTCAGTCAACATTGCTGGATGAGTGACATTATTATTCATAGGTTTTGTTGACATGCATTATACAGCCCTGTCCAGCTTATCGTGTAAATCTGTCATACTGCATTAATGACTGACATGCTTTGCTATGATGTAAGTTTAGTTTGTTTTTAAGAAATAATGGAGTCAGGTGTCAGTGGTCAGCATGACAATAGCTGCAGTGGTGTGTGAGGAGCAGCGGTTTATAACTTACTAGTGTTTTCCCCCGAAATAGAATTACTGGTTCATCTTTATTTCCTGATGAATATGCAAATGTACATAGTGCATATGCAGATTTGTCTTCCCAGCCGGTTAACATACGATGAAGACCTACAACATTACAATGCCATCAATTAGTATATAATTAGTCAATTTCAAAACAGTTGATGGTTTTTGTTATAATCTAAGCCATAAATACAATTATGGTATATCTCCATTTAAATATATTTTCCTGATTCCCCTTCAGTGATTTAATAAACTATTTTGGAAGTTAATCCACAGTTTCTTCAATAAGCTCAGGCTGCTATATCAGTGCAGCTACACTGTACAGTCAGATTGGTGAAAAGTTAAAACATACATGGCAGGGATGGAATGAAGACTAATTTAGAGAGTTAATACAGACTACCAAAGGGCTATACACCCACAAACCAACTAAACCATTAATACAGACTACCAAAGGGCTATACACCCACAAACCAACTAAACCATTAATACAGACTACCAAAGGGCTATATACCCACAAACCAACTAAACCATTAACACAGACTACCAAAGGACTATACACCCACAAACCAACTAAACCATTAATACAGACTATTGAAGGGCTGCACCCACAAACCAACTAAACCATTAATACAGACTACCAAAGGGCTATATACCCACAAACCAACTAAACCATTAATACAGACTACCAAAGGACTATACACCCACAAACCAACTAAACCATTAATACAGACTACCAAAGGACTATACACCCACAAACCAACTAAACCATTAATACAGACTACCAAAGGGTTATATACCCACAAACCAACTAAACCAATAATACAGACTACCAAAGGGCTATATACCCACAAACCAACTAAACCATTAATACAGACTACCAAAGGGCTATATACCCACAAACCAACTAAACCATTAATACAGACTACTGAAGGGCTGCACCCACAAACCAACTAAACCATTAATACAGACTACCAAAGGGCTGTGTAATATGTAGTACGTCACTTCCGCTACACGTACTAATTATAGACATGTAATATTAGAATGTAGGGGTTTCATAGATTCATTCAATAAAGGACACGGAGCAACACAACATGGTGTCAGAAAGTGGTCTCTTTTAATCGAGCAAATTTGGAAGCAATCGTCTCTATACAGCTATGGCATCTAATATCCAGTGGGCAGCGCCCAAAGAAATGTCGTTCGAGGGCAACGTGAGCGAAAATTACCGCAAGTTTGAAGAGCATTGGAATCTTTTTGAGAAGACCGAGCTGAAGACCAAAACACAAGAAGAGAAATGTTCCTACTTCCTTCTATGTATTGGCGAAAAGGGACGTGAAATTTACAAAACCCTCAATCTGCCAGATGAAACCACTACAAATGATGATGGTGAAAGTGTTTGGAAGAGGACTGTGACAGAAATCAAGACGGCATTCAAAGCCTACTGTAATCCTAGGAAGAACGTAACTTTCGAACGTCACAAATTCAACACTCACAACCAAGAACAAGGTGAAACAATCGACCAATACGCCACAGTTCTAAGGACTCTCGCATCGACATGTGAGTTTAAAGACCTTAAGGACTCTCTCATACGTGACAGAATTGTGTGTGGAGTACTGGATCAGACGTTGAAAGAACGACTGCTGCGAGAAGCGGACCTCACGCTCGAGAAAGCTCTCAATATCTGCAGAGCGGCAGAACACTCAAAACAACAACTCAAAACAATCTCTGAGACAAATAACGCTAATATTGATTTTGTGAAGAAGCCAACCAACGAACGTCACACCCCTTCACGATCAAGACCGCAAGAACCATGTGGTAACTGCGGCGGCACCCACAAACCAAGATCATGTCCCGCATATGGTAAAGCCTGCAATAAATGTTCTAAATTGGGACATTTCGCGAAATACTGCCGATCAAGCCTGTATCAAGCTACAAACCGACATCGAGTGCATGAACTAGAGTACAGCGACAATGAATATCCTGATCACGGAATCGATCAGATAACCATCGACTCAGTAAACAGAAATGACCATCATGAACAGTTTGCCAATATACGTATTGGTAACCACAGCCTTAGAATCAAGCTTGACACCGGAGCCGAAACGAGCATTCTAACCAAAGAGGATTTTGACAAAATCATTCCACAAAAACATCCACGTAGAAAACTACAGGCATCGCATGCACGTCTCACCGCGTTTGGTGGTCATAACATTCCTGTTATTGGACAGTGTTCTTTGTTATGTAACTTCAAGAACATGAAGCATTTTGTTAATTTCCAAGTTGTTGACAGTGGCAAGTCTCTCCTCGGATGCAAGGATTGCGAAATCCTTGATCTGATTTCATTCAACATCAATCATGTGTCATCAAAGCCCGACAACAATACACTCAACGGGCTCACTAAACAGGAGATCATCGACAAATACCCCACATGCTTTGAAGGCTTAGGGCGGATATCTGAGCCCTATCACATTAAAATCGACGAACACGCGCAACCAGTTATCCACCCTCCAAGAAAAATCCCAGCAATGCTGCGTGACAGAGTTAAAGACGAACTAGAAGGCATGGAAACGACAGGAGTGATATCAAAAGTTCAAGAGCCGACAGAATGGGTGAACTCAATGGTGGTCAACGAGAAGCGATCTGGCAAACTGAGAATTTGCATTGACCCCCGCGACCTAAACAAGGCTGTGAAACGTGAACACTATCAATTACCTACTCAAGAAGAAATCACTGCGCGGCTCGCGGGTGCAAAATATTTCAGTCATCTAGATGCCCAAAACGGATTTTGGCAGATACCATTAGACAGAGAAAGCTCTCTTCTCACCACTTTCAATACACCGTTTGGCCGTTACCGTTTTGAAGTGATGCCTTTCGGATTTGTATTTGCACAGGAAGTCTTTCATAGAACTGTCAGCGAACTATTCGCTGATATTGATGGATGTGAGACGGATATTGATGACATCCTCGTTTGGGGGAAAACGATCGAAGAGCATGACGCGAACCTGAAGCGAACTCTGGACCGTGTACGAGAGATCAACATGATTTTGAACAAAGACAAATGCAAGATCAGGCAAACTGAACTCATCTATCTTGGAGAAAAGCTCACGTCTGAGGGCGTTAGACCCGACGAAGACAAGATCAAAGCCATCACAGAATACCCTACTCCACGGGACAAACAAGACATAATGCGCCTACTAGGAATGGTGAACTTTGTTGCAAAATTCTCACCAAAACTATCTGAAACAACGGCACCGCTAAGAGAACTCGTACGCCGTGACACAGAGTTCCAATGGCTTCCACATCACGACAAAGCCTTTCAAGACCTAAAGAATCAGCTGTCAACAAGTGAAACACTTCGATACTACGATGTAGCCAAACCTGTCATCATTCAAGTCGATGCATCGCAGAAGGGTTTGGGAGCAGCTTTGCTTCAGGACAATGGACCAGTAGCGTACGCCTCAAAAGCTCTTAACGAAACCCAGCAAAACTACGCCCAAATAGAAAAAGAACTCTTTGCCATCGTTTTTGGGTGCAAACGATTCCACCAATACATCTATGGAAAGAAAGTGAAAATTGAAACCGATCACAAACCGCTGGAGGCGATCTTCAAAAAACCACTCTCACAAGCACCCTCACGCCTACAGAAGATGTTGCTTCAGATACAGGAATATGACATCGAGCTTGTGTACAAGAAAGGTACAGAAATGTACGTAGCTGATGCTCTATCTAGAGCGTTTCCGCCAACCATAACAGAGGAAGAGTTCGAAAGAGATCTCGAGCAAGAGAAATTTGTACATCTTATGTCAACTAGTGCTTACGTGACCGACCGGAAGTTGGAGGAAGTCAGACAACACATTGAGACTGACATGGACATGCAGCTGTTAATCAAGCAAATACAACGAGGATGGCCAACAAACAACAAATTAACTCACCCAGCAATGAAAGCGTACTTTCCACATCGAGAGAAATTGACAGAGAACGACGGCTTGATTTTCGCTGGTCACGCAATACTCATCCCTCCTAGTCTTCGACGTGACACTCTCAGAAAACTCCATCAGTCACACCAAGGAATCGAGAAAACAAAGCAGCTGGCACGACAAACCATATTCTGGCCTGGTATGTCATCACAGATAGAGGATATGATATCCAAGTGTTCGGTATGTCTACAACACAGAAACTCCAACCCTAAGGAACCACTACAACCACACCAATTACCTGAACGTCCATGGCAACGAGTCGCCACCGACCTATTCAACTGGAAAGGCCTACCACATATTGTAGTCGTAGATTACTACAGCCGTTACCCAGAAGTTGCAGAACTCAGAGACACCAAAGCCAGAACAGTCATCAATAAGAATTACGGTCATCTCGCCCCCTCGTCATCTCGCCCCCACCATCTCGCCCCCAATCTGCCATCTTGCCCCACCATCTCGCCCCTTATATAATGTTCTAATGTTTCTGTTTTATGTTGAACAGCACGAACGGATTGTGATTGTTAACGATCCCCAAAATTATTTAAGACGATATGCTCAGAAGATCGTTGGTTGAGAAATCGATTCCTTTATCATTTCGCACGAATTAAGTTCGTGATAAGGCCTCAACTGAGTTCAACTGATAATATCGGTTAAAATCTCAAATCGATTCCCTCTAGCTATCATTTTCACATAAAATTAAGTCTGTGATAAGGCCCCAACTGATCGTTAATTGTAAGTGTTTTATTTAGCAGTTTAGGAGTGAATTTTACTTTAGACGATTCGAAGTGGTTACAATCATTGTTGGCATTACGGACATTACGAACATACGCTATAAGATAAATTTAGTTCTTTTTTCTCATAAAATACTTGATCTACTTGATCTGTTTTATTACTTTATTACTAAATAACGGATCAACACTATTACCGAAATCTTTTTTTGAAGTCAATCCACACATGAACCAACTCGACAAGTTGAGTAACACGAACTTCGAACTTCAAGTCCGAAACAATGAATCATGGATTTTGTAACTTCAAGCACGCTTGTTACCACTAAACATACCACTTTTAAAACATTCCGTCTTTTTACAATCAACAGCTTAGTTAACTTTAAAGGTAACAGAACTTAATCGAGTTTTAGACACGATCGTGTTTTAGAGGTTTCGCTAGTAGATTTCGCGGGACGGAACCGATTTCACACCTTGTTTACACCTTTTTTTTTCGGGGTAAAGCGGACACCTTCTAGATGATTTGAAACTTAATGTTAAAGATCGCTTTTTAAACTGTCCTTGACAATGATCTAAAACTTTAAAGAATTAAAACAAAATTTGGAAGTCTGTTGTTGCCAAATCAAGTAATTACTCAAAGGAAAGCCACCCAAACCAGTAGAACTCGAAGCTGACCAGAAAGACGCCAAAGTTTTGTTTACGATACCATTATGCCAAAGTCAAAGTACCATGTGATTCGTAGTGCAACTTAAGAAACTCTGACTGTTGATAAATTTCATATATCAAAATAAAGGAAACTTTTACTGAAAATCCTGTTTCAGTATCGCCTACAAGGACTTTTAATTTAGCGCGAATAATCTCAAATTTACGTCAACTAAAGTCGACTACGGTACCACGTGAAACAATTGGTGAAACTTTGAAGCCAAGTTTATTATTTTTACTTACATGATTCTAACCAATGCAAAGTATTCCTGAACTCAAGACCTTTGAATTTCTAAGCTTTGAATGAAAGTTAAACAGAGAATAATATGTCTTTAAGTCAGGCTTTACGACGCTTATCAGTTTTGAAATCTACAACTAATTGTCTCGTCTGCCTCTGAGGTGGTTAACGTATATTACTCTGGAATGTGGCCTATTTTAATAAAAACTTCTTCGTAAACTTCTTCGTTTCTTTCAAAATACTTTGAATATTTATCTCAAAACTCGGCACTTGTTCTGATTACTTTCTAATCCAAGCTGAAATTCTCAACAAGAAAGCAAACATCGTTCGAGTTGTAAACAATGTGTCAACTTCACGCTTCGAGTTTGTTTGGGTGGAGAGACGGCTTCGTTATACGTTCGTTAGACTATTTTGATTTTTTTTCAGACATCAAAAAACTTAGAATGTTTTTCTTGTGTAATAGAACTTTCAACAACAGAAAACATGAGAAGTATCCTTGAAAGATCACTGATTAACATAGGAGTATACATGGGAACAAGGTGGCAATAGATGGGGGCGAGATGGTGGGGCAAGATGGCAGATTGGGGGCGAGATGGTGGGGGCGAGATGGCGAGGGGGCGAGATGACCGGATACCATCAATAAGATTAAGTCTTTCTTCAGTCGTCATGGGATACCAGATGAGCTTGTGTCTGACAACGGGCCTCAATACTCATCCAAAGAGTTCAAGGAATTTGCTGACAATTATGGATTCACCCATGTTACAACCAGCCCCAGATACCCACAATCTGGTGGGCTACACGAGAAGACTGTGCAAACTGTCAAGCGACTGTTACAAAAGACGAAAGAAGATAACACAGATCCATATCTAGCACTGCTTGACTACAGGAACACTCCCATCAACGGCACCAGTCCTGCACAGGCTCTTATGAATAGGAACTTACGAGGCTCGATACCTGTTGCACCTAATGTACTTACACCCAAGCTGTTAGATCCCTCAAGCTTCAAAGCACAAAGGGAAAAAGAGCAGATATACCAAAAGAAATACTATGACAAAGGAGCAAGGCCACTTCCATCACTCAAAGAACATGACCAAGTAGTAATGAAGAAGGAACCACAAAGCCCTTGGCAGCCAGCAATAGTTGTTGGACAGCATGCCACTCCGAGATCGTTTCTAGTAAAGGCCCATGACGGTACAGTGTTCAGACGAAACAGGAAACACCTTGTGAAAGTCAAGTCAGAGCCTATGGAATCAGGGCCAGCCATCGAGGATTCTGAAGACCACGCTTTAGAAGACGACGAGGAAACAAAGCCTGAAGACGAACCCGCAGACGTCTCACCTCCAGTAAATACCGAGACACAAGTAAAAACAAGCAGTTTCGGGCGGATAATTAAACCAAATCCCAAGTACATGGACTACACAAACTAACTAAGTACACTGACTGATTCAATGCTTTATGAAGCATGCCAAATGTTCATTTGTACAAAGACTCTCATATTTTGTTACAGTTTATACATTGACTTTATTATAACTATTTGTTAATCATTGACTTCTTTGAAAAAGGGAGATGTAATATGTAGTACGTCACTTCCGCTACACGTACTAATTATAGACATGTAATATTAGAATGTAGGGGTTTCATAGATTCATTCAATAAAGGACACGGAGCAACACAACAGGCTGCACCCACAAACCAACTAAACCATTAATACAGACTATTGAAGGGCTGCACCCACAAACCAACTAAACCATTAATACAGACTACCAAAGGGCTATATACCCACAAACCAACTAAACCATTAATACAGACTACCAAAGGGCTATATACCCACAAACCAACTAAACCATTAATACAGACTACCAAAGGGCTGCACCCACAAACCACCTAAACCATTAATACAGACTATTGAAGGGCTGCACCCACAAACCAACTAAACCATTAATACAGACTATTGAAGGGCTGCACCCACAAACCAACTAAACCATTAATACAGACTACCAAAGGGCTATATACCCACAAACCAACTAAACCATTAATACAGACTACCAAAGGGCTATATACCCACAAACCAACTAAACCATTAATACAGACTACCAAAGGGCTGCACCCACAAACCAACTAAACCATTAATACAGACTATTGAAGGGCTGCACCCACAAACCAACTAAACCATTAATACAGACTACCAAAGGGCTGCACCCACAAACCAACTAAACCATTAATACAGACTATTGAAGGGCTGCACCCACAAACCAACTAAACCATTAATACAGACTACCAAAGGGCTGCACCCACAAACCAACTAAACCATTAATACAGACTACCAAAGGACTATACACCCACAAACCAACTAAACCATTAACACAGACTACCAAAGGGCTGCACCCACAAACCAACTAAACCATTAATACAGACTACCAAAGGACTATACACCCACAAACCAACTAAACCATTAATACAGACTACCAAAGGACTTTATACCCACAAACCAACTAAACCATTAATACAGACTACCAAAGGGCTGCACCCACAAACCAACTAAACCATTAATACAGACTATTGAAGGGCTATATACCCACAAACCAACTAAACCATTAATACAGACTATTGAAGGGCTGCACCCACAAACCAACTAAAGGCAGTTTAACACCTTAAGCTTACTAAAATTATTACATACCTTCAGGACCAAGCTTTTTCAAAAACCACTTACTGAAAAATAGAGTGCAAAATGAAGGGTTCGCTGTGAAAATGACCTAAGTAACTTTTTGATGGATGTCCTGAGATTAATTTATTTTTCCAGCATAGGAAAGTTAATTATACCATTTTATACCATTAAAAAATATCATCAAAAAGTCACTTAGGCCATTTTCACACTGAACCCTTCAAATAAATAAATATAAATTAATTCTTTGCAAATATTTTTGCCTAACATATTAATGTGCAGCTGAGCTGCTACTTATCAATTAGACAACAGAAAGGCACGCGCCCATGGCGTTATAGACGCACGAGAGAAAATATAAAGAACGATTAACAAACGTAAGAGTGGCACGAGGCGTAGCTGAGTGCGACTCTAGTTTAATTTGTTAAGAGTTCTTTATATTTTCTCAAGTGTGTCTATAATGCAATGGGCAAGCGGCTTTCTGTTGTCTAATATTGATTTATAACAGAACCTAGGACGTTAAAAACGGAGCCGTGCAGCCCATGGGGAAATAGTTCATAGATTTTCAGCCAATCAGAGCGCGCGTTATATGTGTCGCCATCTTAAAAACAAACGATTTGAAAAAGGCGATGACGAAGATAGTGCGCGCGCAGTGCGGCCCATGGGCAAATAGTTCATAGCTTTCTGGCCAATCAGAGCGCGCGTAAGATTGTAGCTATGTTATAAATGTATGTATTTCCTATTCCCCTTGTCTCATTGGAATATAGGTTTTAGGGATGGATGGGGGGAAAGCTAAAATAGGTTTGGAATCCCATGAGTCTTGTAAAGCACCATATTAGAGCGGTTTTCGTATGAGTGGGAAACTGACTGTACCAGTGCATTACGGCACTGACACGGTCACGGTACGGTACGGTGAGTTTCCCACTTATAGGAAAATTAAAACCACTCTATACAGATCTATGTATTGTTAGACCAAAGGTCACTTCATCTCATGTTTGGAATATTTTTAACCCTCTAGAAATCACCATTTTTACAAAAATGTTATTCAATCACTGGTAAATCTTTGGCAGCCATCAGTAGGTTTTAATCAAACTGAATTGGACAGCAATGATTTCTATGTACTTACACATATGGACCTGGAAGGCCTCCTAATGCATTGAAACATAAACAGGTATCCTCAACAATGACTGGCCCTTGTATCTAAAGCAACCACAAAAATTGACAACATGATCTCCATTATCCCAGGGGGACTTTTATACATTGTACTTGTTGGAAATGACCCCTAAAAAGTATGACAGTCTTATCCAGGTGGGTGTGGCATTAGTTTTTACACAATTTTTACCTCTAAAAGGTACCAGCTTCAAAACTACAAATGATTGAACAAATCTTAAACATGTAAACTCCCTTACTGACAAGTTTTAAGTGACAAATGTCATCACTGATTAAAGCCATAGCTGTAATTCTTATCTCAAGTATCTTACTTCCTGAAAAACACTAAAAGGTACTTAACAACAAGCATCACTGCCCTTATCCAAATATCAGAGTCTCCCTCCCAGATCAATTATTATAACAAATCTCAAGGAAAACAATCTGTTGGAACATTGTTTTCTTACTTCTATATACAATCTTGAGCCATTGCAAAATATAAAAGGTATATAATTCAAATTTTGGATTAATTATTTTATTATTTTCTTACAATCCTCAGACATGGCTTTGACTGACAGATCAAGTGAATTCAACCAAATTCCAATGAAATAGTTCACAAATAAATGAATGTATTATAATTATACTAGTTATCTTTATAAAATATTTGACATATCAATATCCGTGTTGATTGGCTGACAACCATGTTGACATCAACATGACAGTCACATGAAAACATTGAAATTATTTTATGAAAGAACAACAATTTTTAAAAATCATTTCGCTGTTCGGTGCTATTCGGACATTTTATAAAGCAATATATAGATATCATATGGCTGCTCAGATATATATGAATTTTAATCTACAAGTGTTCAGAAACATATCACACAAGTGAGCACACCAAATGAGTGCGATGCACGTATTTCTCAATTTGAGAAGGTAAATTCCATATCTTCAAGCGGTCATGTAATTTACTTTTTATCATAATAATAATCATTTTGATCTGTGGTAAAATGTTTTTACCATAAACACACTCAGATTTTCTCTTTTTAATTTTATAAAATAACCATTAAGTTAATAAAATATAATGTGTGCTGAAACAGGGAAAAAGCAGGATACAACTTACTCAGTTTTCAAGATGAAAGGTCAAATGAAGATTGTGTAGTTCCAGAAATTATCCATACCCCCCCCACGGAGGGATTTTTTTTCAGACCCCCCATACCCCCCAGAAATTCTTGTTTTGAGGTTGTTTAGAAATCCCCCCTACCCCCTGGAATTTCCACTTTGATATAACATGTGTACCCCCACCTCTAGGAAATTCTTCTAGAGACTTGTAAGCCTTCATTTGCTTTCCAGTTGGCCACGAGGTTTCGAGTACGTAGTATTCTACTATGATGCATGGAAACTTCGCTAATTCTTCGCTACAATCGCTTTTATTCAAAAGATATGGATCGAATCCACATAATTCAACTTTTTCTCGATATTTTGCCTTGGCAAGACCTGTGACATTGGAGTAATACTCCGAAAAAGACGTTGTTTATAGAGGAACGTTCGCGGCAGCCATTTTGTTTTCGAATATGGTCAGCAGTCATTCCGGTCAGCGGTCATTCTCATAAATCAAAATGGCGACTATATCGAAGGCATCGAAAGACTGATCTAAGCTGAAAGAAAGTGCAAATTATGCTTCAAGAAATGATTAAAGACGCTGAGTGATCAATACTGTTTCATATGCGAGGCTTGGTTATGGCATTTGGAGTATTTTTAGAGTATTTTTGTAAAAATACCTTTCGGAAAACGTGTTAACGTAAACACCCCCCCTCCTCCTGGAAATTTAGACGATTTTGACCCCCCTACCCCTCGGAAATTATTTATCCCTCCGTGGGGGGGGGGGGGGTATGGATAATTTCTGGAACTACACATTTCAATGTTTTTGAAGATTTATTTATGTTTAGTTGGTCACAAAAATTGCAATAAATACCATTTGTTAGAACTGTGTTAAAAAAATTATGAGGAAAAGTAATGATTTTTTTGAGTTTTTCAAAACAACAAAATGTGCTTAGAAAAGGAGTAAGCTCGTAAGATGATACCTGACTGTACTACAAAAAAGCCGTAGAGCTATAAAATGACTTTGCCAATGGGCCAAATCACATGAACAATCATTGTAAGCCCCAATATTTTATATATTAAATGAATAACTTTACTGATATTAGCAATGAAGATATACATCGGGTAGAATGCCTATTGTTCTCGCGGACATTTACTACGGTTGAGAGATTTTTGAAAATTGGCATATATAATGAAGATACCAAATTATTAAGTGAGGATTTAGACAGCTATCAAACAAAATCATCCAAAACCTAGAAACAATTTCATTTTAGAGTAATTTAGAGGTAGAAAAGCTACTTTATAATATAATAAAACTCAGTGTTTGACCGATAAATCCAACGAGCGTCCATAGTAACGCTACGTAAACAAAGCAAGAAACTATTGAAATAAGTAAAATAAGTCATCTTAGATGTTATTTCTATCCAAAAAAAATGCCCCTGTCTCTAAAATCTTCCTCTTTATATCAGATTCTATCAGATCAAAGGCTATGAAGTGCTGAAATAGCAAAACAGAGACGAGATCATGTCAGAATAATCAAGCCACTCGAGAGTTTGGCAGTGTCTGAGCGGGGAATTCAAATTCCTTCGTTGATTACTGCTTGCTTTGATTCCTACTTTTTACTAAAACATTTGGTGTTGTAATAAAATCCAGCACGTAAATAAAAAGCACCCAAAAGACGGAATCTTGTTGAACATTGCTCGCCAAATGAAGCGTGCTAAGGCTCTCTAAAAATAAAATCACTGGATTGAACGGGGTTTTTGAAACCAATGATCGTCAAACTTAAGACACATTATCTCTAAGATAGGTTCTTTCATTTCCAGGGTGCCGATTTTTATAAAGTCTAGTTTTTGCGACATAATTCGGGTTTCAATTTGGGATCTATTGTTTAAAACCCCAAAAGTAGTCCTTTTTCAAAACTGGCATTGAACGCCTTTTTTGAAAGGTCCGAGAATGTTTTTGACGGGAAATGGTAGTTTGTACTTTCGACTTTGATTTCCACCCTGCCGATTTTTTCAAAATATCATTCTTTGATTTTTATTTTGGATCTAATGTCTCTTGGTGTCGCAATTTTCGGCAAATTCCTTTGTTTAGACGGCCTGAATCTCATTAAGAGTTTGAATCTCGCGCTCTTTGGAAACCGGAAATGTCCGGCCATTCTACCCGATGAAATGATATCACCACTAGATATACTGTACCACCAATTGTCATATGATAAAAGGTGATCTCTTATGTCTCAGTACTGTGATATAAACACTTTGGAAGATGCAAAGCATGAAAGCTTGCTTTTCTAATGTGATTTCCATCTCGACCTATCATGTTTATATAGAACACATTCACGTGACTGTGAAATGGCATGATCCACTGCAGTACATCACTGTTACGGCAATAATTTCATGTGTTTTTATAGACAACATGGCACAGCTGAACACAGTCATAACTTTGCACAGTCCATTTCACACTCATACAATAACTGATCACAGTACAGAGACATGCACTATCACAGTACAGATTGAGACATGCACACGTTTTAAGTAATTTAAATATATAATCATGGAAAATCCAAAACCTTACATTCTACTTTACCTTTTCACAAGCTACTTTACATTTTTCTTCTGAAATTTCATCTGGTTCACCTTGAAATTCTGGTACTAGAATAACAAGTTCAACATTATTAAAGTTATTAAGACACATGCCAACTGAACCAATAAGCTTAAGATTTCTTTTATAGGTTTCTCTAATCATTCTACCATCTCCATGTACAGAAACTAAAATGTGAAGAAATACAAGCACTCCTTACAATCAATATTTTGTGATTCAACTTTCCATGGAAAAGATTCTCCTAGAATTGCTACGACCTAAAAATAACAAAGTTAAAAGAACCAACGAGGTTACGACATTAAGTTATAGACTGTCAGACCATTTTAAAAGGAAGAAAATGAAATTGAATATTAACTCACCTCTTTTAGTTTATTTGAATTCCCTGTTACAAATACTAAAGTCTTACGAGACATCATTAATTTTATGTACAAACCTCTCGATTCTTGAAAACTTTACGATTTCTCTAGGACCACGCGAAATACAACAACACAGGAACCCCAAATCATGAGCTATATGGGGACAGGTAGCCCATTCAGTGTACTGTAAAATTCAAATAAGCCTTGGGGACAGGATATCTTATATATTTGCTTGTTACCTTTTTGGCTCGCTCATTTTCATGAAGGGCGTATATTCGCGAGGGGTTCTAAATTTCAAAAATCGCGAATGCAAAACGAAAAACGAGTAACTTGAAGACCTTGAACAGACTACAAGTTTAGTTTCAGGAAATGTAAATGGCTTTTTACATTTTCCAAAGTAAATAATTGTATGTAAAGCTAGTTGACAACTACTCGTATACTTACTCTCGTACTTCATTGATGAGACTGGTAGCTTCTTCTAGCCATTTGGAGTGAAACCGACTTTAGCCTGCGTAGCTGGCGGTTTAGGGGGGAGGGGGAGAAGAAAGGAAAGGGAGAGGAGAAACCGCGGTTTCTCTTCTCCTCCTCCCCTCCCCCTCTCCCCAATCCCCTTAAACCGCCAGCTACGCAGGCTAAACCGACTTAGAAGCCGGAGAGTCGCCACATGTAATGGAATCCGGAACGATGCTGGACTCTGGATTCCAAGGGGAGGATTCCACATGCTGGATAGGATCGATTCCGGATTCCTTTGTTGTTGTTGTTGTTGTTGTTGTTTTGTTTTGTTTTTAATTTCCCTATTATACAGCCTGGAATTACAACTATTCTTTCTTTTTTACACCGCATTCCATATGCCGTTGTTATACTTGTTTTTCAAAATATTATCCGCACTAAGCACTGGATAAGAATAACGAGTAATTTACTGGGGTTTGGTTCGTTATTGGTCGACTAACCAACTAATACAGCTGTGTATTTTTACGAGTCACGCTGTGTTTTTGCGAGTCTTTTTTTAAGTGTTGTAATTCTTTGAGGATGAATCACTGGATAATAACCGCTGACATCTACTCGAAACTATGAATCCAATATTTCTTCAATAATTTCCGTTAAAAACAATAAAAACAATATTGTCATCAGTACGGTGGTTCATAACCGAGATTTGTCTATCAGACGTTTTTGCTCCCCTCCCCTCCCAACACACGCATGCACTGAAAAACAAAACGGGGGGGTGAACGTAGTATAATGTTGCAAAAAAATTCATACTCCAAATTTGAGGACTTGTAATTGCGTTGTTCCAAACTAGCAACTTTAAAGTTTTTTTAATGTATAACTGTTGGACCTTATTTTTGTTTTGAAATCAGTAAAAAAAATGCAACAACCTTCTTTAATCGTGGCTCACCTACGAATGTCTGGCTTACAGACTAAATGATAAATATCATTAATTATAATTACGTCCAGCAACACTCAACATTCTTATGATATCCATATAAGGTTGTATAAGGCTGTGTGTGTATTTACCGTCAACGAGTGCCGTCAAGCATTCATTCAAAGTCAATTATCCAGCTATTAGTAATAATTAGCTATATTTATATTCTATTCTCATTTTATAGAGGAATTAATGGAATGGTAAAGATATTTAACACAAGTTATTTTTGACTGATAATTTTACATTCATTTGAGAATTAGTTCAAAATTAAATTTAGATTTTCGGACTGAAATAGCCAGCATGGAATGCATCGTGTTTTTGAAGTCTGATATTGGGCTATCTTCTTTGACTTTAGACTACCAAACACTTATAGTCCTATTTTTAATTCAAAGGCATGTGAGATTGGTTCCTTTGAATACGAGAGTGAGTGAAATATAGCCAGATCAATGAGTCAGCAATCTAGAAGAACACTACCTTTGGAAGAAACTCACTTCTAAGAAACTACAAAACGGACTGAATCTCTCGACTGATTTGACCACGGACTGAAAGCTCTTGAACAATGGGTAAGATGACTTTTGACGTACTGTTGATCATGTGTCAGTAAATTTCAAGTAATTTCTACACATTTGGAAACATAAGTTTTTCTGTGATATTTACTATATTTCTCGATGCGGTTCAAAAGTTTCATATAAAAGTATGTTTATACATAAAATCTCGATATCCACCAGAAACAAGTAGAAATTATACAATATGAAATATTTGGCTGATTATTTTCCGAAGATAAACACTCCGCGCGTATGACTTACAACTAATAAAGCTTTCTTTTTCTTTCAGCTCAAAATGACAACAAATTGCTAGTGGTCTGGGTTAGTCTGGGTATCATTGCCATACTGATCATGATAGCTGCCATTATGGCTTATATATTACATCGAAGGGCAAAGTAAGTCATATTACTTCTTTCCATACAAATTAACCCAATAATATTCGGAAGAAGAGAAAGCACTATAAGCATGTTCTGTTTTTAATTCTTAATTCAAAGGCGCAAATTTGCAAAGAAAAAGCATGTCATTTTTGACGCGCGTGCGGCAACTTATGACTCATTAAGGCACTTGTTGGCTTACTTTGCATACTCAATTGTTTTTACTCTCGAAAATCTTGTCCGATTATCGAGCGTAAACAAATTGAGTCTGCAAAGCAAGCTAGGAACGTACTTGTGTGGCATGGGTGGCGTAGGGTGGCATGGGTGCAGGCGTAGTGGTTAAGCCACGCTACCTTTCACCCACTTAGTCCTCAGCGGTCTAGGGTTCGCCTGGTTCGAGCCCCGCCTGTGACCAGATGTGAATTGAGTTTGTTTGATGGTGTTTCTCTCCCTTGCCACGAGGGTTTTTCTCCGGGTTCTCCGGTTTTCCTCCCTCCGTAAAAATCAACATGTGAGTTGAGTTTGTATGCTAAAATAAGTAATGTAGTGGTAGTGTGTGTGTGAGTGACAGCATGCCCACATCAGCCGAATGGCTGCCGATTAGTCAAGCCTGTTCAAACTAATAAAGCATTTCATTTTTAATTTTATTTTTGTGTCCGAACCCGACATGCTACGTACCTGACGCTGCTACATTGCTCTTTATTTGTACCTTACCAAGTAGTACCATACTAGTACCATGCAGTTTTTACTGGCCATTCCTATACCAACGCTATAAAAGCAAAATATGAAGAATAAGAGGAAACAACTTCACGGACCGGTGTTTAGTTGTCCAAGAGCAAATAGTTGAATGAATTGTTGTTTAATGACTTCTAGATTTTGATTGGCTAACGCACTGCTATAAGGTGTGCTAAATCGACGAAGAAAAAATCGCCAGTTTTGTTAATAGTCTTAAAAACAACGACAAAAACAAATGACCAATAAATGAATAATGAATTGATTACAATCCTTTCGTGCTTGGGCGCTAATTATTGGGTACATGCATGTACTATCATGCACACACACACACACACAGGCACTACATTCTATTATTCTATGCATACAACTCTCAGTTAACTAGTTCGCTTTTACTGAGGGACGAAATATCCCTGAAAAACCCGGAGAAAAACCCTCGAAGCAAAGAAGAGAACCGGAAGTGACAACCTCTGGCCACATGTGATGCCCCGTCCGGGAATCGAACCCGGGACCACAGAGGTGACAGACCAGCGCATTTTAATAACCGCTCGGCCACCCTGCTTCCCTACGAACAATCTACAGAGGATGTTTGAAGGAAGACGTGTATCATGTTAAAGGCTGCATGATAGATACACACATACAGTTGTACAGTCGAGCATAATGACGTTTTTGTCCCCTCTCTTTACCAGAGTCCTTTTCGAGTAGCTTTTGTTCGGTAATTAGAACTATTGTGTTTGTATTCTCGAAGGAATATAAAACTTGAATATGAAAGACTCTTGAAAAGGATTCTGGTATAGAGAGGGGACAAAAACGCGTCATCATGCTCAGTCCGGTTCATATCCAGTTTTGGAGATATTTTGTAAATACTACTTCGGCCAATTAGAGTTGAGGAAATGTGGTTACTATAACAACTGTCAGCTTAAATCATTGACGAACACCACATTTATGATACTCAATTTACAAATTCCATGTTTATGCAGTTACCTTATATTCAATCATATTTTTACAATAACCTCAGTTTTGTAAAACTCTCTACCTTGCCTATCCGGCAAATTAGAATACACATGAGTAAGGAATAAATGTTCTCATGTTAATTTGAACTGTTTTGATTTTGCCGCGGCGATTTCATCGCTGCTGAGAATTAAGTAAATTCTGATAACAAATAAAGGCCAAATTAGGATTGAGATAGTTAAAAACTTTATTCTATCACATCGAGCACTGAATAGGCTTCAAAGGGCTTTCAAAGAGAGCCACACAACGAATAGTTTTAGCAAGTTCAATGAAAATATTTATAGCTAACTTTGAATTTATGACCTTTGGCCGTCAGTCTGTCACGGCAACTCATGACTCTTGCAACAATCGAAAATATCGTTAAAACCTACCCAAAAATTCTTGAGCTGCTCCAAAACTTTATCTTTACGATAGCGATTGTCCAAGAATCCAAAATGAATTGATTTTGGCCATCCAAAGAGATCCAAGGACTCGAGATTTACAAGCACAATTCTTGACTGGCAAATAGTTCAGCCGTCCTCAAATTTAAACAAGTCTTGGCCCATTCACTTTTGGGCTGGCACCCAAACAAAACCATCACTGTCTTGTGCAAAAACTCAAATCCTTTCAGAAAATTATGGCAAACATTTCTTTAAAAGCGCGGAAGATAGTAAAACCTTCGAATTAGTGTATAGTGACAACGGTATTTTTATTGCTGAAAGACCCGTAACTTGAACTTGAGCTCGTTAATATGACGTCTTCGAAGCTTTGTCTGACATTGAAAAGACACCACGGGATACCTGCATAATAATAGACTTCACAGCTTGAAAAGTGCTGTGGATATGCATTGCCATTTCAAAGAAATAAGGGAAATTATAGAGACAACTTGATCTTATTTACACACTCCATTTTGTCACGCCAGTCATATCTCCAAAACTGGATATGAACCGGACTGATGCTAGGGGCTTATAAAGAATTTTGAAGTAGAAACACATCATATTTGTATTGAAGCACCAAGTCATATGTTACATTCCATTTTATATAATAATTGGTTCCATTATTCATCTTTAATACACGGGTATCTTTTCTCCTTTTGTTTTGTTTTTGAGTTCGAACATGAGACAAGTGAAAAGTGTCCTTGAAATCGAGTGATGATGATCAGTTTCCTACCTGGTGAAAAAAAAAAAGGTTTCTGATATTATTTATGGTTCACAAACATTCGATTAGCTGAATAGAGGTCAGGTTCCTCCGATCAAATTTCCTTAATTCTGGGTGATTATTTTTCAGAAAAAAACAAAAAGAAAAACTGCGTCGAAGAGAATCAGCAACAATTTTAGAAAATTTCAAGAGCATCGAAGACTTGGCTTGGTCGTATTCTTGTCATGCAAGAAATCAAATACTTGACGACCAACGACCATGGACTTATCTAGAATGTAACGGTCCCATCTACGACGGTGGAGCAAACTCCTTCACTAGACCATGGATTATGGGCGGCAAACGACACAACCCTATTTATGACGACAGTAGTGACAGTTCGACGCTAGGGGAGTGGCCACACCCAAGAACATGGATGCCAGCGGGACCGTCTTTGGACATTGCTTATAGTGATAGTCTTGGTCTACAGGAATGGGACAGAGACTCGGGCACTTGGTCAGCAGTTCAACAATATGGCGTGAATCCACCTGAAAGGCACCCTTCAGTTCGGTCTTCCAGTATCGGCTTTGGTGATAGTCTTCATAGAGAACTGTATAGGTGGGCCAACCAAGGCAGAGTCAAAAATGTCAGTCACTACAGGGTGAATCAAATGGGAGGAAAAAATAGGATGAATGAGATGAATGTGATACAAGAAAGACAAAACATCTCTTTTCCTATGATCACTGTTATAAAACCACACCATATCAATCCATCCAGTAAAGTGGCGGACGTCACGAACTGTAGGACCAATGAAATGAAAAGGATCCCTAAGCAAAATGTTAAAGAGAATGTCCCACCCAAAATGAACCAGAAGAGAATGAGTTTGCGTGATATTCAGATGGAAAGACAGAAAAGATCAGGAACAGGTGATTTTTATTACAAGAATCACAGCATTTTTGAAAACTACAAGAGACGAATACGAGAGGGAGGAGCACCAGAAGTCTTGTATTTTCAATATTAGAGAGGGACGCTGGAAGAAATCGACAGGGACCTCTATTAAGGTGGTTTGACTTTGTTTTTTAGTGAGCGTACCTTCTAAGTTTGAGCCGCTAATACTACGTCGTAAACCATTCAATTGAATAATGGTTATTGTAGCTGACTTAGATAAAGATGAAAGTTTGCTATGAACTAGGTGTGGTTATGATGGGAGTTACCACAGCAACGCAAGGACGCCATCGCGATTTTTAAAAATAGCCTTATTTCTTGTGCCCAGGAAAATTTCAGAAAAATTGCTTGACAGGATTTATCCCTTGATATCTCATTGTACAGTGATTTTAAAGAATTTCTGCAATAGCGTACTGGCGAGAAATCTACGAGTGAAGTTTTTGGGCTCCAAAATAGAGCCAAGGTTCTCCGCAACATACAACACATGCTTGATACTTGCAGGACAATTTCTTATTTTATGGACGTTCTTCGTGTTTTCAAGTGCATTTCGTAAAACATTTTCAGAAGTACTCATTCATTTATTTATTTCTCTCTTTTTAAGGATTATATTTCTCTTCTTGGTTCTGTCTGGTCTTCGATGAAAAAAACGACATATATAAACTCTTTTCATCAGCTTGCTGCTTTCACATTTTGTGTAATTTCAAGATTATTGACTTAGACGAGAACTTACTAGATGGTAATATCAAATGTTCATCGGAACCTTTTCCTTTCATCTAAAGCTGCGATTTCTACAGTTTAAAACACTTAACTAAACGCAGCACGTCATAAAAGTGCAAACAGGTCATTATGAAACATTGACCGCCATGTGCTCTCAACCAGAGGAAAAATTGAAAACTTGTTTTCCAGCTGATGAAAATTCCAACAAGACTGAAAATGACGTCATGCATATGAACATGAAACCCAGCAATGCACAAACCACGGTTGGGTTGCGCAGAACGTGCCTTCTCTGTTACACCTAACCGTCTTTTGCGTTTTTTAGTTTAATCATTAAACTAAAAAACGCAAAAGACGGTTAAGAAAGTTTCCTTGTTTTTTTAAGCAGGAAGCGAAGCAGCAAAATCGATTCCCCGCGGGTTGCGGGGTCTTGCTTTTTTTACCCTTCTTTTGCTGCTTAGTCTGCTTGCTTTACTGTTTATGGTGCTGGACGTCACCCAGCCATGTGGGATATTGGATCACAACTCGAGATACTACGAACATGCTCAGTGAACCTTTTTGAGATTTTACATTAAATAAGTAGTTTTGCCTTATTTCATAGTGAATAAATTATTTTTATACACATATTTGTTTGTAAGGGCTCTTAATTTAATGCCTCGACCCTAAATCAACATAAGTTTTCGTGTTAGGGCCTAGCTATTTTTTTACGGTTTTTTTTTTTTTGGCGTTGAGTTACTTAATATTAAATTTTGTTGTTACATTGTTGTATGGTAAAAAACAAATTTACAATGGCTTTCTGTGGTATGGACTCATATTCACCAATAATAATAATAATAATAATAATAATAATAATAATAATAATAATAATAATAATAATACTAATAATAATAATAATAATAATAATAATAATAATACTAATAATAATAATAATAATAATAATAATAATCTTTATTGAGGATGCCCAACATCATATATATGGTTTACAGAAGGGTCCTCAAAATAAAAAAAGTAAATAATAAAAAAATAAATAATCACAAAATGAACATTTTCGAAAAAACATTTTCGTCAACACATATGGTCAAAATAAGTTATGGACCCACTCGGCTGCGCCTCGTGAGTCCATAACATTTTGACCATGTGTGACGTAAAATGTTGGTAAATAAGAGTCCACACCACGGAAAGCCATTGTAAATGTGTTAATTTGTTGTGATACATCCTCGGGAAAGCAGTAGAAATAAATACCACTGGGAACATACTACTGCTGTTAGAACGTCTTCCATAAATCAAAATTTATTACGGCGGCATTATAAAGGCTATGGTAATTAGACTAGGCGCATTTCGAAAAAACACCTGGCATTTTGGGGTAGAAGCTAGTATTAAACATAACTATTCTAAACTGATTTTTCATGCTGAATGCGAATACGACAGTTACCAAGACGTATTCTGCAATCTTATACGTGTAAATGACGTATTTTGTGAATTGCTATAGTGATTTCATACTGAGCTTTTATCGTGTAATTCCAAACGTTCCCAAACTTAAAAACAATGACCACAGCTGGAAAGAGCATACCAAAATCAGTAAAACTGTGAAGTTTGAAGGATGTAAGTTGAAAAATCAAGGAGATACGAATTGTCAAAAAACACTTCGTAAAAAAATCCAAAAAATTTTGGATGCCGGAAAACACTTGTTGTTATGCAAGAGATACCAACAAATTTCAATTTTTGAAAATTCATCTTCTAGCCTAAAATGCCTTCTGCACTTTTTGCGATCGACTTTTTCAGTTTTGCGCCTAGTGTAAATTTGTCTACATATACTGGATGCTAATTGCATATATGTGCGACCTCGTCAGGTCGACCAATCAGAAGCGAGAGAAGGTTTAGTACTTTAGCACCAAGTTCGAACAGACAACATTCCCAGGGGTATCTTTTCTTGGAGCGAGAAACAAGTGACAGAATACCCTTTGGGTTATCATTGTGAAAGAAGCCCCAATAATAAGCAAAAGCAAAGAAATAGACTGTTGTCCAAGTTCATGCTAGCAGTGCATGGGTCACCAATGAGATCATTACATCTATACTTATCACCACAACACACCAAACAGTGTTTAACAACACCATTATCGGTCCTTGTTTCCCAAGTTGTGTATTTTGTACGACATGAATAAGTACACGCTCGTGTAAACTCGACATTAGTGCCGTTTGATAGTGTGGCTTTGTAGATGGCGCAGTAGTTAAAGGTGCGACCACAGTGAGAGTCAATGGCATCGTGCAGGGAGCCTGCGGAACACTGTCTGGTTTTGGATGAGCATTCCCAACAGTAGAATGCCTCTAGAAACAAGAATGAGACACGTAGTTGTTGCAAGACATGAAAGGGTTGAACAAAGTCAAAGAAAAGTAGAGGACATGCAGAAGAAAGAAATGTATTTATAGGAGATTGTGGGAGGGAATGGGGCTAGGAAAGCACTAAAAGAAAAATTATAAAAAAACCGGTGCAGGACAAAAAAGAAGAAGAAGAAGAAGAAGAAGAAGAAGAAGAAGAAGAAGAAGAAGAAGAAGAAGAAGAAGAAGAAGAAGAAGAAGAAGAAGAAGAAGAAGAAGAAGAAGAAGAAGAAGAAGAAGAAGAAGAAGACGAAGAAGAAGAAGACGACGACGACGACGACGACGACGACGACGACGACGACGACGACGACGACGACGACGACGACGACGACGAACTGAAAAGACAATAAAACTGAAAGCTAGCCAGGGAAAGAGTAAGTCACCTGATAATCCAGTAAAGGTCATCAAACACATTGGCAACCAAATATTCATTATGTACCTCCCTGTGTTTTCTTAAAATAATAGAAATTATTATTAGCAAAAACGTTTAGGCGTTTAGGTGAAATAAATGTTACGAAATGTTCCATTTTCACGTATATGAAATAGGATAACTGAATATTTTCACAGACTTACATTTCAAAAACATCATAAATTCCTTCCCTTTAACGTAGCGAGATTCTTGTTTCACTATTTATTGTTTAGATGGCAGAAGTGTTTTTTTTTTTGAAATCGTAACTTTGCTATACAACTGCTATGAATTTGTCACTGTTTTTCAGTTAATTCATCAATGAATTAACTTATATTCATCATGTAATTGAAAAACCGAGCCAGTTTGTATTTTACATTATTGGTATTCTACTCACCAGTTTGTATTTTACGAGCGATATTTGCTGCGATTGTAATTTGTTTCTTTTCGCATAAAATTCACATTTGAGTCAATGAAGACAACTTTTCTTCCCTGAGGGATTAATTTCGCAAGCTCCTGAGTCGACTCCACAATTCTAGCAGTTCTTTGTCGAGAATAGTTTATGTTTTTCACTTTCAATTTATAGTCCAAAGCGAACGATTCTCCATGTTTTATTTGTTTTGGTTGACTGTAGTCAGGTGCATTGTTAATGAGGTAACGCAAACTATGACAATATCGATAATCTTCACCAAACTAATAATCGTCACGCGTTAATGAAAAATAGTTTGAAAAAATTTGAATTAAACTCTTTAGAATGTACTACTGTAAAAGTTGTCAACTACTATTTGGGGTACTTGTGGTGGCAAATAAACTCAGTGAATTGATGACATGTACACTAAAAACACACAGGTTAACTAAGTATAAAATTTATTCAGGGTTAAATTGGATAATGCTGAGTTCGAACCACGGAGCAGCCCAATAAGTGGGGAGGGAGATTTTGCTTTATTTTATCGATTCTTTTTAAACAATTTGGGTAAGATGTTTTAGAAATTATGAAAATGCTGACAGTTTCGTTCTAACGAGTCTTGCAAAAACTTCTTATAAATTAATTTGATAAGCTACAAATTTGACGAAAAAAGCATGCTATTGTAAACTATAAAACAAATGGAAATAAACAGTTGTTTATATGTGTGTTGTCCGTCCACATCACACAGAACTTTGGATCTGCTTCTTGAATTTCTTGATTTCCCAAAGTTTCTTTTACGATTTTCATTAGTTTCACTAAAAAGAATCGCGATGGCTGTTGTCATCCAAAGAATCAGTTCTCAACTTAGGAATGTGAAGAAATTCAACTGATTATTGAACCGTTCCTGGGTCATCTTTGTTCTCAGCCATGTCTCTAATCGTTGAGCTGCTGAAAACGACCTTTCTCGAGATAAACTGGTTGATGGACTTACAAGGACTAGCTTGGGGGGGGGGGGGGGGGGGGGCTAAAGCCCCCCAGCCCCTCCCTCTCCGCGGCCCCTGACCTAGAACTCGAAGGTCTCCACGTATAATAGTCTGACCGTACTGTTAAAGAGTTAGTCAAGTACTTTATCATGTCCAATATAGATATGATCGGCGATGTACTATACTGGGAGTTTATATCTATTTTGGCGGCTCGACCTTTTTATACTACGGCCTTTTCCACTTCGGGGTAAATGTCTTTCGAATCATTGGTTTTTATTTTCGCTTGTGTTTGACATTTGCTTTCAACTCTTAAAAAATCTTTCTTCAATCCGCTTTGTAGTCTATTAGTCCATGTTAGTCCACAAGGCCAATCTTGCAGGCAGAGCCTTAATAAATTACTATCCATTAGACAATACTGTCTACCATAATAGGTTAGTTGAGTTTTATCATTAATCTTACAGCTAATGCTATATAGTCTTCGCCGTATTCAGCTTTTAACTCGTTGTCATGTCTAGAGGAAGCAATTTACAAATCGAGTTGTTGAAGAGTTGAGGCTCCTCAATTACTATCAAAGGAAACTCAAGTGCAGAGGTTTGTAAGCCTTAAAGCTTAACTGTTCAGTTTTAGAGAGAAAATACTAGATTAGAACAGTATTTGTGAAATCACAATTTCACATTATTTTGATTTACTGTAGGAAATTTTGTATTTGAATTACAATCTAAAAATGCTTATCTACATTCTTTTGTTTAAGTTATTAGCAATTTGTCTTCTTTTTCGCATCAAATCTTCACAAAAATCCACAAGTGTAGCCGCCAACATATTTTCAATTTACTACTCAACTACGGTAACAACAGTTCAGCGAAATAATTACCAATGATCCATTCATCTATATTCGCACAAAAAAATTTTTCGCCTTCAACCAACCTTGGAGACTAAATCATATCTATTTACAATCTGTTATATGCATCGATGTCAGTTCTTTTTGGTCTTCAACATACTTTCAAAAACAAGACTAATGAATCGGGTTGACGCATCCATTGTCATGGAAGCTCATAGTTTGGCCCAAAAATGATATTACTTTGAAGTATAGCTGACAGTGCCGTGCCATTGTATTAGTCTTAAATTAGTCACGAAATCGACCAATATAGCAACAATTTTCTTGACTCATCAAAAGTGTTGGTAAATAACGAAATAGTTTTTTGTACATATTTTTGTACTCTATCGTATATTGTTTTCTTTATTTCTTCTTTATGGTGTACTGGTTGTTCCCTCCTTTCTCAGTCTGCTTTCCTCTCTCTTTCTCTCTCTCTCTATAGCAATTTTTTTTGATGAAAATTTTACCGAGGTTAAATAAAAGAGATCTCTCTCTCTCTCTCTCTCTCTCTCTCTCTCTCTCTCTCTCTCTCTCTCCTTTCTTTCTTTTGTTTCCTTTTTTTAGTATATTTTTCTAGGTTCATCTTTTATTTTTCGTCCAGGAAAAGTCAAAAAAAAAAAAAAAACGCTTTTAAATTGAGTTTTAAATTTCCGCAGATGCACATCAAAGACAAAGGCACCTTAGCCAAGAAGGCCCCTTTTGTACGAACACTCCCCATATATATATTTTCTGTCTCTCTCTACCTTTCTACCCACTTGCTTACACTTACTTACTCGCTTTTTCTTTCTTTCTTTCTTTTTCTTTCTTTCTTTTTCTTTCTTTCTTTCTTTCTTTCTTTCTTTCTTTCTTTCTTTCTTTCTTTCTTTTCTTCTTTCATTATTTCATTTTTACTTACTTTTATTTTATTTTCCCTTAGTTTTACTTTTTCATCTTTCCACCCTATCTTCTGTATGAATATGTTTTTCTTTCTTTATTATTTTTTTCAGTTATTTTTCACGTTCATTACAAATTACGATTCAAAGAACTGATTCAATCACATGACATCTTTGGTTCAGCTCATGGTATGTACACATAAGCACAGCAAGTGATTACACCTCAGATAAGCTTGAATCAAGAATGGAACTCAAGTTTGTAACTTTGTTGGTTCTGTTTATGGTGTTTAAAGGTAAGACTATTAATAGTTGCTAATAAAAGTCATTGAAAAATCATCTAAATGTTAATAGTCACACTCATTAGGTCGCCTCCAGCTTTAACACTAAAAATAATTTTACATGATTTGAAAGTAAAGTAGTTTTCATCAACCCATGAAATAGATACTACATTAATGCATACTTTTAAACTAAATACAATTATCAGCATTATCGGTTTATAATGACAGCTAGCTAAAGAGAAAGTATTAATTATGAAAACCTGCATTAAATTAATCATATGTTGTAAACGTTGATAAATTGCAGTGTCTTCCAGCGTTCATTTGCAGCTATATCAAGTTTTGTTTTTGAGGCTGCTGAGTACGAAATTAAGAAGCGTAAGAGTCCCGCAAAGCGCATCCCATCCCAGCTAGCTCTAGCTTCTTGAGTTTTTACTACTGGTTTGATTTTAAATTTCTTATCTTTTTTAATAATATATAATTAGTTATTATTTTTTGTTATTTTTGTTCAAAAACCAAACAAACAAATAAAAAACTAAAATAATTATTAACTTACTTTTTCATTTTTGTGGCTACAGCCTCGAAGAGGCGACGCCTCTTAGTCATCGGGTTGTAAGTAAGTAAGTAAGAGTGTGCGTAACTCCACAGGAAGCCCAATAATGAACTTCGGAACCAATCATTGATTGACTTTAAACGAGCAGACAATGATCGATAATGATAAACAAAGGACACTTTGAAATAAAATAATTTCGATTCAGTGTTAAAGTAAACAGGAATGAAAAGATATTAAAAGCGAACTACCGCCTCAGTCTGTCAAGAAAACAACAAAAAAAAGGCCTATTGAGTTTACCACCGAATGAATGCCATGCGCCCGACAGATACAAGTTCGTGAAAATTCTCTTCCGTCAATCGACTAATTACTTGAGGCAAAAATTTGCTGTGGAAATTCTTACAATCACGAATTAAAACAAGTACAAATTCATCTTTAAAAGAGTTACATTAAAAATTGTCAAAAAAATAATTTATGCGACGTTTTCCCGTAAATTACGCCACTTGCAGCATAACTTTGCTCACGAGACTTCAAAGCCGTGACCGACAGTGAATGAAAATGCTGCTCTATTTCAAGCCTAAGATTTCCTCTTGATAGCATATCGTTAAAACTAACTAAATAAATGAGATAAGCACTGGTGTTTTGGCTCAATTTTCTATGTAAAGAAATATCTCTATATATCTGTTTTATGTTCCAATCGTCTGTTTGTTTACTAAATTAGAAGTGACTCAACCGATTGTGTTTCGAACACTTTAATGTCGGGCGCGTAGTATAAAGTTGTTTAGTGGCTAGGAAAATTTAATTACATTTTGTTACATTATCTTCTGCGAAAAAATTTATGTTTGGCATTTGTTTGACAGCTACACTTTTATGTTTCTGGAGTTACAGCAAATGGACAATAAAAATATATACACCTATTTCAAAAAAGGTTGTCACCGCTAAGAGCGATAGGTAATAGGTCATTCCAAGACCGCAAAGCACTACTGATTTCTAATTGATTTACATATGAATAGCCAAATATTTGATGGAAGAGTGTAAAGAAAGATTTAGGATGGCTTAATTAAGAAATCAATAGTGCTTTGCGGTCTTGGAATGACCTATTACCTATCGCCTATCGCTCTTAGCGGTGACAACCTTTTTTGAAATAGGTGTATACAAAAAAGCAACCTTACTAGTCATCTAAGCGCTCAGTAGTCTGATGTAAGAAATTACAGTAAATAGCCAGTATTTCAACACTGTATCTCATTAACTTACTGACACTTTTATTTCTATCCCATAAGCAGATAAGGCTGTAGCCACATGCGCTTAATAAGCGCTTATTTTTATCAAATGCTAACTTTTTCAAAACTATTAAAAGTATCGTATGACGTACTTGATTTCTGAAAAACGTTTGGTAAAACTCGAAAAAGGAGCTAAATTTTGTCTTCAGTTATATACTTTATCAACATGCACAAACGTGCATCCATGGGGATTTGCAAGGATAACACAGTTGGTCAGTGTGCGGCCTTCGGTGCGAGAGGTCCCGAGTTCGATCCTCAGTGATCGACTTCATATCCTTGTTTCCGCTTCTTTCCATTCCGTGTAGCTTGAAGTAGCTTTAGATACCCGTAAAACGGAGCACTGATGGAGAGAGGGGAGTAAAATGAGCGCACCGTCGACCTCAGGTTTGTCAGTTGAATTACTGTGAGAGCTATCGACGTTAAATATGGTTGCTTTTACTTTAGTTTACTTTACTTTACTTTACTTTACTTTACTTGCTGCACGCTATTTGCCCAATAAGAGCGCGCGTTAAATTGTAGATATGTTATAACATTATAAGTATTTTCGCCGTTGGAGGAGTATGTGAGATCGATCTCTGTCAAGTCTCTGGCTATACGGCTAATGCTGACGTCTGACTTAAATTTATGTATTTAAATCTCTCTCTAAGATGAACGCTTCTGTAACCAACTAGAAATCACAGATGGTTATAAAAATAAATAAATAAGACTTTATTTTGACAGGGTAGCCCATTCAGCTACTAGGCTGATATCCATAGGGGCCCTGCGTATAAATCAAATAAACTAATTACAAACAATAGAAAATAAACTATATACTAACTAAATCTATGGTAAAATCTAGTTTTATCATATTCTATATCATAATTTGGAGAAGACTTGGGGGTTTATATCTAATAAAAGCAAACTTTTTCTACGTTTTTCCTTCCAACGTCAACGTCTCGTGTTTTGCTAATACCTTACTAGAAGAAGTTTCAAGAAGTATCATGAAAAATCTTTTATCGATCGAGGAACTGAGTGAAATGCCTATAATATTAATACTCATAAAATTATACTCAGAATAGTAACGATCCTAATGAAATGTGGGAAGAATGAAAAAATTTCTTTATAACAGTGATTATATTAAACGTGCTTCAATCAATAACAGAAGAGTAAGACATAGATTAAGCCCTTGGATGACATCTCAAGTTATAGAAGAATTTGATTTAGAGTAGACGGAAATGAACCCGTAAAAAACAAGCTTCAAAATCTGGCTCACAAACCGACTGGAAAAACTAAAAATTACGAGACAGGGTAAATAACAAGATCCTCTCAAATCGAGAATAATAGTGTTAATTCTTATACAATATGGAAAACGATTATGAACCAGCTTATGAATAGAAAGGTGAAAGATACTGATGTCACAGGGCCGTAACCAGCAGTTTTGCTGGGAGGGTGCACATGAAATAGAAATGGACCTATTTCTATGCTTGCTTTATCTAAATACCTTACCTTTTTCCTAACATTTTGCTGCAGTGGGGGAGAGGGGAAAGGAAGTGGACCTGCTACTCAGTGACAGCTAGCATAATTATAGATAAGCAGACCTTTGGCTTCAAATGGGGAGGTACACGTGCACCCTGTGCACCCCCCTTGGTTACGGCCATGTGTCAAAAAAATCAAATTATTTCGAACGAGCAGGGGATTGCTGATATTTTCAACGATGGTTTTACTTCCTACAGGACCTACAATTGTAGCATGGCTTCAAAGTTAGCACAGTAATGCACAATTCTGCGAGTTAATTACTCCAGTCGAAAGTAGATTTCAGACTTATAACTACCTTAAAGTTAGTGGAAAAGCTAGATATAGCTAAAGCATTTGGATTACATGGCATTCCAACAAATCTCTTAAAAATTGCTGGTCCGATTATTGCAGAGTCACTTACCAATTAGTCAATCGCGATACAGGTATATTTTCCCTGATGACTGGAAAATAGTAGCCAAAATTATACCAATTTTCAAAAAAAGATGACAGGCCGCTTTATTATGATTATATTGAAAGTAATAACATCATTTCAACCAACCAACCAACCAACCAATCAACCAATCAACCAATCAACCAACCCACCCACCCACCCACCCACCCACCCACCCACAAACCAACCAACCAACCAACCAACCAACCAACCAACCAACAAACCATGACTGCACTCAATTTACACGAAAAAACTAACCAATGAATAATTGTTGTTACGCAGTAACTTCATCAAAAGAGCTTTGTCCATCCAATTCATGTCTCTTCTACACTGACAATACAAGAATCAAAAGAGTTAATTTAGTAAACCACTACACGACCAAGCTGAACATTTCTAGACTTGACAAAGTGGCGGTCATCGCCACTGACGTAAGAAGAAAACTCCTTATATGGAGTGACAACTATCGTGCTGTTATTGAGATATATAACGTAACCAGTGGAACAGTTAATGAAATCATAAGTAAGAACATTGGACATGTTACTGGTTTAGCTGTGGACTGGGAGTCTGGTTTAATGTATTGGACAGACTTTGACAGAGAGGAGATTTGTGTAGCAACATATGATGGACAGAAAAGGAAGACGCTGATTACAGCCGGTGTTGTAAACCCTCATGGCATTGCTGTAGATCCAAGAAATGGGTAAGGATTCCATTACATGGTCACACTACTGCGGTGTGACTTTCGTTTTTCCAACTTGTGTCGGTCTTGCTGACAAATTGTATCAACTTGGGATTGTTTGTTTGTTTGTTTGCTTGCTTGTTTGTTTGTGGTTGGCTGCATGGTTTCTTGGTTACATTTTTGTCGGCAGTCTAACCATCTTTCACAATTAAGATTGCGGGAAGAAGCATTTTATTGCGACGTTTCGGCGTCCTCCTGACACCATCATCAGGCCAAATACTTTACAAATGACAAACTAGAAGTTTAGTTTTAATTTGTCTAGTTTGGCACTTGTAAAGTATTTTGGCCTGATGACGGTGTCAGGAGGACGCCGAAACGTCGCAATAAAATGCTTCTTCCCGCAATCTTAATTGTGAAATCTATTTGTCGTGTTTGATAAGAAGTCTAATTAATATCCTATTTAATTTCCTTCTATGCTCACAGTCTACCATGCGTGTTCAGTATATGTAGAATTTGTAAAGCGCTAGAGCAGATTTTGGATAGGCCTATATAAATGTTCATTATTATTATTATTTATTATTATTATTATACCACTAGAGATGAGGTATAAAGAGAAGGAATCGCGCGCATTTAGGTCTTTGGACAATCATATGCTCTGTTTGATGCTAATTTTAGAGTGAATTTATTGGTTGAGAGCGCCGGAGCTTCCGCATTGCCTCAAGATCACGTTTGTCGATGAGAAAGAGTTTTTAAAAACTTGAGAAAAAGGGCAAATAGAGTACAAAAAAATTTCGAAAATGGTCTTGGTTAAGTCGAACTAGTTTGGAAGAAGCTCTAAAAATAGCATCAAACGAGGCATATGATTGGTCACGGGGATTCCGTCTCTAACCTCATTTTCTCTTGATCATACATATTTTCTTTAGAATAATGTTTTGGACAGACTGGGGATCTAGACCAAGAATCCAAAGAGCTACCGTATCAGGACACAACCAGAAAACAATTGTCAATTTACGCCCTCTCAGTCAAAGATGGCCGCATGGTCTAACCATTGATTTTCCAGCAAACCGTCTCTACTGGATCGATAGCTATGATAACGTCATTATGTCCGTCAATTTTAATGGCAAAGACATGTTTAAACACAGGACATTTAGCAACATACACGTATTTAGTCTAGACATGGATGGTGACAGACTTTACTTCAGTGATTCTTTTAGTAAAACTATACGAAGTGTAGATAAGCACAGTGGACTTGGTGTTGGTCGACGGTACGACGTTAACTCAGGGAGTGCGGGACTCACAGTGTATGATCAGTCTCGACAACCACAAGGTTAGTAGTGCCGTTCTCCACAATACAGCAGTTTTATAATTACGGCCTATGAATGTGAAACGGATAACGCCGTGTCGTTGGATATTTTTCGTTTGTTTGTTGTGGTTAACATTTTTGATCCCTATATACACTCAACTATCTCGAAGCTCCAGCTGGGAGTAGAGCTCTTATATACCTAATATTTCTACCTGTTTAGGAATGAAACACTGTGTTCACGATAGTCACAACTGTCAGTTTCTCTGTCTACTGACTACCAATGGTTCACAATGCGCATGCCCAGACGGACAAGTTTTAAAGAATGACGGGAAGTCTTGTCAAGGTATATAAGCTTAGCATTTCCTCCCTGTGCTTAACCGTACTTTTTAAGTAATTTCATTTGGTTTCGGAACGCGAAAATATTTCGAATAATAAATTCAGACATGTCTACAGGGGGCAGGGGGTTGGGGCCAGCTGAGTAAGAGATCTCACAGTCACAACCTCTAAAGTTAAATATTTTGCATACAAAGCTCTCCTTTCCTTTTATATTTTAGAGCAAATACACGTAATAGTCACTTCAAATCGATTATATTCCATCCAGCAAATTAAAAAAAATAGGCACTTATTAAGCGCATGTGGCTACAGCCTTATCTGCTTATGGGATAGAAAGAAAAGCGTCAGTAAGGAGCTGTTTATATGGAGGCGAGCCAGCCCGGTAAGCGGGCTGAATTCTTTTGTTTTCTTTTCCCTGGGGGCCACAAAACAAAAGAAGTAGGCCCGCTTACCGGGCTGACTCGCGTCCATATAAACAGCCCCTAAGTTAATGAGATACAGTGTTGAAATACTGGCTATTTGCTGTAATTTCTTACATCTAGTCTCCTTCGCAGCCGTTTTTAGTCTCGTCACGCCAGGCGCGTGACGAGACTAATAAAACTTGAAAAAAGATAAAGATAAACTTTATCCCAAACAAAACACCAGTAAGGTATATAAGGAATACAAACAAAATTGAATCTAAAATAAAAGACACTATGCAATAAAACTATTGACAGTTACATTTGTCATACAATAATTGAATATTATAACAATATTTAGCAAAAATACCTCATACAGTGTCATCATTCATTGATAACAAGTATAGGAATAAATGTTCACTTGAATGACACTTACAGAACCTTTCATTTCAATGATTGTATGCAAATGCCAAATGAAAGCTGTGATAAATAATTCGTGTTGTAAATAAATAATTTTTGACTTACTTCGACAACTCGATTCAGCTGAAGTTGAAGCTCGAAGCTCATAAACCATGAGGCTGAATCGGTAAATTATCGGTAAAGCACGACGAACTACGAAGCTGTTCCGAGTGATATCGAAATTCTTTTCTTTCAAAGCTGATTGGTTACGAAAATTGTCGTTTGTTTCCGAAGTGTACTATTGGGTTTCCTGTGGTGTTACGCTTTTTGTGGACACCCTTACAACCCGATGACTAAGTGGCTTCGCCTCTTCGAGGCTGTAGCCACAATAAAAAAACTGCTTGAGCCTTTCTTATTTACTTGGAAAATTACCACTCTGCAGTGATTTATGGATGTTATTCCGTGTATTCTTATTCCGAAATCGAATTCACCATGCATTAGTAAACTTAACTGTAGCCCAATACAACGGTGAGCATTTCCACAACCGAGATCCCTAGGAAAGCTACAATTGAGCATGTCTACATGCAACCGAGACCCAAAGGAAAGCTACAATTGTTTTGTTTTTACTCTTGTATTTGCCATCTTGACAGGGTTTTTATAACTTGTGTATCAAAATTGAAACGTTGTTTTTCTCATTTCGATTCAGGTACTGAAAAGTTTCTTATCTTCACTGAATCCTCATTGCACAAAATCTGCCGCATTCCAGTAGATAACGGCTCACAACCCATAATGCAACGAATAGCAGGCCCTTTCTATACCAGACTCCAAGCTATCGATTTCGATCCAGTTGAAGAACGAGTCTACTGGACTGACTTGACCCAAAGAGCTATTTATCGGTCTTTTATCAATGGTTCCAATCAACAAAGAATCATGGGTAGATTACACACACCGAGTAGCCTGGCAGTGGACTGGGCCGCAGGGAACCTATATTGGGCTGACAAAAACGCCAATAAGATTGAAGTATCGAAGCTGGACGGGAAATATCGAAAGACGCTAATCTATAAAAGACTCAAGCGGCCAACAGATATTGTTCTAGACCTAAAGAAAGGGTATGAAGATAAGTAACCTTCAGGATAATATATTTTGACAATCGAAAAAGTCGAGAAAATTCTATGACGATGGTAACAGGGGAATTAATGAGTAGTAAACTGTGTAGGGAGGATGACATGCTTGGACCATGTCTAGAAGATCAAGGCGCTATTTTTAACTTTCCTGAGTTTTCAATTTATCTATAGTAAATACAAAACGCTACTCGACGGCGCCAGGGTTTCGGCGTTGTATTTACTATAAATATTATCCCACAGTCTCCTTTGCGGCTTCGAGTTTTGAATTTCTAACAACCGTTAGCGACAAACAGCAAAAAGTGACTTTGATTTTGATTTTATATTTTACTCTAATCTTTAAATCAATACAACAAACATATAAAGAACGAATCTCTTAAAGACAGGAAATACAAATATCTTCACTTAAGTGTACAAACGGCCGAGAAGAGACGGCTAAAGTTTGGCGTTTGCCGTTTACCGTTAACGTCAATCTTAAGGTCTCTTTTGTTGATTTTTCTCGGATAGAAGATTTCGGCTTACAAATAATCCCTCTATCCAATTGGTGTCGTAGGTTAATGTTCTTAGGTGATAGCGACAAATCAGTGTCTATCACGTTCTTTTTAGTAAGCTGGCTATTTTTTCAAATGTCCCATTTCCCGGTGACGTATCAGTCATCTTCAAGCTTCAGATGTTATCCATTGATGCATTACAAGACGGAAGAGCACAAATCACTAAACGTTTTGTATATTTAACGACGTCAATTTCTCGCTTATTGCTCACGAATCTCTAATTCAGTCTTCGCGTTTTACAAGTTTTGCGCAACGAGAGATTTCATATAGCCTGCGTAGCTAACATGCAGTATAACGGTGTTTTTCTTTTCTCAGACTTCTGTACTGGAGTACACATAGTTATAGCTTCTGGACAAACCCTAAAATAGAACAGGCAGACATGAGTGGTGAAAATAGAAAAGTAATAACATTCCTACCTCAATCATCTTGGCCAACCGGTTTGGTAATCGACGGAAACCGGCTTTACTGGCTTGACGAGTATTTTCAAGTCCTACAATACGTTAATCGGGACAATCCACACATTACTGTAACGATCCACCTTACAAGTGAGATCAACAAACTTGTTGCTATGACATCAGTGGGTGGCACTTTGTACTTACTGGATAAAGGACAGCGAAACTCAAGAAACGGTGCTGTCTTGGAAATAAATAAGAACACTGGAAAGATAGTCAAGAGACTTGCCTGGTATCTTGAAAGACCTAAAGATATCTGTGCTGTTGATCGCAGTGCCACAATAGCAAATGGTAAGTCAGCACACTGCACGCGTGCGCGTTTTCTATCTCTTCAATAATATGATAGTACAAATGGGATCATTAAAAATAGAATGTTAATACATTGTTAATACATTAGCACAGCATTGACAAGGAGTAAACTACAGGAGTAAACGGAGTGTTTTGTGTATCTGTGTGTGCCCTGAACCATAAATAGTAGCAATCCCAGCAATTTATTTCATAAATTTTACATTTTCTTCCCATTACAGTCGCTCAGTCCTGTACACACAATAACAGCTGCTCTCATTTATGCCTTTTGAGTCCCACTGGAGCCAAGTGCGCATGTCCAAACGAAATGACCTTAAAGGATGATGGGAATACTTGTAAGTCTTGTGAATTACACTAGAGTGATTTTACTCAACCTGTGAAAGTGAAACTAGTAATGTCAAATAGACACAAATAATGTTCGTATTTTGTTTGACTGACGACTTCAGTGCTCGTGAAAATACGCCACAGTACCCAGTAATGATGTATCATTCCATGACATTATTTAAAAAAATGTCATCGACGATTTTTGTGGCTTACTGCCTCGAAGAGGCGAAGCCACTTAGTCATCGTATTGTAAGTCCGTCCGTGCGTAACTCCACAGGAAGCCCCAAAAATAAACTTTGTATATTCTTCCTCAGTCCCTCCCATAGATTTTTGTTATTCTTATATATTTTGTAGACCAAAGGTACTTTAGAAAATTTGATGTCTTTTGAAAGTTTAGATCATTTTTTCGAGATATTTAGTAGTAAATAATGTCTATGGCGTAATCTTGACGTCACAACGATATACTTGATTTCAATCAACTTGATAGTTTTGGAAAGTTTAATCCTTGCCTAGCTTGTAGTAGAAATATCCAGTCTATTGAATGCTTGGAGTAATAGTTCTAGCCGTTTAATAGTTGGTTCACCTTACGTGAAAGTACTCTAATCAGTTACACTACATTTTGTGGTCACAGGTGTGTCTGCAATCTGATCCGATTGTCCTTACACAAGTACGACTATAATATGATGATACTGTGCCAAACAGACTTAATTATACAATAATGAAATAGCGAGAAGCACAGCTGTTGTTCATGTCGACTTGAATTTTCCATTTGAATATTTCCATCCTCCTCTGATAATCGTCTATAGCAATGTAAGTGAATTCAATTCACTTAGTGCTTCTCGTTATTTTATTTGTATTTCAGCTATACTTCCGCATCAACATATTAGACTTTATTACATATTAAAGTTGCATTCCATTATATTTCAGAATTGTGCAAACATTTCGTTCGCTCAACTTCTCCCTTGTCTGTTCCGTAGTTTCAATTCATAAATTCTTTTTCTTTCAGGCTACGTAAAGGAGTTTCTCATGTATGCAGACGCTGGCAGTTTTAGTTATCGTGGTATATACAAACTACCTCTGGATGACCCTTCAAGCCCACCAACCAAACTACCTCTGTCAGGGATCTACAAACCGACAGCAATCGACTTTGACCCCTTGGAGAACTACGTCTATTGGACAGATGTACATGATCGGTCCATATCACGGGCTCAGCTTGATGGACGAAAAAGGACGAATATTGTAACATTTAATTTAACAAAGCCTCAGGGCCTTGCCGTGGATTTGATTGGCCGGAATCTCTACTGGACGGATATGGATAGGAATGTCATCGAGGTTTCGAGACTAAACGGTTTGTATAGGAAGGTTCTTATAGAGAACGTTGTTCAACCCAAAGCCATCGTACTTGATGGAAAAAGAGGGTAAGCTTCATCATTCGCTGCCGTTTTAAAAGGAAAGTCGATATTTCCAACACTGTGATAATCATAAAACTTCGAAAATACGTTTGTTGTCCAAAACTTGCACTTTCAAGTCAACTTACCAAGTGGTTTTGTTTTTCAAAGATGGCATGCAATTTTGATAAAGTCATTTGCAAAATTCATAAAATCTAGCATTGTATGTAGAAAACTAGTGTGCAATTCACAGTGTAGAATTCAGCCAATCACATCGCGCGTAAGACATTACTATTATGTGATGTGTGATATAAAATAGCATGCGTAGCAAACTTTACTTTTAATAAAAAGAGAGAAAGCTGGTTGTTTGGAGTACCTAGGTACTCTCCCTTTCCCTTGAAGAAGCGCTTGCTACACAAGCTAGAAATAAGATAAATCGTAAATTCGTAATCCTTAATCAGTTATATTTACATTGGTTCGGTTTTCTTTGTTCTTCGCAGTTGAATATACGGCATAACCCCTGCTTTGGATAAAGAGCTAATTTTAATGCAAGGAGAATATATATTAGTATGCAAGGGGAGTATGACGTATTCCCCTTGCATATTAATGAACGTATATTCCCCTCACATTGAAATTGCCAATCAGGGAACTGAAGTCTTTACATGTCCCAATTAGAGGACTACACCTGGCATGGTTAGAAACAGAATACAAAGATGATAACCAATCCATATGACCTAAACACGCTCTTACACGTGTGGGATGTATTTGGTGCACTCGTATGGTTTACTGCGCATGTTTCTGACATGAACTGCCATAATTCAACAGCATAAATTTCTCTGTTTTAGACATTAATGAAATTTGTATTTTCGAAAACCTCACCAATGTAAAAATAAGTCATTTATCGGCCTTCAGCTCGTGGTTATGTGATATCGGGCTGCGCCCTCGGTGAATATATCACATAACCCCTCGCTTCAGGCCGACAACCTCACTCATTAGTCATGATTGTCTGTCCTTATTATCTTGACCTAGTTATATGTATTGGTCATCATGGGGACACTATGCTAAGATAGAACGTGCCAATATGGATGGTACTAACAGGACAACAATTGTAACACTCGACGATTTAAGCAGTTTTTTTCCTCCTTCTCCTAACGGCCTGGCACTAGACCACGACTCAAACCTGCTTTACTGGATTGACGAGTTACGTGGACAGCTTCATTTCATGAGCTTGACAAAAGGAAATAACAAACACGAGACCTTTTTTCCTTCGTCCGACAAACATTTGATGAGGCCATTTGGATTGGCTTTAAGTAAGAATACTATCTATTGGTCCGAGCAAATCAAATTTCCCGGCATATATAAGGCAATTAAATGGGTTCCAAATAGCGTGAAGAAGATTGTCGACACCTCATCGTCACCTCGTGATGTACATGTCTACCACAATGCAACATTTGTACCAGGTAGTATGCTATATATACTGTCATGTATTGTTGAAGTGCATAGTACATTTAACAAGTGAGCTACGCTGATCCCAAAAATATTTAGGGAATAATATTCAATCGAGGACCCAATCAAGCAAACGTTAGTGGGAGATTGATACTAGAACGGTCTTTCATCTTTGCTGAAACGAGCAACGAAAGAGACCACCAATATCGTGTTCAGGCATATTTTTTTTCATGTTTCCATTTCCTTCAAACAACATTACTTACATCAAGCCAGGCGGATAAAATGAGCAGACCAAGGGACGTAGTTTTAGGTATAGAAACGGCAAGGTAAAGCACTGAACATGATTCTTTTCTAGCGGCTTTCATGTGTTCATGATTAAATTAAAATCGTGTTCATTGCCGCTATTGACTGACTTGAGAGCTGTTAATTTGACTTTCTGAAAAAAAACAAAACGTTTGTTTTTACGTTCACATGCTTAAGACAGACCAAACCGTTCAGCTTACTAGCTAGGAGTCAGTTGTTCTCTGTTCATCATTTTCTCTTCATCAAACGCAATACATTGATAAAGTAATAATTCTAGAATAAAGATTAACGCAAATATCCGACATTTCGGAGTCATCTTGGCTCCATTATCAAGAAGTTTTAATGAACTATTTTTGCTTGTACATCAATTACAATCAATTCCAATCAGACGAGAATAGTGTCCTATGATGTGACCTTTCTGTTTACGAATGTACCCGCTCTGGACGAGACCATTGAAATACTTGCCAGCAAAGCCTTCAGTAACAACTGGTTCAATAAAACTCACGGCCTAAACCTCACCAAGTCAGACCGGCCTAGATCAGTTATTTCAGTACAACGGCGAGCTGTATGAACAGAAAGACGGAGTGGGTATGGGGTTCCCGTTGGGCCCTTTCATGGCCAACGCCTTTTTGTGTCACGTGGAAGAGCAGCTAGATCTGCCTGACTTCTACAGACGATATGTTGATGACGCGCTTACTACAATGCAGTGTGAATCAGCCGCTTCTGCCTTCCTTGTCGAGTTAAACAGTTTTCATCCATCTCTACATTTCACTATGGAAATTGCGACCAGTAGCAAACTCCCCTTTTCTTGGCATGCTTTTGGAGAAAAATGGTTCTCTAATTACCACAAGTGAATATTGGAAACCAACCGATAAAGGGTTATTGTTACACTACCAGAGCCACGTTGATCAACGCTACAAGACTGGATTAGTTAAGACCATGCTAAACAGAGCTTATCATTTGTCGTCAAGTTGGAACTTAATAGAGAGCTTAAGCAACGAAGACGGCAACGAGGACGACGACGGCATAAGACAATGGCCTTAATTACAAAATACAATAAACGCACGTGCAAATGAGCAGGGCTGTAAGGAAATCAACCGTATTCTGCAAAACTACAACGTGAAAAGTCCAGATTTCACGCTCTGTAGAGAACGGGAACTTGAGGACGCAAACCACTTTATTTTCCGTTCACCCAGAAATTCTCTCTTTCATTTTCTTTCATTTCAAAACTCTGGTCTGAATGGCAATTCAAATTAAATAAGCGAAAAAAATTGCAGTAAATATTGCGCTTGAATACGTTTTGACGTCCCGTTTTCCCTGCCGTCGTCGTCGTGGTTGCTTAAAGTCCCTATTTTTGGATGAGTGTGAACAACTCAAACGCACATTCAAATTTTGTCAACTCGGTTGTAAGACAATCAGATGATGAGAATATACCATCACAACAACATGAAAAAAACCGTCCGAATCGTTCTGCCCTACAAAGATCAGAAGTTGGCGAATGCAGTCTGTATAAGACTTAAAGACCTAAGTGTAAAAATTGGAAATGCTGAAATTTGTCCAGTTTTTATAAGTGCCAAGATCGGAAACGACCTAAAGTCCCGCGAAAGCAAGCCAGAGGTTGTCGGTAACCAAGGTGTAGTTTATCAGTTGAAATGTGATCTATGCGATATATGTGCATCTATGCGATATAGATTACATTGGTTACACGACACGACATCTACACCAACGCGTGGAAGAGCACAAGTCCCAAGCATCAGCGACTGGGCGTCACATGAAAACGGAACACAACCTCACAAAACCAGACATTAAACCATCTTTCAAGATCCTAAAAAGATGCAAATCGAAATTTGATTGTATGTCTTATATATGAGATGCTATTAATCTGTGACTGCTATCCTGCACTGAACACACAGTCTGACTCTGTTCGTGCCAAAGTCCGGCTTTGTTTGACTTTGTTTTGTCTGTGACATGCTTATTGTAATTTATTGTAATTTGATGTACAAAATAGTTCATTAAAACTCCTTGATAATGGATAACGGATATTTGCGTTAATCTTTATTCTAGATTCATTTTCTAAATCTTTGTTATTCAAAGTGATAATTATCATGTTATCTTGTCTAGCTTCTCATTCCTGTACAATGAACAATGGTTGGTGTACACATTTGTGTCTGATCAATCCTGTGGGCTATCAGTGCGCATGCCCAACTACTCCTACTGCTGGACGACGTTGTCTAACCAGACCCGTTCCTCCTACTACCATTACTCCGACTTCAAAAACAACAATAACAACAACATTGAAGACGACAACAGTTTCAACGACGACTACAACAACCAGCATTAGAAAAACAGTAGAAAATCCCACTACTGTACCACAACTTCCGACAACAACAACAACAAGTAAGCAGAGCGTTAGGACAAATATACCCAAAATAGCATCAATTACAACCAGATCAACAGCAAAAGCAAGAACAACGAAAACAACAAATGAGCCAACAACAGCAGAAAGGACACTATCTGCTCAAACAACAACTACTCATACTACTACAACACATTCAACAACAATAACACCTACGAATAGGACGCCTATTAGACCAGTACCCAGTCACTGTTATCCCAATCCCTGTTACAACAACAGCCAGTGTCAAGAGGCAAGCAACGGGTTTAGATGTCGCTGCCATGAAGACTACGCATCAAGACTATGCGATGTGTATATTGGTACGTGTATTTTACTGAACAGAATACGGGGGAAAGGGAAGAGAGGAAAGAAAAAGAATGCTTAATAGTGCAATTATATGGTTTATGTTGGAACTTGTGATAACATGCACTGATTTCTAATTTCTTATCATAAGGAAAAGAGAAGATTGTTGTAACATTTCAAATGAAAGCAGAGGTTAGTCAGGAACCACTCTTACACTTATGTTATATATTATTTACACTTTCCACTTTCAAATGCTTTCTCTCGTGATTTCAGAGTTGGAACATGTCAAGCTTTATATCAACTATGGTGGATGTCTTAAATTACTACTGCTCAAGAGATAACTGTACATTTTCAAACAAGTAGGTACTCAATAGGTCTCAGAAGAAAAACGATTTTTTTCACATATACAGTCCCGATTTACAAGAAACCGTTTTTATGGTAAGACATCCCTAAATTTTGGCATCTGGATCTAGATTATTCATATATTAGAGATTTGTGGTAATGTTCAAGGTACTACTGATAAAGTTTGCATTTCTTTGTCATAGTCCGAATTCGTCGACAGTTAATAACCTATACCTGGAAAATAAAAAAAATCACGTCTGTCACGCAAGCAACATATAGCTATTTCAAACGAAGTTGACGGGGTGAATGGCGATGGGTGATCGGTGATTGCACGACCGAAAGGAACTGTGGTCACACTATTAGACTGCTATCTGGCGCGGAGATATGAATAGTCTATCGTCCACTTTATTCAATAAGGTCTTTACGGTATGGTACCGGCATTTCTTGGGTATTTAATCAAACTTAGTTCTGCAGTTATCCAAGCTTGACTGCCATTGCTATTCAGAACGACTTTCAAGCATCTTCGTCCATTCCATATTTGGATCTGGATAAAGAAAAGAAAACTCTTAGGATGTCAAAAAGAGATCTCTCGCTAACAATTTCCTTTCGCTCTTATTTAGACGATATCGCCGTAGTTCCACCACAGTATTTCAACGAAGTGACATACTTGTTATAGGTGAACCAAGACCCGTCCAAGATGGCATTGATGTCCAAACTGTTGTCCTTCAACCTATTGTTGACAGTCAACCTGGCCGTCGAAAACCTATACCGGGATCCCTGTTGTGTTCTATTATCACCGAAGCCAAGTCCTCCCTGTTAAAAAGTTTTAAGATTATAGCTGTGAATGGACAAAAAGAGCCAAGATGTCGAGACATTGGAGTGACTGGATCAAGTAAGGGAAATCGTCGACAGGGTTTTTCTGGTGCCCTTTCGGGATCGCTGGCTGGTGGTATCCTTGCTGCTGCTTTTCTACTGTGCTTGGTTTTCATGGTATTGTACTTTTACAGGTAAGCAAATGTCTACATTAGGCATATCAGGTTCCAAGTTGAAGTTATTCAATAAATGTATTCTGTTGTTTTGATTTTGTTTACGATAGAAAATGTAATTTGAGTAATTGCAAGAGAACATAAATAAGAGAGGTAAACTTGTTAATGCAAGGGGCGCGCGCCGTGATGATTCCCATCTGTGCTATTTTTAGTAACCGGATGCAGTTTAATTTTCGTCTTACCCTACTACCATGCGTCGAAAAATTGAATGAGTGGAATTTCGCGATTTGAGCTTCATAAAATAACACAATCGATACCAAATATATTCTAGATTCCACGAAAAAGTCATCTGATGTCCAATTAATAGTTTACCTCAAAAATTATAAAAACAAACAAGTTTTTCTCATCTAAATGAGCGAAAATTTTTGAATAAACCTAAGCACGCGCTCGATGACGTGTAGCGCGCGCATTTCCGCTAAAATTTCTTTCAAAAACACAACAAAATCCACGACGTTTTTGCCTTGTTTCTCATCAAAATCGTTCCTTTGTAATCAGAACGTACACACTTTTGATGGTAGATAATATGAAAAACAGCAGTTTTAAGATAACTTTGATTTTAACGCTGTTTTTGAAAACTCAAATTTGCACTAAACGGTTCTCTTAGTCCGGAAGTGTCAAATTATGACGCACGGGAGGAGAGTAAGACGAAAATTAAACTGCATCCGGTTACTAAAAATAGCACAGATGGGAATCATCACGGCGCGCGCCCCATTAAGGACGTTCGCGGGCATTGTTCACGCGCACTTTTACTGCGCACGCTAGCGCGCGCTACCTCGATAAATCCAAGATGGCGGCCTAAAAGAAATTTTTTTCCGTAACGACTTTTTCGATATTTTTTTAATGGAAAGTATTCAAAAAAGTAAAAAAAAGTAAAAAAAAGTAATTTTACCGAGGAAAAAAAAGCAAAAGCATCGCTCATGACTGCCAATTCGAATTAAAAACAATAGTTATTTGTTAAGTATTTACAAATATTTTCACATAATATTATTCCATGGGTTATCACGTGGTCGTGTAAATAAACATTGAGCAATCCATTTAGATTTTCCACAATAAAATGACTTCTATGCTCGACTCATATAGATTGGCGCGCAAGCGTTCTTCTACGAGAAAGTGGGTGCACTTTGATGTCACCTCACTCCTCAACGAATACGGTGACCCCCATTTTTTATTTGCTATTTGATCTTCTACATGATGACATTATCTCACCATGCAAAGTATGAAGGAAAAAACATGGTAAACTTTTTTTCCCGCGAACGTCCTTAACAAGTTTCCCTCTCTTATTTATGCTCTCTTGGTAATTGTCATTGTTTGGCACAGACGTGGTATGGCTTGCATCTCCAAAACTTATTACATATCCTACTCGTCTCGGTTTACTTCAATCTCGAACCCAGCGCCTGCGTTCCTCTTGGTCAGTACCGAGGAACGAAAGACTCTGGGGTAATCGATTTTTTATTGAATTTTGATTGGTCAATCAAGACAATAGAAAACAACATGCGGTCGGTAACACAGGACTCCCACAACATTTGATTTATTTTGATTTGATTTCACTTCATTTTACTTCATTTTTAAATTATAAACAATAAAACTAAATATAGCACAACAACAAAAAATTATGAAGATATTGTGTACAAGTTACATACAACAATTAACTGAATACCTCTGCCTATAGTTGTTTTTCTTTCGCTTTGTACAAATTCCACATAATTTTCTTTCTTTTTTATAGCGATGACTATTTCTGAACAATAGAAAATTGAAATAGCTGTTCCAGCTTGAATTATTGTTCACTGCGATCCTTTTGGCTATTCTGTAAGCAGGAAGACTTTATTTCTGAGTGCAGTCTGAGTGCAGTCAATTTTTGGTAAGCCTACAGGTGAAACATATTTGAACTGGAATCGATGAATACCTTTTCGTCTGTATTTGTTATGCGTTTTCATGGCCAACTTAGACTGTCATCAATGCTGAAAAAAAAATTAGAGAAAAAACTTAGAGTCATCTCAATAACCTTTTGAGTCGATGGACTATTGCCAAGCAGTCCAGCCGGCTTTGATTAGATTACAGAAAAATACATGGCAAGAACTTACCGCTGCTATGCTTTAGGCTGAAAAAGGATGAAAATATATTAAAGCCACGTCAACGGACCAAACGGTAGCCTTCTTTGCAGACTCAGACCCAGGCTAACTAAATAAGAGAAGAAAGCAAAGTGAGGCGTCCTTCGTCTCCACTACTGAAGCCGACACTTGCCGACACCTGAAATAAAAAATGCCATCAAAAATAGAAAAAGTTACCTTGAAACTCTTGAGAAAAACTACAAAATATTTTAGACATTGACTGACGGCAAAGTAAATCAATAGACCACTTCACGCTGTCGGCCGCCATTTTGAATTGGGACAAACACGCCAGAATTATTAGAAATTCACATCACTTTGACTTCCAGTAACTCCGCTCTTTTTTGATGGATTTTCGAAACTTGGCACTTTTTGAAAAGGTAGCGTCGATCTTTTTTAGGTCTCTTACTGTGGTGAAAATTAGAAAGTTATTTTTTGAGAAAAAAGAATTTTTGTTTTCCAAATTAAAACATTCGGCGCGCGAATTTTCGAAATTATTAGAACCATTCGTGAAAAACAGGGTGTCTCAAAAAACTTAGTTAAAACACTTGCATTGCTTTTATTTTCAGTCTTACAACTGGTGTCTATAGCTGCTGTTTATTAAGGTTTAAATTTTGAAAATCCATCAGAAAAGAGCGGAGTTACGGGAAGTGGCAAAGTGATGGGAATTTCTAATAATTCAGGCGTGTTTGTCCCAATTCAAAATGGCGGCCGACAGCGTGAAGTGGTCTATAAACGTGTACTTACAAACAGTGTAGTGATCCTGGTCAATGAGCTGAGTTGGCTTTGCTGTCTTTTCGTCGACTTCGCTCGCCCGTTTTTCGTCTTTTCCAGCTTTGAATTTGATATTGATAAACCATTGGCACTTTCTTCATCGACAATGCAATAGCAAATTTACCTAAGAAGCGATATTTCTTCGAAAAAGTCACTAAATATCCACGAAACACCTTTGTATTTCTAATTTCTAGCTCTGTCGACAGTAGACTTCAATTATTTTGTCGTCATTTCTGGAGCATGCGCATTTGACTCGCAAACCGGAACCCCAGAAATCTGGGGAAAACAAATCGATTCCCCCAGAGCTTTGGCCGGGGTCGCGTCCGCCGACCAGACGCTGGCAAAACTCTGGGCTCGAGATTGGGTTTACTTTGTTCTCCAAGAGTCTAGGTCGGGGATAACAAGTTTACTGAATTTACTAGTTATCAAACCTCACTGAGAGAGAGAGAGAGAGAGAGAAAGAAAGAATGCCACCTTCCCACTCATTCAACAACTACATAGTCTTTCAGCCATTAAACTTTTCGATACCAACAAAAAACTGTTATTATCATTTTAATTTGAGAACTGAGGAATTCATATATAACGAACAGCCAGGAAGTTGGGTTATGTTCGAATTCTTTACCACATTTGTACAAATTTGTATGTCTTCTAGAAAGCGTAAGCAACGTCATCATCTATTGGAAGAAACCGTGAATGGACAAAATGTGACTTTTAACAACCCTGGATATCTAGAGGACCCAATCGACATGGACACGCCCTTGTCAAGCCCTGAGGTTAATACCGACATGAAAGACGGGATCGCGCAAACCGAACATGGTGATCAGTTATTCTTAAAAGACGTTGGAGGAACCGGTAACCCTATGTTTTTTAGAGTTGAGGAAAACGTTTCCAAGCCAGACGAAACTCAACACGTCACACCCAAAAACCATAAAGCTGAAGTAATAGAAAAGCTTAAGGAGGACGTCGATATTCAAAAAGCTACCAGTGAAGACCCTGACGGTGATGGTGGCAGATATGTGGAAATACCATCTCATTTTCGTAGAAGCACTGGTGGTAGGGACGTACTGACTGTTAATTCAGCACAACAGACTGATGAGCCAACATATGCAGTTATTGCAGAGACAGTACGTCGATCAATGAGAGCTCAACGGGAGGATCGAAGAGATGGACTGCATGCAGGTACAATCATACAGAATCATAGTACCTACATTTAATATTATCATTAATTGTTTACAATTAGAATATATCATTTCATGAGGGAGCCTACTTGCCGAAGTGATTTTCATTTGGGCAATATAACAACAGTCAGAGGTGTACAATTAAATATTACAATTACAATTAAATTTACTCATTTTAGAAAACAAAAAGGATAATCCTAAAGCAAACCATGAGTACGAATCGATACCAGTCTTTCTATCTAGTGAAGAAGAAAAAGGTGTATTACCTCGCCCTCCAAAACACATTTATGAAAACACGTCTACTGACCGTCCAGAGGACAAGCTAACCAAGAACCTTCCAACTATACCTACCTTAGAAGTAACCTGTGAAAATGTGTCTAAACATGAGGATGCTACAAAAGCTCCTGGAGAAGTCGATTATGTCAACGCTGATGCATTAGGGCAGCCCTATTTTGAGAATGACAAGATGATGCATGGAAACATTGGCAGTGAGTTAAGAAATGACAGTCCAAAGGAACATGTCTATACCAATGAAATCGCTATTAAAAAATATGATGGATCTCAGTCTGGAAGGACTTCGCCACAAAAGGACAAGACTGAAGAGAGAAACAATAGCTCGATGAGTTCGCCAACAATTGCTCGTGAAGATGTCAAGCATCCCGAAGGAAATGATGACACTCATGGGAACTATGGAAGTTATGTTTATAAGATTGAAGGTCTCAATCTAAACGAAGAAAGTTTTACTTAAACCTATAAAGCCGGTGGTACACGCTGCAATTTTTTCTCGCGCTGGCAATGCAATTTTAGATTTTGTTGTAGAGATAAAATTGCAACGTCTGTCATCACCCTGCAGCATTCAGTACGAGCGTGCAATGTTTAAAATGTTGCAAAAAAAGTTCAAACGTTTTTTTGTTGCGAGACATGATATACACTCGGTAATTTTGCTATGCAACAAAATCACTGAAATTGCTTTGCAAGCGCGAGGCTTAAAACGGGTTGTACAATGAGGAATTTTTTGCCTGGCCAGGTGTAAGGCTTGTCACGTGACATAATGAGAATTGACGTAATGAGGTTCTAAAGCTTGGTATTCATATGATCGATGAACACATTTTTAGCAATCGTAGCCATGATATTAAACTTAAGCCACAAAGCCATTAATGGAAAACGAGAAATGTATTTACAAAATTTGAAAATGGGAACGGCTTTTAAACGGCAAGTAAAATGCCAATATAATTATAGGAGACTGAGACCAAAATTATGCTCATAGGGACTTAACAACGCTATTTAGAGCTGATGAGGAGATTCCTATCTTAGTTAAGGATAACAATCTAGAAAGAGTTACAAAGTTTATGCATCTAGGCCTAATAATAGATAAAACTCTCCCATTGATTACTCATGTCAATTACATTGGGAAGAAGATATCGTCTAGTAGGGACGCTGCGTAGGGTGAGCAAAGTCTTACCAAAATCTACCTGTAGAACTTTGTATGATTTTGCCTCTTTTGGTTATATATTGCTCATGTGCGGTATATGGAATAGTTGCGGGGTAGGGTCCAGAGCATATCTGAACAAACTTGATAGGAAATAGAGTTGTTGAACCTGAGAAAATTAAGCCTATTTTTGGGTGGTCAAACTGACGTAAAGTCTCGTCGACACTACCCTAAGGTGGGTTTTGTTTGAGGCGCACCTCCGCTGTTTGATCGCAAAATGCGTCGCGGACAAAAATCTTATTCCAAAAATAATTCATAGCAAGTCGAGGGATAGTTTCGAGTTTCTCAGTTTTGACGCTTATAAATCATTATGATCGGAGCTATCAATAATTTATAGTGACGGCATTGCTATTTTCACAAACATGAAATTTTTAGACCAAGTAAAGTTTTGTACCAAACCGCGTTTATTGGTCAGTCATAGAGTCCAGATCAATTTTCCCACTGGAAGCGTTTTTGAATAAAACGCGCTGGAACTTGCAAATTTTGCGAAAAATTCAGACTTGAATTTTTCCAAGATTTTGGTCTTGGCCATTGAAGTATTATAAGCTAGGCCTAGTTCAAATTAGGCCTAGTTCAAACGTCGCATCTCACATGTACCGACTTCAATGCAAATTAGTCAAATCTTTTGTTTCTTCTCATTATCACCTCATTTGCATTGAATTCAGCACATGTGAGATGCAACGTTTGAGGCCTAAGGCCTAGTTCAAACGTCGCATCTCACATGTGCCGAATTCAATTCCTATTTTGATCGACTATAATAATTAAATACGGCATCTGATTCAAACGTCGAATTCAATGTTGCCGAATTTAATTGCAAACTTTTGAATTTTGCCGTTATTTGATATCATATATTTTAATCGTACAGTCAGTAAATTCAACATCACTTTGACTTTTTTCACGAATTTACGTAGTTTCTTAAAAATAGGGTTCACGATATTCCTCATATCTGTCCTTTCTCGCAAAAAAGCCTCGAAAATACACATATATGTCATGTATATGTATTTGGCTTGAATCTCCGGTCATTGTTTTCTTCTAATTGCTGAGATCTTTTATAACCGCCAAAAGAAAGGTACAATTTGAGTCTCCAGTAAACACACTGTCCAAAAGGTTTGCTAAATCCAGTAATTCTACTAAGCAGTGGTAATGCGCATGACAATTAGGAAAACCCGGTGAATTCTGGATAATAATTGAAGACTAATACTGGTCTAATACCTTTCTGCATTACATTTAGCACATGTGAAATGCGACGTCTAAATCAACTGTCGAACCAAAGTCGTATCTTCGACAGCTTCAGTCGCAGATTCGACGGAAGTCGTATTTAACTTGAAACTGTCGAGTTTAATTGATTCAAATGTCGTATTTCACATGCATGCAATTCTTGAATTGAATTCGGCGCATGTGAGATGCGACGTTTGAATTAGGCCTTAGATATCCAAAATAAATTATAAAAACGTGAATTTTTAAGAGCGCTATATACTTCGGGTTGACGTTGTTTTGGTAGTCAAGCATCTCCATTGTCCAGTATTTTTCTGAACTTGTGAATTCCGATTCCGCTCGTTGCACTCATTCTTTGTTATTTTAATATAAGATCTAGTTCAAACGTCGCATCTGACATGCGCCGAATTCAATTCAAGAATAACTTGCATGTGGAATACGACATTTGAATCAATTATATTCAACAGCTTCGAATTAAATACGACTTCCGTCAAATCTGCGATACGACGCAGATACGACTTTGGTTCGACAGTTGATTTAGACGTCGCATTTCACATGTGCTAAATGTAATGCAGAAAGGTATTAGACCAGTATTAGTCTTCAATTATTACCCAGAATTCACCGGGTTTTTCTAATTGTCATGCGCATTACCACTGCTTAGTAGAATTACTGGATTTAGCAAACTTTTGGACAGTGTGTTTACTGGAGACTCAAATTGTATCTTTCTTTTAACGGTTATAAAAGATCTCAGCTAGAAGAATACAAAATGACCAGAGATTCAAGCCAAATACATATACATGACATATATTGTGGGAAAGTACAGATATGAGGAATATCGTGAACCCTATTTCTAAGAAACTGATCTTTACTGATCTTTACCCCTAAGAGATACGACGAGCATACCCGATCCTTTTACAATGGAGTCCCCCCGGGATAAGAAAGGAAGAAACAGACTTATAGTCAAATGGTTTATAACTGAGTGCTCAAAGTATCTTTGATTGTTTTTCTTTCTAGTGAACCTAAAAGCAAGTCGATGCTGATTCGCAACCTTATCCCGCTGTTCAAATTAAATCGAGAGAGGTTTTTGTAATCGCAGGAAGATTCCCAGAAAAGTTGAGAGATCCGTTATGTGGCCTTTGTGACGTCAAATAAGGCATCAACGTTGAACAGGAATTCAAAACCTAAAACAATAGAGACATCCCCTCCCTCCCTCCCTCCTCGCCCACTGTACATTTATAATTTTGTAAATTTGAACATATTCGCTATTACAATAATTTAATAGTCATACCAATAAAAGTGCTTTAATTTATGTGACAAAAAGTGAATTGATTACGTAGGCTTTGAGGAATTAAATGAGACACATAAGAGACATGATAAAGATCATGTTTGAGAGACTAGCGTATTTTTGAAGCATTTTATGTAAGCATAAGTACCCGACTAATCGAGGTTTCCGTTGAATGCTGTTCGTTCATATAAACCATGTTATGTTCATCATGTCATTTCAGTAGTCATAATGTTTTTTTTTTCCATTCATGGGGGCCGGAGTAACTTATTGGTGGCACCCAGTAGCTACTGATGCATGTATGCGTCTTATGAATGGAAGTGTTTTCTAAGAGAAATCGATCGAGTGTAGGAAGCGAGAAACTTAACAAGATGATTCAGTGCTGACTCTCTACATTACTTGAATGTTTCCGGTGCCCTTTTAGTCTACTGTCGACATAAGTGGTTCTATTTGCTTTCATGAAAAAAAACTCACGTCTAAACAAATTTCGAGCTTGTTGGTGTTGATATGTGAAGTAATTTGTTTTCTATTTGGTTCGACATAGCGGAAAAACAGCTAAGCGGCCATTTTCATAGTTTTTTCATAAACTGATGATGAAGTATGAAAAACAGTAACTGCTACACTTTTACTGGCTTGAATTAAAACTTTTTACAAAACCTTGTGACGTTACAGTAAAGCTTCGCGGGGATATTTATTAAAACAATGATTTTTCTGCTGATCAAAATGTCACCTCTCCCAAAGTATAGGGCATTATATCTCAGAAACGGATGCACCAAATTTTGATATTATTTGATATTTTGTTCTTTGTGTCTAAAACGGCTTGTATGCAAAATATTGAGCCTTAAAAACCTATGGTGTCCTTATAAATGGAGGCTGTAAAACGTTTTTCCGCCCTGTCATTTGGTTCAGAGCAAATATATATTTAGATAGTTACAGCCGAAAAACCGACCCTTTTAAAATCATTAACAGCAGCAGATACCGAAATGCCTCCTGGGCACATGCACTAGCCTAATAACTGGATTTGATGGACCGGGTGTACTGTCATATAAAAATTTCCCGTTGCTAGGGAAACTTAAAATGCTCAAAAATGCCTCTCATTGTCAAATCGCTTTTGCATTTTATAGTTTGTCTTCCTTGAGAAAACCTTCACATTTTATGACGTCATTGTGTTACGATTTGGCACTTCTGTCCAAAGTAAAACGGTGCTTTTCTTTTGTCTAAGAACAAAAAAACGCCGTTTCAATGTGGGTGGCGATAACCGAGGCATAAAGAAACGTTTCAAATTTATCATTGTGGAAGTAGACTTGGCTTGGGTAATGTAAGTTATTTAGCGGGCTCAAAAAGGTCGCCGGACATCGCTATGCCTTGAAAGATGTCCCCCAATCGGTTCGATAACCCTAGCATAAATAAAACACACACACACACACACATAAACGGCAATAATACCAATAGCGGATTCTATACTCTCTTCTTTTGCTTTGTCAAACTAATAGGTAAACCACTCCGAACAAGTATGGGTCTCAGTGCCGTCAAAAAAAATTTTTTAGAAGTGTTGATGTGTCGGCGCTCACAAGTACCACTTTACAGACGCAGCTTGTTTTTGATATTTTGTTAATTTTTTTGGTGAACAAGCAGCCAATTGCAACTGGTCATTCACGGTGCTGTGAAAGGTATCAAATCAGTCCCCAAGGCTTGGGCGATTCCTATCTGATCTTTTTCAAAACATCATCATAATTATTCATATAATCAGTTTGATACAAATGTCAGTTTTTAATTCATTGTTTTCACAAGTACAGTTTTCACATGTAGCAAATATATTGATACTTTATCTGTCGGAGTGAATTGTCTATGATATATGAATTTGTTGAGATAATATAGATCAAGAGACCATAATACTAAGAGAGCGAAGCTCAGTATTGATGTCTGTGCCATGTTCGTGGCGGCTAAGGCTATTTTTAGTAACTTCGCCATCGCGCGCGCAAGTCCCTCAACCAATATAATTTGATTTTTGACGTGCGCGCGGACGGGACCGTTTGAATTCTATTGTTTAAGAGCCTTGCGCGCGCGATGGCGAAGTTACTAAAAATAGTCTTAGCCGCCACGAACATGGCACAGACATCAATACTGAGCTTCGCTCTCTTAGTATTATGGTCTCCTGTATAGATGTATATGTGAAACATTACGTACGCTAAAATATTAAAGTTAAACTTGGACAAAAAAAGATGTAAAATTAGCTGAATTACAACGAAACAAACATTGGCCGGGTTGATCATTAAGGATCTCAAACCAAACCTTCCTTACTTGATGTTGATCAACTGATCGAAAATGTTTGTTTCATTTTAATTCAAGTAATTTGACATATTTTTTCATCCATAGATGTACATGTTATAGATGTGTCTTTAAACTGACCACATTTCAGAGGTTTCTTTGTTAAGTGTTTCGCTGTTTATCGATTAAGCTGTGTCCTCAGTCCCGACATCTCTGTTCCAAAAACGGTTTAATATTTTCTTTAAGGCGGCTTTAATTTCTTCAGTCCTCATTCCACAGACAAGGAAATCTAGCGTCGAATGGCTAAGAGATATCGTCCTGCAAGTCATCCATCCAAACTGTAAATGTACTGGATCAACAGAGGGAATTTTCCTGGCTGCAACCATGAGAAGCGTGGGAAGGTAGCAAGTTATCATCAACAAAGTCATGAAGATAATGGTTTTCGCGCGCTTTTTTTCGCGCGCTCTCAAAGTCTCCTCAGAGTTCAATGCTACTTGTTCTTGGGCAATTCGCTTCTCATGACGTCGAATTTCACGAAATATACTTATATTTGTTGCCAAAATAATCAAAATGCTGATTAAAAATTGAATAAGATAAAAGTTGTCAAAAATATCCCACCGTTTGAAAACACGAGCAAACGTCGATATTGCTCCGTTCAACAGCCACATTATAGCAATAGCTAGAGCTACCCGTGGCTTAGTGATTATTTGGGTCCAACGCAGTGCGTAGAATATACAAATGTACCTCTCAATGCTGATAAATGTAAACGTCATCATTGTAAAGGCCATTCCAGTTCCAAAGAAATGGATATACACGTCCTTGAAAAAACACAGTTTGCTTTGACAGCCAATGAATTGCAGTTGGAACAAACAGCAAGCAAGCAGGCCGGCTATTCCAAAGAAAATATTGACAACAGCCAGGTTTAGAAGCAGAAGGTTAGACGAAGTTCGTAAAACTTGATAAAGATACATGGACACGATAAATAAACCATTGATCATAAAGGTTGTGGCCATGAGGAAGACATCTAAAACTGTCAACAAAATAACCACCGTCTCGATGTAAATCGCTGCTTCGTGGTAACGAACACAAAAGTCAAGATGTTCACAGGCAAATGTCGCAACATTGTTTAAAGTGGATGAGTTAGGTGAAGCCATTTTTGTCTCCCGATTTTCCGGGGTTTTTTTCACTACAGATTGTTGCTTTTGTTACCTCTAGATTTTTTAGCAGTAGTAGTTCACTTCTACAGAGGCCTACGGGTAGAAAAGCATTACTACTTTCGATGTAAACTTTTTGTAGCAAAGCTAATCTTTGTAATTGCTTGTTTTCACACGTATCATGACGTTTTTTATAGCTTGTATGTGGTTACTTAAACATTCATTTTAAGGAGGTCATTAAAACGAACGGAACTGATATCACCTAATGAAAGTGGCTAGCCATTAACTTCAAGTATTTCCATTAAATCAATGGATATATTTAAGTGGAAACATTATCGAAGTAGGCTAACGGGGATTCGCTTCATTTTATATATTGGACCATGTAGCTTGCCTTACATGCAAACGAGATGGCTTATTCAAAACTGGTTTGAATATCAAGCCAAAGTCAACCAGTGAAATTAAAATGTGGAGATTGCAGCCAGGAGTTCCTTTCTCCAAAGACACGATGACTTTGCGGACCCGCTGACCTTCTCTATAAAGTTTACGGGTGTTCGTGCAGTCCCGTAATTTTTCTCGTAAACTTGTCTTTCGAAACTGACTCAGTTAGCGAGTTTTAATTTCAGTCGTCGTTTCAAGCATTAATTAAGAGGAGATTTTTTTCATTGGCGAGTAATAATGGCTAAAAACTAGCTAGCCCCTTCTACAGGTTTGAATTCCGGCATATTTTCGGTTTGCATGGATTAACACTCAAATTCCGAGTTTTACTCTAAGAAAATGATCTACTAAGATGCAATTCCAGTTTAAAACAGTTTTTTGAGTTGTACAAAGTGTTGTATTGTATTTTTATTCAAATTTAGCAACTTTGAAGCTGAACGTAAATAATTATTTGGCACCGAATTAAGATTTCGATATGTTCTAATTTTCGCTTTGGATTAACACTTTTATCGAACTTTTATTAATCAAAACCACTTATAAATAACCTAAGCTTTCTCAAAATAATAATTTTAGCTTTGGGTGCCGCAGCAGTTATTCTTTAGCTGAATAGTTTTCGTTGCCCAACGCTTGAACGTGACAAAAATCTCCTCTTAATACGAAAACAACAGTCTAATTCGATCTAAAACTCATTCAAAAACGCTTTTAGGACTTAGTATACTGTAGAAAACTGTTCTACATGGACTTTTTCTTAAAAAGAAAACAAAAAAAATATATACTAATGATCTGGTTAATATTTTTAATGCATTTACAAACCCTGGTTTTGTGAAATAGCCATCAGGATTGTTAAAAGCACTAAACGGAGCTGGGGCTTGAGTTAAGTGTTGTTTTGTAAAACAGCTCAATGATAGATCTTAAGAGCGCCCAGCAGCATTGCTACAACAACAACAACAGCGGTTAAGAAATAAGTGAAGATATCAGAGTTTTTGTGCAAATGGTCACTTATGACTACTGAATTGTGACAAAATCTTATTCACAAGCCCCCCAATAAAAGCGACCTCTCTACAATGGCCATGCAGACAAGTTACGGCAAAGGCAGGTTGCCATTGATTTTAAGATTAAGGTTTAATTTTCACAGCAAACTTCAAACTGACTACCCGGTTGCTAAATGTTCGTGGCTGCTAAATGTTCGTATTTGGATGACTTTACGATTTGACTCAATAAACGTTATATGTAGCTTCGTTAGGCTTTCAAAATTGAAATAACGAGTAAAAACTTTTACAGAACAATTAAGCGGCGAAATCAAAACTCAGCGTAAAAAGTTGAAGTAAGCCATATGCATCCTAAAGCCGCATCTACACGAACACGTTGTCCAGTTGACAAAGAAAACTTGCTCACGTGTCGATGACAAAATATTGCCATTTTTTCCTTGTTCGTTTACGTAGATGCGGTTTAAAGCATGGTTTAAAGCATGGTTTTCACTCGCGTCGGAACCGGAACCGGAGTCATAAATTAAGAGGGTCGTACAGGGGCCTCAACGGCACGGTTCACGGGAAATAAAAAGACCAAATCACCAATCACAGACAACTGTTTCATAATTTCCCGAAAAAAAGAAACAATTGTTATAAACCTTTTTAACTTTGCTCACTGATTGCTCTGCCTTTACACCGTCATTACGTTTCGTGAGTGCGTTGAAAGTCAATAGAACCATTTCAACGTATCGCGAGTGCGTTAAAAGTCAATAGAACCATTTTTTATTTTAATTCAAGCTGTCTCGGGACACAAATCTACTGACTCACGAAGGAACAGGACAAAATTACGAATCTCGAAAAATTACGTTCCTACGTTTCGTAAAGACGGCTTTGCACGAATCATGCGAAGTGAAATTAGACTCCTCTTATTGGCCAATTCCTAGATAAAATACTAGATAAACTATACATGGGTAGTTACATAAGGTTTAACTAAATAATAATCTTTGCACATGGCAAAATTGTCGTTACATAATACATAAGTTGCAACGTGACTTAAATAATACAGAAATTACACGTGACCCGGCATGAAAAAAAAAAATCATATTTGTGCCAAATATTCAATATATTTAAAAAATGCAAAACGAAACAACAGAGAGAGCAATTTGTCTAGCTTTTCAAATGGCAAACAACCACGCATTTAGAACTCTGACTGATCTCAGCAGTTGAATGTATGGAGGTGATTTTGCTCAGGACCAAGGGACTGGGCGTGATGCAACCAGAGTTTATTAGTGTGTGAATGATTCATATCTTTGAATGAATAGAGTTATCACTACCACGTAAACACTTTAATTACAACGCCGAGCTTTCGGACAAAGTGTCCATCTTCAGGGCAAATGAAAATGTTACATTCGTTACATTTACTAAAATTGCGCGAGAGATGTTCAAAAAATATTTTGTTACTATGGCAATAACTTGCGCACGCTGGAGTAGAAAGATAAACATAGATAGATATACATAGTTAAATGGACAAACAAGCGGAAAAGCTATATCACTAAGATTTTCCTAATAAAGTTTTATAATTGTCAGGTACTACGCATCCACTGTCTCTGTTGCTTAGAGCGTTCTTATTGCAAGTAATTTTAAGGGTCCAGTCGCTTTCCTGACCAATTATTGTCGTGTTGTTCCAATTCACGTCATGCCCCGTTAGACTAGTGTGCTCTGCAAGGGCTGAACGTTCGTCTTTGTCACGTCGCACACTATCCATATGTTACGTTGTTTTTGTCTCGTTTCTAACGATCGTCTGGTTTCTCCGATGTAGACAGCGTCACATTCTTTGCATGGAATCTGATAGATGACTCCTGTTTTTCTTTCAGTAGTGATGGGATCTTTGGGTTTAGACAGGATCTGTTGTAGTGTTGATACGGGTTTGACCGCGGTCTTCTGATTTGGTGGTTACGGAGGGCACTTTGGATGTTTTCTGTCACTCCTTTAATGTAGGGAAGAACAGCAAACCCTCGGTCAGTTGTTTGCGAGTTTTCAACTCGTGTCTTAGGCTTGCAAGTCTTGTGTCGGTCTTGCTTGGGTAACCATTAGCTCCCAACACATTGTGCAGGTGATGTTTTTCAGATGTTTTGTGCTCTTCGTTGTTCAGCAGCGTTTCAGCTCTACCGTATAAAGTACGAACTACAGCAATCTTGTGCTGAGGAGCATGATGGCTGTCGTAGGATAGATATCATTCTATCGGTGTGTGTTTTCTTTCTATAGATGGTGACGTAATGTAAAATTTTCATTTGCCCTGAAGATGGACACTTTGTCTGAAAGCGCTACCGAAGATCTAGTCACGTTTGGTTTGGCCTTATGGAGTGTCTGGCATCACCCCTATTGTCTTTTGTCTTCTCCGAGTAACAATAGGCGACAACTGATCAGTGGCGCACAAAGAAATAATCGCAAATTTCGACGGCTTTTATGGAAATGCATATAAAACGTTCAGGGGAATTTATTTAGAATATAAACATAACTAAAGTGGTTTAAAGCGATTTTTTTACATTTTTGACTCGAATCTCGTACTGGTCCCCCTTTAAAACTTTGAAACTGCACCAAAACGAGGCTACCAAGGTTACATACAAAGCAATCTAGTTTTGACTCCGCATAACTTCACTCCGGAGTGAAGTTAGCAGGCTGTTCAGCAGGCTGTTCGGTAAAGTTAGCAGACTTTTCTCGGTGGCCTGTTACGACATCAAAAATGAATCCAATGAAAGGAAATTAGATAAGGGATAATGAATCTGTACAATTTGGCCACATTAGATCAATTAGGGTGGAATGGTAAACAGAAAAATGGACTAGAGGAGTATTTCTTTTTCGACCTCGAAAAGAGTCAATAAGAAGTCACGTGATGCATAGGATCTTTCACAAATCACTCAGTTCATGAGCCAATGGCCCACTGAGCTCATCTCAGATTGGCCAATGACTTGGTGTGATGGCATCACTAGCGTATTGTCTCCCGAACAGAGTGATTTGTGAAACGTCTTATACATCACGTGACATTTTATTAATAACAAAAACAAATTGCAAAAAAGTGTTATATTCCGTTATTGCAGAGTTCGTCAATCCAAGGGGTAAGTGAGATGGCATCACTGGGCTATTGTCTCCCGAATAGAGTGATTTGTGAAAGTTCTTATCCATCACGTGACATTTTATTAATAAGAAATAATTTGGCAAATTTGTTATATGCGGTTCCTTTATTCCAGTGTCCGTCATTCCAAGGAATTGAGTGAGATGGACCAATAACTTGGTGAGATGGCATCAGTGGGACATTGGCTCTTGAACTGAGATAATTGTTGAAGATCCTATGCATCACGTGACTTTTTATTAATTAAATAAGTTGAGAACGTGTTTTATATTCCGTTATTCCGTTGTCCTTCATTCCAAGGAATTGAGTGAGATGGACCAATGACTCGGTGAGATGGCCTCAGTGGGCCATTGGCTCTTGAACTGAGTGATTTGTGAAAGATCCTATGCATTACGTGGCTTTTTATTAAAGAAAGAATTTGAGGAAAGTGTGTTATGTTCCGTTATTCCAGAATCCGACATTCCTAGGGGTTGAGTGAGATGGGCCAATGACTCGGTGAGATGACATCACTGGGCCATTGTCACATGAACTGAGTGATTTGTGAAAGATCCTATGCATCACTTGACGTTTTATTGATTCTTTTTAAGGTTGAAAAAGAAATACTCCTTTAGTCCGATTTTCTGTTTACCATTCCATCCTAATTGATCTAATGTGGCCAAATTGTACAGATTCATTATCCCTTGTCTATTTTCCTTTCATTGGATTCATTTTTGATGTCGTAACAGGTCGCCGTGAAAAGTCTGCTAGCTTCACCGAACAGCCTGCTGAACAGGCTGCTAACTTCACTCCGGTCATAACTTCTGTGGTATTGAACCAAGGAAACTGGAAAAATTTGTGCTGTTTTAGTTCTTTCTTACATAGAATTGATTATTTCTTGCAAAAGCTGTCCTGTTTTCAGTTCTGGCGATCCTCCACAGATATGACGGTTGAATAACAGAGATATTATTTTATTTTTGTCTCAAACTGCAGTGTGTCAGCTCTTGTCAGATAAAAAGAACTATCGACCAATAACAGTTCTTAATACAGTCAATAAAGTCTTCGAGCAGAGACTAAGTAATCAAGTAATCAGCGCCAAGGACGAGTGAAACTTGGTACCATCACAAGTAAATTTTATTTTTATTTTATTTTATTTATTTTATTAACTTCGCCATGAAATTGCTTACATGCACAAATAAGTATATGGCAGGGCGTCCGCAACAGCGTGGCCAATTACTGCGGGCCCATGCAGGTCAAATATGAAATATAAAATGAGTATAAATTTACAAATAGATGAGCAACGAGAAACTGAGATTAGAAGCAGCAGGTGATTGGTTGACTTATTACATTTACAACATATTGTTTTAAAAGTCCTTGGGTTGTCTGGGTCGTAGCACTTCACCAACGATGCACAATAATACTGGTTTAATACACGTTTTAATGAGTTTAGACTGTCAGTGTTCAGGTCCAGGTCTTGCGCAATGGTATTCCAAGTTCTAGTTGCTCGGATAAGAAAAGATCTTTGATAGGTAGTGGTCTTGCATTTAGGTGTGACGAAACGGATACTAGAGGCAGAAGAAAGCCTTGTGTTCCTCTGAACAGATGGAATGAGGGAGGGTTTGACTTTTACTAGTCCATGGGTAATCTTGTATAGTAATACCATGATCGCCTCGGGGATCCATTGTTTCAAGAGTGACGTTTAATGTCTAACATCCCTCCTACCTGAATAGAAATGAGGGAGATTCAGAACTAAATTTCCCTCATATACATCATTAATGAGGGAAATTTAGTTCTAAATTTCCCTCATTACTATTCATGAGGTACAGTCCCTCATATATCAATCATCTGGACGATCGGTACAACTTTGCACGCTGTTCTGAAACTCTATTACTAACGCACCGATACCTCTTACCACTGCACACGCTTACGCATGTGGGAGCTATTCATTCTATTTTGCGCATGTGCGTAACGAAGCAAAGAAAGCTTAGTGAAAACAAATTAGCTTTGGAGTTGATTAATAACCAGTTTAATTAATAACCTATAAATACTTGTCTATTGTAAGTATAAAACAAAGAAATCTATTTTCAAAACTCCCCAGAGAACAGGGTTACGCACAATTGGTAAAAGAATTGTATAATATGTTCAAGTTTTTGATGAACAAACAGCGAAGTATATTTTCGTTTATTTCCTCGGTGATCATGGTATTACATTGGGACTTCCACTAAACCTCCCTCGGCTTCGGGGACATTTAATCACTAATATCCCTCAGGGTCATGGTATTACTTACAAGAAGTCGAGGTCCAGGTATTCGTGCCAGTAGCAAAGGGGTAGCTAGTATGGACAGCGATTGTAGCCTAGATGCATAAGTGACTTCGGTTGAGAAAGGCAGGCCAAGTATGAATTTAGTTGCACGTCTTTGGGTTCGTTCAAGTCTACTTATGAGTTCAATCGACTGAGGCGATCAAACTTGTGTCACATAACCAAGATGTGAACGAACTAGAGTCAGGTATATGGTTCGTTTAACTGACGTGTTGGTAATGTAACGAGAGTTACGCTTAATATATCCCAAAAGCTTATTTGCACGGGCTGCCTGTTCAAGAACTTGCGTCTTCCACGAGAGGTCAGCGCTCACCCACACTCCATGATCTCGCTCACAGTAAGTTCTCTCCAAGTTGGAATCGCGTATTTTATAACTTGAGACCACTGCTTTAGTCGTCTTGCGTGTGATGGACTGTAGTTTACATTTTGATTCGTTGAAGACTAAGCCGGACGTCAAGGTCCATGCGACCAATCTTGTTAAGTCGGTCTGAAGATGCATTGCGTCATCTGCAGATTTAATAGCCTTAAACATCTTCGTGTCATCTGCAAACATTGAGACGTTACTGCAGCGTACAACATCAGGGAGCTCGTTCACATATAACAGGAACATCGCGGGACCCAACAAGGACCCTTGTGGGACTCCTGATGTGACTTCCAGCGTATCAGATGTTGCGCCAAGGACTGTTACTCTTTGTCGGCGGTCAGTCAGGTAGTTCTTAAACCACTGTAACAGGTTCCCCCCAAAGCCAGATTTTCGAAGCTTGTCAATGAGTATTACATGGTCAACCTTGTCAAATGCTTTACTCATGTCCAAGTAAATTACATCAACCTGCCCACTATTGTCCAGTATCGATCCGATCCATTCCAAGGACTCAATGAGGTTAGATACACACGATTTACCAGAGATAAATCCGTGTTGACAGTCATTGACCAGTTCGTAAAGGCGATCTTTTATGCCATCAAGGATGCAACGTTCGAAAATCTTTGAAATAATAGGTAGTAAGGAAATCGGTCGATAATTTTCAGCATGCTCTTTGTTCCCCTTTTTGAAGACAGGGACGACGTTAGCCAACTTCCACTCTCTTGGTATGGCCCCCAGGGCCAGTGATTTGTTGAATAGGGTGCACAGTGAAGGCGCGATTACCGAAGCAGTGTCACGTAACAGCCTAGCTGGGATTCCGTCTGCACCTGTCGCTTTGTTGACGTCTAGAGATTGTAGGGCAGATTGGACTTCGTTAACACTTAGTCTCATATCCGACAAGACTGGGGCTTCTTGGTGAGCTTGGTCGAGATCAGCGAATGTGTCGTTGTACTTGTCACGTTTTGCATCTACCCATGCTCCCTTTCGGTCTAGTCGCGTGTGCTTTAGGTCTCTCGTCCGACAGCCTTTTGTGAAACAGGTGTATACAAAACATAACACTCTGGCTTGTAAATAGCTCAGTGGTCAGGTGGCTAACGTTGCTAGCTACAGAGCCAGTAGTACCTAGTTCGATTCCCAACTCTAACATTAAAAAAATATACATTACTTCAATTGATATTTATCAGAAACATATGTATTTATTTTCTTTAACTAAGATTTATTTTTGGGCTTCCTGTGGTCATTGTTATCGGTCAACCCACGAGTTACCTCGCTATTGGCGGGTTGATTTGATCAAAGTAGCACTTTAATAAGACAGGTGATAGTTTCAATAGTCTAAATGTCTTTTTTATCTACAAAACGTTAATGATATGCTGTATACATAACACTAAAAAAGAAGAAAATAGTGTCCCCATGGAGGAACTGAATCCCCATGATAAGTTAACCCCTAAAAATTGATACACCTATTTCAAAAAAGGTTGTCACCGCTAAGAGCGATAGGCGATAGGTAATAGGTCATTCCAAGACCGCAAAGCACTATTGATTTCTAATTGATTTACATATGAATAGCCAAATATTTGATGGAAGAGTGTAAAGAAAGATTTAGGATAGCTTAATTAAGAAATCAATAGTGCTTTGCGGTCTTGGAATGACCTATTACCTATCGCCTATCGCTCTTAGCGGTGACAACCTTTTTTGAAATAGGTGTATAAAATGTAATGGTACTATTAGGCCTAGTTCAAACGTCGCATCTCATGTGCCAAACTCAATGCAAATTAGTCAAATCTTTTGTTTCTTCTCATTATCATGTCATTTGCATTGAATTCAGCACGTGAGATGCGACGTTTGAACTACAACGGCGTGCAGAACCTGTTGAGACACTATCCCAATGTTGGCCTTAATTAGCCAACCCTGTTTTATGCTCCCCCTCCCCTCTCTCTCAATATTGAGTAGGCCGGGGAGATTCCTGCTAGGTCCAACACTTGACCCAACCAACATTGTGTCGGGGGGAGGGGGATTAAGAATATATAGCCGTTCCACGACTTACATGGTGGGTATAATATCAAATAACGTCAATTTTAGGGCACAATGTCTCAACTATTCTGCACGCCGTTGTAGGCGTTAGTGTCTCTGCTAGCCCTTAACTTGAGTAATAGAGGACAGAGCGACGTGTTTCTTGACGGTTTATTGCTAAACATAAAACTACAAACAGGATACGAATAAGAATAAGTCTAAATGTTTGGAAATATAAAGATCTAAATTATATAAAAATTAACTTATCAACTATCCCGCTCTATACTCAGGTATATCGCATCGCAGATCATTCTTGAATGATGTCGCAAAAAAAAAACCTCAAGTATTTTCAAAAAAAAATCTTAGCAATGAGGAAAAACAAAAAAACAAAAACAAACAAACAAAAACAAAACAAACAAAAAAAACTTAATGAATTTGCATAAGCATCTCTCGAAGGAAACGAAACGATTACCAGAACAATTTACTCTAGACTCAAGGGAAAATAACCTAACAGGAAACGAAAATAATACCAACACGGAAACGAAAATAACACAAATCCAGAAAAACGACCCAAGCTTGCATTTACAAGCCCAAAGAGGAGACATTTATGGTAAAAGAGGTTCGAGGAAGTGAAATATGCAAACATGCTCAGTTGAGCAAGAACATCCATATTACACATCACATATTCTCCATCTACAATCGTTACCTTGCCATGATTTTGCATTCTATCGAAATTCCGCCTCAACACCAAAATATATTACTTTACCTCAATAATCCCTCTTACCCATTCAAGGAAGAACAAGTTATTAACTGTATTTTTTGAAATCTGTTAGTTTTGCTTTGAAGCGAGGCTAACGTACTTGCGATTCAAATGCAACCTTGAGAAAAAGGGCTATTCGAAAGTTTCAGCTTCCATCCATCTTTTCAAGTGCAACAAAATGTAAATTGTTGGTGACTATTGTAAACAATGAAATAAATGACCAAGCAGCGAGAAGAAGATCTGTAGCTTTTAATCCACCTATTTTATACAAATATCAAATAGCGTTGTGTCAGATGAAAGGTTTGTCATGCATGACTCAGTCCATTCATCATTATCTTGGAGAATATTTCAAAACAGTTCTCGTTAAAACCTTCAACTTGTGCTTTACTATACTTAGGCGTGGTTCCCTCCAACAAAACTCTGTCATACATCTGTACCCCTGGTACAATCCAAGCAATGTTTTTGATTCCTTCATCAGTAGAGAACTCTAATGTGTTGAGTTGAAAGCATATAAAAGAAAGCCTAAAGCCATCAGACATTACACAATGAGCTGACAGTGGTTGATCAAGGGGCTTTCCAATCTTGTCACCATGGAGATGTGTTGCTTGGGCAACTAGTCTTGCAAATGTGAACATCAAACCTATGAATAATTTAAAAAAGCAAGAATCATTATAAAAACAAGAAACCATGCTTCCTTATAAATGAAAGCAAAAATTATTATATCAAGTCCTATATTTTAAGGTTAAATGTTTTTCCATCAACCACTAGGGCCAGAGCTTATGCAAATTCAAGCAAAACACTGGCTGATTTGAATCAGTTCGCAAGGTCGACCAAGGGATTTGAAAAGAGCCTAAGACAAGATAAGGAAAGTTGGTAGTGTGACAGTATAGAGTAAAAATCGAATGCAAACGAAGCGACCGACGTCACCAACTCCCTTTGCATACGAGGAAATCACGTGCAGCCCCCACCGTGCAGAAACCACCCGCGCCGGCAGCGCACGGACGCCAGCGTGTCGCCCCCACGCAGTGTGTGGCTCACTGCGTCACGCACAACGTTGTCCACTCCCGTCAGGCCACCCAGGTCACGCATCCTATGTCACGCAACCTTTAATACGCAATCCACGTCACGCTTGGCGAAAATTGTTCCAAAACCTTCCGGCCGAGTGACGACACGCTCCGGGTGGTAGTGCCTCCCTGTGTAGTGGCGGACGGCTTCTGGCGTCCGTGCGCTGTCGGCGCGGGTGGCGCCTGCTCGGTGGGGGTTGCAGGTGATTTCGTCGTATGCAAATGGTTGGTGACGTCGGTCGCTTCGTTTGCATGCGTGCCTATAAGCCTTTACCTTTATGACGTTCCATACCTTTATCTATACCAGAATCCTCTGCAATAATCTTTCATAATCAAATTTAAAAATCCCTGGAGAATACAAACACTATATTCTTAAATTGCTGAAGAATAAATACCCCAAAGGAATTGTGGTATAGAGAGAGGTATGAAACGTCATAATGTTAAAGGCTTATTTGCATTCGAGTTTTTATACTGACACAGTTAATATGCTTTAAACCATCACAATCCCCACCACCAACAAGAGAGATTCTAGACACATATCATGGTGACGGCTGCAGTAAGCATGTCCAATCTTGACTTGAATGAAAAGGTCAAGAATGTTTCGGTTTTCACATGACGTCATTAAAAGGCTAGAGTATAAACTTTAAATCACTAGAGTACAAACACTAAAAGTGTGCAATACTTTGCACTATTTAGTACTAAATAGCACTAATTAAACAATAGAAAACAAAAGAATTTGCATAATTTAGCAGTATTTAGTACTATTTGTTGCACACTTTTAGTGTTTGTACTCTAATTAAACCTGGCTCTTTAGTATTTTGTATACATCATAGAAAGAAATTGCCCCTGAAAATTTGGGTTATTTCTGTTTAGTTTTTGAGTTACTGGTGACCGAAACTTCAATTTTGTAATACTGTCACACTTACAGGTAGAGACTAAAACAGGAAGATAAGCAGGACATAAATGTTGCTTTATAAACATACATCAGAATAACTAGAGCGATAACACTAAAACCGTGAAATAACTTAGCAACTAAATAGAGACAAATAGTAGCAAAACCCTTTGTTTTCTATTGTTTCATTAGTACTATTTGTACTTTTTAGTTAGTACTTGTTTCACGGTTTTAGTGTTATCGCTCTAAGCAAATAATTTAGATGCAATTAGGGTATGATTTGGACTCTTGTTATTTTTTAAGCTGCCATGTTGGTATACAGCCGTGATACACTAACATGGCAGCCCATACATTTCTTAGTAAAATGTCAGCATACATTTATATTCTTCATATCTTCGAAACAAAAACTCATCTTAATTTGAAACCTTGCAATACTACAGAGTTTTGGATACTCGTTTTGGTGCAATTACATGTACTTAAATTTTATTTAATGCTCTACAACGCATTTAAAATTTTTGATCACATCGAACGGTCCAGAAGCTACGTGAGTGAAAACAATCTAGATAATTAACAATTCAATAAACAAAACACTTTAAGTGAGACTAGAAACAATCTAAAAAACTACAATGTCAATTTTTTAATTACATAAACAACAAGCCAAAACTAGTTATGAAACAGTAACACTCCTGTTGTACAGTACTGCATCAACTCACAGAGCATGTGACTGGCACACAGCCATGGTATTGACGCAAACCATTAAAAAGTTTTTACAGTCATACAAAACAATTTCATGGTATCAAAACTGTAGCATAGCAAGTGACAACATAAAAGCTGGAAAAACAATTTCACAATAAACATATCGTTAACTAATTCACTACATGAAGCACAGGCAGCCCAGCCACTTCTCCTGACGATGTTTATTTTAATAATTTATTTACTATTTTCTATTTTATTGATACGCTAAAAAGACAAAAAAAATGCGCGCGCTTGTTTTATTGTGCTTGGCGCGCGCGCTTGTTATGCATGGGTTTCCTGTGGTAATATCCTCCCGATATCCCACGGGACGAGTGCGCGCTTGTTGTGAATGGGTTTCCTGTGGCGATCCCGCGGGACAAAACTAGTTTGTGAGAAGGTATGAAACACGGTCCCGTGACAAAATACATTTTCACTTGTATTTCACCAGTTAAGAAAGAAAATATCGATTTTTCTTCGAATATGTAAACAAAGTATTTATGTCCAAACAACTTAAAATTGTTATTTGACGAGAATTTCACATGGGAAGCTTTGACTCGCAATGGACGGATGTGTGCCCCAGGTTGATTGGACACATTTCCGTGAAGCGCTCGGGGTTTTTCACTCGTTGAGTTGTCGAGGAATGTCGTGAACAATCGATATCTATCGTGAGTACACGAGAGTTTTCCGTCCATCACGTGACCCGTGTTTCACACCTCGCAAACTAGTTTTGTCCCGCGGGATCGCCACAGGAAACCCATGCGTAACAAGCGCGCGCGCCAAGCACATTAAAACAAGCGCGCGCATTTTTTGTCTTTTTAGCGTATCAATAAAATAGTAAATAAATTATTAAAATAAACATCGTCAGGAGAAGTGGCTGGGCTGCCTGTGCATGAAGAACCTGGGATACTGATAGAGATGATCTAAGACTAATATAGAGTATTCACATTCAATCCTATCGGGCGCCAGGTGTCTTTTTATTATTTAGCAATATTATTTATAAATAACAAGAAAAATGTCCTTATTTAAAAAAAACCGTTTGACAAACTTCAATTTTTCACAAAAAGCCATTAAGTTTTTCCTTGGTTTTTAAGCATTTGGTTATTTATAAATAACCATTTTGAGATTCTGGTTATTTATAAAACAACCAAAATTCATAGTTTTGATCATTTACAAATAGCCAATTTAACAGTGACTTTGGATATTTTGAGGGTTTTTCTTTGTAGAATTGCCCTATCGCATAATGACGTCACACCAAAACATTCTATTGTTTTGATGCTAAGGATTATGGTCGCCAGAGGGGATCAGAGTGATTGTTTATCAAATAAAATGCAGATGAGCAATCACTGATACATGATATATATCAAAACTCGATACATTGAAGTTCTACTTCAAAAAGGAATATTAATAGGTCCCAATTTCCACTGTTTCTGAGCATCTATCCCCAATGTAAACAAACTGTGACGTCATTATGCGATAGGGCAATTCTATCAGGGGATAACTTGAACCTGAGTCTGTGTGAAGGCTAGGTAACAAAGACAAAGCACGGGGAATGGGTAGAAAAGGGGAGGAGGGAGGGGAGGGGAGGAGGAAGGGGAGGGGAGGAGGGAGGGGAGGATGAGTTTCCATGCAAGATTCTCCATGGGAGATCTGCCATGATAATAAACATGGCTTTTTGTAGAAAATTGAAGTTTGTCAAACGGTTTTTTTCAAAATGAGGACTTTTTTTCTGGTTATTTATAAATAATTTTGCTAAATAATAAAGACATAAAGAAATAAAGAAATAAGACACTTGGTGCCCCATAGTAGTTTCCTGCCACTAATTAACTCAATTGATGATAACATCAATTAATATATAGCTAATTCAATTAACGTTGTCGCTGAAAAAAGCCTAAAGCCTAAAGCTTTGAGAGCGGAATCATGAAATTTTTTTCACAGTGACTATTATTACATAGAGAAACTCACTTATGCTTGCAAATTCTACAACTTGGACACATATTCCTTAATTTCTTAGATAGCCTACAGCGAAGTTTTTACGTAAACACAAAAGATAGTAGAAAGGCCTTTAGCCTTTAGGCTTCTTCAGCGACAACGTTAATTGAAATAGCTATATGACCACATTTGTTTTTTGTTTGATTATCAGCACTTGTAGATAAACCAACCATCAAATTCATAACTCTCTTTCACTTGGACAAAGGGCTAGGGCTGCAAACATCAGTTATGTAATATTCTCTTAGTTACCTTGAGCACACCTATCCTCCTCTGACCAGTGTTTCTCTGTATTCACAATAACAAGAGTATGGACATGTTGATATGGTGAACCAGGATATAAACCAGTATCAGTCCTTACATTGGATGCAACTTGTTGAAGATCAAATACAGGTGCTATCAATTCTAGATTGTTTAAACTCTGCTTTTCTGTATCTTTCACTTCATTGTCTGGAGCAAAGGCAATTAAGGGTTTCTTTGATGATAACAGAAATCCTAGGTTACCAGAAACTTGCACAAGATCATCATGTCGCTTCCATACTGCTGAGACACGAGCCTTATAGGATAGTGACATATCACAAAGAGTTGGGAATCTGTGGAAAAACAAAACACGACAGATGACAAATTAAATCATTAGAAGAATCCACTTTTTGGACATTTATAATTCCTTTCAGTTCAGCTAGCAAACAGCTAGCAATGGACCTTTTTTGAAGAAAAACAGAAACAATTGACCAAGAGTACAAACAGTACATGTATATCCGTGAAATACAAAGTTAATGACTAAATTGACAGAATTTGCATGAACCTACACAATTTAGTATTACAAATAATTATTTCACGGACATACTTTGCACTCTATCTAAATAATGACCTCCAAGGGTGGATGAGCTCGACTGAGCCAACGGCTATCATGCATCAGTGAACTTTTATTTTATTGTGTTTTGATTGTCAGTAATTTTAAACAGTACAGAATTTGTAGTGCAGTCATTTGTAGTGTATTTTAAAATTAATTTTCATGGTATGAACTGTGTAGCGGCAGCCCAAGGCGCCATCCTATGCTCACAGTCTACCATGCATGTTATATGTATAGTATAAAGAATGAGAGAGAGTGTTTTATCAGATATACAGATCCAAGCTATACTGATAAAACACGATCTTGAGTTCTTTATATGGCTTAAAAAACTCCAACACATATTGGAGTTGTTCTCTAAAAGGAAAATTGGTAGCCAGATCAGAGAGAAGGGTTCTCCCACTAAAAAGAAGTGATTTAATCATTGAAGAAGTAGGAAATCTCAAAAAAGAAAAAAATAAAGGATTATCTGGTGCTTGAGGAGCTTTCTTTGTATTGTTCCTGCAAAATGACTTGATAAAAGTGCAGCTTTTCAAATTATAGCTTCAACCTAAAGGAATCCTGCAGAAAGTTATTGAAAGGTAATAATAAATAGTTTTTCTACACTTATGTATTGCCGGTATACATGTATTTTTGTCACTTTGAAGTCATTCACACCAGAAATTGACCAAAAACAAGAACAAAGTTTTTTTTTCACTTTGGATTAATTCTTTTTGCTATATCACTTGAATATAGTTTTAATTATTAGTTATCTTATTTAGTTTTAAGGCTATAAAGCCATTTTTTTCACTTTTTCAATTAGTTCATTTAAGGGTGTACTGACATATAAAAATGGCCTGTTGCTAGGGAAATTTGAAAATTCTATAAAATGCCACCAAATTGTCATATCGCTTTTATATTTTGTAGTTTGTCTTCCCTGAGGGAACTTTCGCATTTTATGACGCCATTGCATGACGTCATCATGTGACGTCATAGATACAGTAAAAAGCTATAATTTTTTTCAGCACTGTATGTATATTTGAGAATTTAAAATGCATTACTTTAATCTTGAGACCAAGGTGCATAGAATCGAGCATGGGTTTTAAGAATGGTTTCCAAATAAGCCTTTTAGGATTTTTTGAACGTCAAAAATGATCAACTTATGCCAATAACTTTCGTATTTCTTGATTTTTCGCAAATCCCATGCTCGGCTTTGAAGAAAAGGCTGTAAAGAATATAAATATTGAAAAAACACTTCGTTCTGATGAAATTCGCCAAAGATTATAGCTTTTTAAAGAAACCGGAAGTAAAGTGCCCCGCTCATGCGCAATAAGAACGAAAATGAGTCCTTTTTGTCAGGTGTGCGTCGGTCTACGGGAAGTTAAATGATTCACGCCAAAAACGTCTATTCAATTTTGCCGGCCAAAATAAGACCCTATTTTGCATAGCAACTGTTGCACAGCAACGATATATGTCAGTACACCCTTAAGGCAGTCTGCATTTTTACTAGGACATTTTACTAGCTTAACATACCTTTAGGTGTTTGTGTACAGACCAGCTTTAGACAAAGTTTGTGGTGCCATTACATGAATGGATCTAATTACCAACGGTCATTTCCAAAGCAAGCAGTCAAAAAAATACAAAGTTTAACAACTCTCCGTAAGCAATAATGGTCTATTAAGGTGACTGGCTACCATAGAAATTTTAGCCTACTGCTCACTTCGCAAGCAGGACATCATAGCGCGCGGAGATTCTAGCGAATGGCCACTAATGCTGGGAAACTAAAGTTTGTTGACAAAATTTAGTTTTAAAATTGTTCACAATGAATTCAACAAGCCAAATGATTAGAAAAATAAGCAAAAATGTTTTCTTTTTACGAAAAAACAGTGAGCGTGCGCTTGTTTTCGTCAACAAAATTTGAATAGAGCTCGCGCTGTCACGTCATTTTCAAGATGGCGGCACTTCCGGAAGGCATTTTTTGGCCTTTTTAGCAATTTCATGGGCATGAATCACGCTAATTGTGCACAGGACCATATAATGTTTATTCGCTTAAATGAAAACACATGTAAAAATCTAACTCATATCAAATTTTGAAAAAAAGTTCATTATTCTAGCCTATGAAAAAATGGATTTTTGTAGGGAAATTTGTTCAAACTTATGATAATTTTTGTTCAGACCTGACGAACAAAATATGTAAAAGGAAGGTATTTTTTCGCTGTCTCGCCACTACGAAGAATATGACATAATCTAATATTTGTGCAATTGTAGTAGCTGTAGAAATGTTATTTTGTGAGTTGTATATTTATTTTCTATTCACTTCCGGTTGAGCGATTTTCGCCTCAAAAATTCGAAGATAGGCATTCATTCAATGCTGATTATCTCGAAAACGACCGCAGGAGCCCCTTTTTTCTTTTCGTTTTTGAGATCAGCATTAAATTTTGCTCCAGAAAATTGTGGTTTAAATGATTTTTCATTATTTTTTCCAATAGTAGCCAGTCACTTTAAGTTAAAATGCCAAATGCCGTTAAAAATTCAAAGTGCGCTACATTTGCTGATGATACCATGATCTTTAGACCTATCGCCTCCACCCTAGATATAAACTCCCTTCAAGAGGACCTGTCCAATCTTCAATCATGGTCTACAACGTCTGGAGTTCATTTCAACTCTGATAAGTGTAAATACCAAAGAATAACAAGAAAGAAAAATCCTATACAATCAACTTATAATTTGAATGGTAAAGCTCTCGAGACCACGTCCAGCGAAAGATATCTTGGTGTCTGGATCTCTAACAACCTCACGTGGGCTAAGCACACATTAGACCGATGCACCAAGGCCAATAGGCTACTTGGCTACGCGCGATGTTGTGCGAGAGAAATAAAGAGTTATAGTGTACGTCACACCATCTACCTTACCATCGTGCGTCCTGCCTTAGGCTACGCTACTCAGCTCTGGTGCCCTCAATCAATCGACCTAATGCAGAGAACCGAACGCATCCAGAGACGTGGAACGAAATTTATACTAAGTCTTCCTTTCATCTGCTCTAAAAGTTATAAGGAGAGACTTCTAGACGCCGATCTACTACCACTTACATATTGGCAGTAATTGGTCACACTGTTGTGGTGTCCCTGCCTTATTGTATATTTTTTGTTGTGTTCAGTTTACTAAGGCGAAGCGAAATAAACATAAACATAAACATGAGTTCTTGGATTTGGTCTTTTTCTTCAAGGCTATAAATGGACTAGTCAAGCTGTCTGATGAGGTCCTACCGCCAGTTAAAGTACAAGCAAGAGTAACTAGATCAAACTACAGAGATAACATGTGTTACCAAATAAGGACATCCCGAACAGTGACTTACCAACGTTCGTTTTTTATAAGAACTAGCAGAATCTGGAACATACTTCCACAAGAATTAAAGGATCCCAACATCACCTTACATAACTTCAAGAAAATACTGTATGGTTACTACAAAACATCTCTCACGAGTAACTATGATGTTGATAATCCACGCACATGGAAGTCTATCTGCCCAAAATGTAACACGTGCAGAACTTTTAGTGAAACTATACAATGCTGCTTTTGAAATAACTGTCTATCATATCATATAATAATTTGTACAGTCATGTAATGTTTGTTTGTTTCATGTTTATGGGGTCCCACAGTAATTGGTAAACCGTTGTGGGTTACCCGCCCCTAGGGGGGCAAAGTCTAATTAAAAAAAAAAGGAATTATTCTTTAAAATATACAATATTCTCTTCTTTAAGAACGATTCTAGGGTTGTCTGTTGTATGATAACACGCATTAAGTAAATAATGAGACAGATATCTATCAACTAGCGTGCTCCCATTGGTTGTTTGAGCTGGGAGGACAAGTTAAATCTTGCTAGGTAGTCTAGATTTCCGGTGTTTTAGCGACAATTTTACAAGTGAAAACACTCTGCATTTTTAATTCGCTTAACTTTTTCTAGGCTGTTTTCACTGTAATTCCGGAGTTTCTGAGTTAAACTAGTCCAAATTGTCCTAGTGAAAACGCACGCTAAGGTATGTTAAGAGCAGCCAAATGTAAGATTTGCATTAGAATACACAAGTAGATTTTTACTTATATGAGTTATGGCCTGATGTATTCTGAAACCAGTGAGAGGGATAAAAACTTAACAGAAAAATTCAAACATTTAATTCAACAAAGTGGTCAGAGCGAGAAGCCATTTTGGCTCTTGTTTTAAGAAGAATTATTTTAATTAACTTACATGTATAGTGATAAGAAAGGATTTTTCAAACATTGCAGCTGCATTATGGAATAACTGGAATAAAGAAATGGTTCATGCTTAGCATGCATCCGTTGTGAAATGGATGCACTTGGGAGGTTGCCTAAGCACTCAAGAAGCTACAGTCGCACTCTTTTATAACATAGCCACCATATTAAAATGTGAATTTGTTGATCAAATACAAAATTCTCACCACACTGCACAATAATTTTATTGACAAAGCGCACGAAAACAAAGTACCGTCCTCGGAGACCCAGGGTGTCAGGGAGGGGGGAGGGGAGCGGAGGGGAAAGGAAAGAGGGGAAAATGACGCCCTGGGCTTTTGACTACCCCTAACTTGTCTTGAGGCCAAACATCAACAAAGGCTCTGATTGGCCTCATTATAATTTAATTACTAGCCATTTCTAATAGAAAGTGAAGTGCTGCGAGCAGAAAACAGCTGATATATCCACGTTAGCCATGAAAGTACACTGCTTTCTCTGATATATCAAATGTTTCTTGTCTATCTCCTGTGCGTTGTGTGACAACACTGCTAGTTGACCTTCAATATTGAACTACAAAACATAATTCTCCAGGATCAGTGTTGGACACACACAGTTTAAAATATTTAGCACTTTGAGTAAAGCAATTTTTCAAACAATCACAAACGGCTAGCGTTGGCAATGATTATAAACTAACTGATTTTAAAAAGCTAGTTTATTTAGGAAAAGATGTGAATCGCTGATCGTATGTATCGCGTGTTCATCTAGTGACATCCTTGAATCGTGTTCATCTAGTGACATCCTTGAACCGCTGATCGTATGTATCGCATGTTCATCTAGTGACATCCACAGATTACACTGTGTTCCGAATAGGAGGCTACTCGCTTTGCTCGCAGCAATAATGAGGCTGATCAGAAGCGTTTGTGTCATTAGATTAAAATCATCTAAAATTACCAGTAAACAAGTTGACCCCACACATCGCCATGACTTTAAACAATACAAGCTGTCACGTTTAGTTTGAAAAGAGCCATCAGATGTTTCTAGCTCACATACAGTGACTTTTAAACAGTAAATACACAATCTCTTTCATGTATTTTACAATAGCAATGAGTTTAGAGTGAAAAATATAGATAAATTGCAAAGACCTTGGTGAAACAAGATGTATTTGTGGAACTTATCTCTGGATATGGCTGAGCAACTGTCACTATATCAAAGCGATAATTGAAATGAGCCATATCAAACATATTGTGTCGTTCGTGCGGGCTTCCTGTGTTTCTGCCATTGGGTTTCCTGTTTACCGAAAAGCTAGGTTTCTAAGCCAATTTCAAGATGGTGGACAATGTGATGTGTTTCATCGCTACAATATCTGCAAGTTTTGATGGAATTTTGACAGTTTGAGGCTCCAAATTGCAGGAAAATCAACAAAAACAAATCTACGTGACTTCCAAATAAGGTAATGCCTGTCCAAATATGGAATAGATTTCATGGCTGTGCGAACGACAACTTTTTATAGAAATATGTTTGATATGCCAGATATTTTTGTCATTTGAGCTTTGTTTACTTTAGACCATCTAATTGGATTAATTTTGGCCTCAAGACAAGTTAGGGGTACTGGTCAAAAGCCCAGGGCGTCCTTTTCCCCTCTTTCCTTTCCCCTCCGCTGCCCTCCCCCCTCCCTGACGCCCTGGATCTCCGAGGACGACAAAGTACCGGCTTTGTGAATGCTGGCAACGACAACAACTGCCTTTAAGTTCTTTCACTAGCGAGTTTCTACTCTAAAATACACCAGAAAATATGATTTAAACCTCATGGAAATCGTATTACGAAGATGTGTACTTGGACTTGATCACTCAAGACTTCACAATATCGACGAAAAAGACGTAGAATTACATTCGAATCAGTAGTTTGGAATCTGAATACTTGGATCAGTGTTGTAAGCCATGTTGTCATTTGTTCAAAACTAGAAGCTGGTCCTGAACTACAAGAAGAAATATTTTGTTAAACCAGAGGTTATAAGAATGGAGAGACAACATCTAGAGAAAAACTACACTGCAGGATATTTTTTGTCTTCAGCGTTTGATTGTTTATTGTGCTTTCTGTCACTTAAGTTTTAGTACTTTAGTACAGCAACAAGTATTTTGTCAAATTTTACAAATATTACTAATATTGGATCGAAAAATTAGCTTGGGGAAGAATTTTGTTCAGTGGTCAAATATTCAAGCATTGTTAAGTGGAATGGAAGCTGAACAGAGGAATCCATTGAAGGTAGATTTACTGTAATTTTCTGTATTTTTGATGTAGCTTTTCATTCAAATTTTGATCGAACAAGTTTGTGTTAAAGATATTGTTAATATGCTTTTCTGGATTTATCTTCTCCTTCAGCATACCAAACTATTTGTCAATAAGAGACAATCAATGAAAAAAGAAAAAAATGTGTTTTGTTTCACATTTAAGCTCATGCCATAAGATCTTGAATAGTTTTTGTGAAGCTTACAACTTCATATTTTCTACTGGAGAGCTAAATGACAAGTCTTGCTAAAGTCAATGTGTTATCATAGTGATCACTATTGAGTTTGTTTGTTTGTTTGTCTTTATCTATTGAAGTTTCTCTAGAAGTATATAAAATTTATTCTCGCTGCTTTTAGATGTTTACACTGACCAAACACTACCTTTTTATAATGAAGGGCCCATTATACCTGTTTTGAGGGACTTAGGCATGATCGGAATTTTTTGGGATAGGGTGAATTGCTAAATTGCAATTAGATTGAGCACCCCTTTAGGCATAAACATGCTCAAAAATCAACAGAATTGGCTTTGGAAACAAGAAGTAAGGTGATGCATGCCTTTTCATGGAAAATTTGACAATTCTGTAGAGGAATTAAGTGATTGATATGAAAAGATTTGAATTCCATTTTAGAACATTTTAGACTGTCTCTAAATTCAAATTGGTATGAGCACGTTGATTATTTCAAGACTGACATCGATCTCAGTTCTACCTAGTGTCGCCAATATCGTCATACTGTACACACCTTTAATAAATTCAATCTGCAACAATCTACATAAAGTATTATTATTCGCTATGTCTCTAATACATAAAAAATTTACAGTTTCAATTGTTTCAATAGCTGATTAGTTTTTAGTAGCTCGGAAAACAAAGTGGGCAGCATTAATTAACATTGATGTGTTACTCTTTTCAAGTTGAGTTGTAAACAAAGCAGGGCATCTGAAAAAGTGCGAAAAAAAACTTGGGAGAGTGCGGAAATTTTACCAAATAGTGCGGAAAAGTGTGGAATGCTAATTTGCATATTATTATTTGATTGTTAATATATTATTTTGGCTGTAGTAATTATAATTAATTGTATAGTCTTTATATGGCTTTAAGGCATATTTTTGGAGGTTGATGCATGCAAAGAACTATTTTCTAACACAGACCCCTCGTATAAGAACCTAGATTTTTCCAAGTCAGCCTGAACAGTTTCTTAATATATAAATGATGTCAATTTTCAGGTAAGAGAAAATTGTAATGATGGGTGTGGACTTTTATATTAATTATTCACACATTTCCATGCTAGTTACATGGTATATAGTGGATAGGAAACATAAAAGATACATAAAGATATATTTAAGATATTATTATTAAAAAAGTGCTAAGAGTACTGTATTTTATAGCAACAAGAAAATCAAACAGATTGATCATGACCTTTTAATAATATAAGAACCTTGTCATAGTATGCCTCATAAACGTTGATTGATTGACATTGATATTCTTATTAGCATATGAATAGTGATAGTGATTAGACTCACTTAGTGAATAAATAATGGTAATTAAACTGAGTGGAGTGCAATTTGGGCCGAAATCATACGAGTGATTACAAAACTGCACGACCGCGTAGCGGGAGTGCAGTTTGATAATCACGAGTATGATTTCTGGCCCAAAATTGCACGACACGAAGTTTAATTACCACTTAATTATATCCAATTTGAAATCTCAAAAAAATATACTGTTTTGTGATTGGTTGGAAAAAAAGATGCGATTAATGAAGCAAAAGGATGCAATTTAGGAATTAATCGCACACTTTTTAACCAATCAGATTGCAGAAATCACCAGTGATTTCAAAATGGATATAATTAAGCATTGTACCCACACAAGAAAACTTTGACAAACCTACTTTGAAAATTCAGCCTGAAATGGTTCTTTTGTAAAGAGTGCTTAGAATGAAAATTTCAACCTGACAGGTTCATCAATTTTAGATTCTCATATACAGGGTTTTACTGTGGTCTAATACAACATTGAAAGGTGTAACAGTATTAATTAGAAAAGAAAAGTAAATGCCTGATGGGTACTTGATATTTCATCCTGTACAAATTGAATAGGCCTTTTGCAGCAACTGGCCAATCACTTGGTAAATTCTGGTAGATGACACAATTTGTACCCACTTTTGAATTTGGAGTATTCACCATAAATTTATCAATCTCTAAATCAGTTTCAAGGTTTAAACTAGATCCTAATTTCTTTAACAGCACAGTGTAATGGCTACAAAAATTATCAAATTATAATTTTCTTGCTCTAGTATATCTGCAAAGATTGGAAAAGGAAGCAAACAAAAACTTTTGTCAAAAATCCCCTCTATTTTTTTATAGAGGCACAGGATTGGATGCTTTTTAGACCAATTAAAGCCTGCTCAAGGTAGTTAAGGCCTGGGCTTGACCTTGTTTGACCTTGGAAAGTTTTTGTTCTGCTATGTAAGATATAACAATGCAAAACTTATTTGACTTGGCACAATGTTAAATAATAACTAGTTGAGTGACCTTAACTTAGTGTTTTGGATATTGGGTAGTCACGTGACCAATTACAACGAAACTTCGTTTTTCTTGAATCCGCAATTCAGTTTCACTTAAAAAACAGAAATAACACCTCTAATGCATAAAGAAGATTTAATCCTAAATAGTTTTGTGTAGACATCTGGACTTTTGACAATTGGCTGGGAGATATTAAGCAAAGTATTATTTTGTGTCACGTGACAGGTCTGTTTTGCTAAAAATCGCTTTAATGAAAATCACGTCATGTTCTCTAATCAAAATGGAATAGACTCACTAGTGTGGAAAATTTTTCAAACATTTTGTTACAATAAACAACCTATCTGGTTACGTGACAGCTGAAATCACGAACTTAGCACTTAAGGCTCATTGTTTTATGAATACCTAACGTTGTGACGAATATCATTTATTTCTGATTTAAAATTTGTGCTACTCACCCTTAAGGTAGTTCCGGACCCTTGCTACTGCGCATTTCCCGCACGCATTCGAGTGCGCACACTTTTATTAAAGAGCATTGGTATTACCGTGTGGAGTATTTATAAATGGATGAGAGACCCTGAATTACTAGACAAGTCAATTAACCAATCCATAAAATCAATATTGATTTCTTGGCTTAATCCTTTAGAAAACCCCTCTACCAGCAGGGTGATTCACACAGAAAAACTGTGTATATTTAGAGGTTAACGCACTCTTTGCTCGTGAATTATCGGGATTTATCTTCACGAGTTTGCTAACAATGAACGAGACTAATTTTAAATACTGTACGAGAAAATTTCGAGTTCATTGTTAGTAAACGAGTGAAGATAAATCCCGATAATTCACGAGCAAAGAGTGCGTTAACCTTTTTATTATTCAATTTGAATACACTGCAGAAGCAGGCTAATTAAACTGTCAGTTGACTTCACTAGAAATAACTCAAGTCACTCAAAATAGTAAGACTTAATTAGTTTAATTAGTTTAATAGCATTTGGTAATTTTAACAATACAAAATAAATCTTTCAGAAGAAAACTAGGAGAAAAGTAGCGTGATAGATAATAAACGAGTTCTCAGAATCCATGTTTACAACTTAAGTTAATTGCTCGGTAAAATTGAAATCGTCCATATAAACAAAGAACTCAGACTTTTTTTGGATCGTTAAAAGTGATTCAACACTGAGTCCTAGAACTCTGTAAGTGAAAGGTCTAGAAAATTATCGCTGGAGTTATGGATATAGGTTTAAACTGGCGACTTACGGTTGAAACGCATCTCAACTATGGTGCCGCCGACAAGAAGCCGGGAAGAAGTAAGTATAGTTTTTGATGAGCCAAAGGCTGAAGTACTCGTTTGGCGTTTTCTTCGATTCCTGATAAAATTTCTTCACCGGAAAGGATTTCCAGACTTTCTGTTGGATATTTTTTGGATAGCCAAAGTCTAAATGATGAATTTGCAAAGCCGGCAAATAGTGTTTTGACAAAAACAACACGCCAAAAACTGAATACGGTTTGAATGAAAGTTAGAACTTCGTAAGCTTACCGTTAAAAACAGAGACAGAATTGTGGTGACAGACTTTCTAAACTTTCTATGAGATAGGTTTTGGATAACCAGTCTAAAAAACAGTAAATATTAAGATGAATTTGGAAAGCCGGCGAACTCTGTTTTTAAGCCGTCGAAATATGTTGATCTCAGTAAGCTCCAAAAACTTCAATGAAATTGAGTTTACCTTCAAAACAGGCACGCTAAGCAGTTTTAAGTATGCTCGTTGATCTTCTCTTTTTCGAAAAATCCTCAAATTCACCACCAGGAACATTTTTTCTTTCCAACTATGCGTTATTGCCTATGATTTATTACTATTATTACGTCGGTATTACGTCGTGTCGTGTTGTCACGTCATAACCACGCATCACGTGATCACGCATCACAAACTGACCAATCAGAAAATCAGAATTTGTACAGTGTATGAAAATTGAATAATAAACAATATTACTTCTCAGCTGACTCTAGTGTTTATCGAACTACATGTAAGTAACATTACAGCTAGCCTGCATCACATCCGTACGTACCTCCGTTAAGTCCGTCTGTGAAATAACGAACAAAACCATGTTCTGAGACCCCCAGCAAGTAGCACGAATATAGATAACAGAAGCTAATTGGCTGGGCCTCTTTTAAATTCTAACGAGACTCGTGATTGGCTCGCTAATCACTGGTGTGTTTGTCTTTGCCATGACAACACTTCCATTAGATTTACTGTGATTATAAAAACACAGACAGATTTTTCAATCAAAACAACCTACCAGTTAGATACATCGAATTGCTACAATCCTGGACATAAATGTTAAGAAAAAAATGGCATTACTATGTCCAATTGAAATTGAAGGCTCTCACACCACGATACTGTAAAGTTGCTGCCCCCCTACCCCCCGGAACAATGTTGCAGGCGGAATCAAGCATCTGGGCCCTCGGACGGACAACATTGTGCAGGGTGGGGTGGGGGAGGGGAGATTTTGGTCCCCAATGTTGGGTGATGTACACATTTCTTTCAAAACCACAAAATTCTTAACCCTTTTTGTCCAAGATTGTAGCTATAAAAAGAAATTTTCAAATCGAAACACTTCAATCGAACATTTTGCTAAATAATAGCCTTAGTCATGTTAGTTCAGAAAACATTCTCTCAAAGAGAAATTACAAGATCTTCAAGATTGACCCTGGGTCATGCTAGTAATAAAGTTTGTTAATAACTGGAGTCCACAAAGCTGTCAAAACATCGACACAACAAACACTAAGTGAGCCAATCACGAGTCTCGTTAGAATTTTAAAAAGCACCATCCAATCAGCGTCTGTTATCTATAATTGTGCTAATTTTGCTGGGGGTCTCAGAACACAGTTTTGGTTATTTTGCAGATAGACTTAAGGACAGGGGCCCATATTTCCAGTGCGCATTGTGTTCTGTGCATTTGACTCAACGAGCACGCGCGCCACGTCGCACAAATTTGAATAAAGAACGTTTTTTTTCGGAGATCGTGTTCGCACAAAAATCATCGTGAAAACACACTACTTTTATGACTTTTGCAAAAGAAAAATCTGATTTTGAGAAGAAAAATACATTGTTTCTCATATTCTAAAGTTGAATTCATTCTAGATTATTAAAGGCGCATGAAAAATCACAGGCAGCCCAAGCTCATTATCTGTCAACATTAAACAGTTAAAATACACGCAAATGCATGGAGTCTAAAATACGACTTTTGACGAATAAAATTACAGAATACATTAGTATGACATTCTATATGCCTGGTAAAGTTATTATAATTGTAAAGAAAGCCTTTTTTTAAAAGATCTCCCTCCCCCTACTAAGAAGAGAAAAAAGGCTGGAAGCTTCGCTTTGAATAAGCTCCAATCGTCTGCACATTTCGAACTCAAAAAATACCTTTCGCTTGACCAAATATCTCCAACGCTCGTCCTCATCAGCATCGATAATTGTTCTAACCACCCTGTAAACCACCGCCACTTTGACCACAGGCAGCCCAAGCTCATTATCTGACAACATTAAACAGTTAAAATGCACGGAGTCTAAAATACTACTTTTGACGAATACAATTACAGAATACATCAATATGACATTCTATGTGCCTAAAGTTATTATAATTGTAACTAAAGCCTTATTTCACATTTTTTAAAGATCTATACTAGATAATGAGCTTGGCCTGCCTGTGGTCAAAGTGGCAGTGGAGGTGGGCTTCAAGCCTCATAGTAGACTGAAGCTTCGAACTAAATAATTTTGTTTCTCCGTAAAACGTGGTCATTGGAGAATGAGGTTTACAGGGTGGTTAGAACAATTATCGATGCTGATAAGGACGAGCGTTGGAGATATTTGGTCAAGCAAAAGGTATTTTTTGAGTTCGAAATGTGCAGACGATTGGAGCTCGTTCAAAGTGAAGCTTCCAGCCTTTTCCTCTTCTTAGTAGGGGGAGGGAGATCTTTTAAAAAAAGGCTTTATTTACAATTATAATAACTTTACAAGGCACATAGAATGTCATACTAATGTATTCTGTAATTTTATTCGTCAAAAGTCGTATTTTAGACTCCATGCATTTGCGTGTATTTTAACTGTTTAATGTTGACAGATAATGAGCTTGGGCTGCCTGTGGAAAAATGGCTCTTTTTACGACTGGAAATGAAGAATACCGTTTGGCCGCCATCTTGGAAATGTCCCATAATTGATTGTATTCCTTATCACTCTCTAGGAGGGGTGGGGATTTTATGGTTATTTAGGCAAATTCTAATAGGATTTTGTGCGTTTCTCAGCTAATAATATACATGAAAAAAATTCTTGATGCTGATTGGCTGAGAGCAGTGCAGTTCAAATGTAATACCAGTGAAAAAATCTGTAATACCAGTGCAAAAATCTGTAACACCAGTGCAAATTACATTTGAATTTACAGGTCCAAAAATGTGCTTAAAATTATTTTTTTCTTATTCTGCTATTGTAAACATTAACAAGCATGACAGTTTTTCACTCATGAAAGAACAGGTATGTCAAAAAAAGTGGCAAAAACTTTCAGGATCTGGTTGTCAGTTGAATAAAATTTTTGATGACTTGCGCGCGCTACTGACGCCATCACATCTCAACGAGCGCGCGCTCAAAGTTTTCTTCTTAAGATTTTATCAATTTTTCTAAAAAAATCTCCGTTTATTTTCTCGAATTTTTTCATGTATATTATTAAAAGGTAATCATACATTTTCTCTTTCAATTTGGAATTAATTTGCACTCGTGTGTTTTTCAAAGAGCTCAAATTGCACTCGCCCTACGGGCTCTTGCAATTTTGATACTCTTTGAAAAACACACTTGTGCAAATTAATTCCAAATTGAACTCGAAACCGTATGATTACCTATACAAATAACTTTTTAAATCGCATGGATACCCCATAATTTTATTTTCTCATTCGGTTTTAGATTAACTAAGCTATATGTATTCAAAAAATTAAATCCCAAAAAATGATTTACGATATATTTTTCTCAGAAATAGCACTGGATGTCAAGTTTCCTAAGAATTAAAAATAGGCAAAAAAATTGAGGGAAAAAAAAAAAGAAAAAAACGTGTACCAGTACTTTTAATAATATCTTTTTGCTTTTATTTTGAAGGTTTCAATCTTGAGAAGCTTTTATTACTTTCATTGTACTTCTTTATGAGTTAACATTGCATAAAATGATATTATATTAAAAATTCGAAAAATCGCTGGTCAGCGGTTATTGGCCATGTTTACCATAAATTATCTCCGTAAAATGCATGGATACCCCCATTTTTTTTCGTGAATTAAAAGACCTTTACCCATTCTACAAAGTAAATATAAAATAACTGAAAAAAAAAAATGGTTCGCCATTATGGGCCACCGTCCAAAATGTCTTTTGATTGCAAATTGTCATAAAAATCAATCATACGTCTTACCTTCTTGCTTGGGTCCACACAACGTTCAGCATGTTCAGCATCAAGGGCATTGCACAAGTACTTTTTGTAGATCGCTCTCCTTCGTAATTAAACAACCGCGTTTGAATGATACATTGTCGATATTTGTCCATCAGTTCTTGTTGTAAACAATCAACTAAATAATCATTGAGTAAAGAGGCTGGTAGCTGTTCCTGGACGACGGTTTTGGTCAAGTAAAATGTTTGATCTTTGCCTTCTAATGTCTTTTTTCTAGGGTGGAAAGCATATGGTCTTGCGGTAGAATACATTGAAGATTTTACTCCTAAAGCATATTTTAAACGTTCTAGACGGTTTGACGGTAGAGAAAGAGATAATTTTCGAAAATGCAACACACGAGTCCACATTGTGACCGCCATTTTGATTTATGGCAATTGTGTTCCACTCCCCCTCAATAACCTTTAGCACAGGGAAACCAAAGGACAAGGGAAGCGTAACTGACATTTTCAACATGCAGAACAAAACCTATTAATATTAATCTGCAGATTATAATAAGATTTTTTGCGGGCTGTAGGTAAAATGGGGGCTGCGGACTGTTTGCAGACTACTATTTTTTGCACTGAATATCATTATTTGAATGAAAAACTTCCCGTTCGCTTCACGCAGGGTGGCCCAGGGGGGTCGGCATCACGTTTCACGTATCGATATTTCCAACATTCACGCGTCACGTACAATTTTATCTCAAATTCACGAATTACGAATTTCAACTATAATAAACGTGTAAAAAATCTCGCTTTCCAGCATTTCTACGTGCAGATTTTTGTTTGCTTTGAATAATGTTCTAATTTGTGACATTTATTTCTTTGTTGCCATTTAACACATACTTTTAACCAGTATGGCATTTATCACTCCCATTGATAGAAAATTGCTAGAAAAAAATTGCTAGAAACTATCGGATGCCTTGGGGGGAAGGGGGAGGGGGAGGGGGGGGGGGAGGGAGGGGGAGGGGGAGGGGAGGGGGAGGGGGAGGGGACGGGGAGGGCAGACAGCTGATGTTCAGATTACACTTCATGATGTGTTATTTTAACGTAAAACTGTCTAATACACAGGGAGCAGAGTAAAAAGCCTTTTCTCCTCGCTTCTTCCTTTTACCGCGCGCTCCAAAAATATACCCGCGCGCGATCATCTTATCTTTATTAGGATTACCGCTGGGCGCTTAGCGCGCGGGCCATAGCTTTTTATTGTATAAATTTTTATTATATACCCTTGTCGATACGCGCGCTCTGATTGGCTGAAAGCTGTGCTTTATCAGAGAATGGAACACAGTTCATATGTCAGCAGCGCGAGCTCGACCGCGCGCGCGCGCGCGCGCACCTTTTGAATTTTTTTTAGGGAAGAATCCTACTTTTTCCCTCGAATATTTACTTAAAAATATATAATAAAACAAATAGAACATCTTTTTCCGTGCTCCATTCAGTAATACAGCACTTAGGAAGTGCCGAAAGCACTCAAGAGGTGTGGAGAGCACTCGCCTACGGCTCGTGCTCTCCTTACACTTCTTTCGAGAAAGTCCAATAAGCTCATAAATAAGTCGAGTGCAAATAGGGAGCGACTCGGACGTTTAGTCTAATACATGTACTATGTAGATCTTAGGACTTGTGGACGCCACCAGCGAAGACGACTTTCAAAAAAGGCTTTCTTCGCTTCTCGACAAATGGCAACACTTGGCCCCTGGCTTTCATGATTGGTTTACGAAAAACAAAGCTGAAATCTTTGCAAAGAACATGATCGCCTGTGTGAGGGAAAGAGCGCAACTCGGGTCTCCACCTTCCATTTTCACAACCAATGGCAACGAGAGCAAAAATTTTGTATTGAAAGATTGGTTTGGATTCAAAAAGAGAGTGTTTTATCGGATATAAAGATCCGAGCCGTAGGCGAGGATCTTTATACCGATAAAACACGGTCTCGAGTTCTTTATCCGACTTAAAAAACTCCAACACATATTTGAGTTGTTCCCGGAAAGAAAATCAAAAATATCTTTATTTATCTTAGAGAAAATCGAGGTTAAAGTTGATGTAAATTAGGATGAATCTTTATGAGATATAAAACACTCGTCACGGTGGCGATTTTCATTGTGTTTGCCTTATGAATTATTAATTAGTTTTTTAAGCCAGGTTAAAACCGTAATTGAGGCCACTTCCGTCCAGCGGCTCGCGCGCGCATACTCGTCAGTTATCACTTGCTGTACTTGCTGTTGGCAAACGAGGAAGAATGTTGAAAGGTGTTAATTGTGACATTGTTTAAACTGTCCATCTCATTAAGCTCCTCCACTTTTCGCTCTACCTAGTCAAATATTGTTTAAAAACTTTTTTGATTGTATAGCCTTCTTTATTTTCAAATGCCAGCCCCCACCTCCCTCCTCCCAACACACACACACACTAGAAACAGGTGGAATATAGTATATAGCATTATTACGTCACGAATCCATTTCAATGGCTCACAACAGCACAAAAATTTTTTTTATCTCCGTAGCTACGTTTTAAAAATGGATATAACTTTTTCAGAAATGACTCATGGTCATTTCGTAGGAACGCGTCAATTTATTGATCATGATAGCAGTAAAACAATATGGTACGAATCAAGTTCCATGGCATATGTGTTGTTCTCAAGTGACGCATTTTAGACGTAGTCTTTAATTTGGAGTACAAAACGCGTGGAAATATATGTGCTATATAAGTAATTTGATAAACGATAATAACATGCTGTTATATCATAGATGGGTCCGTGCATACAGCCATTAATAGTTCAGTGTACAATTTCTTCTTAGTATTTGATGTTTGTATTTGATTAGCAAATGCTTATTTTAAATGGTCATATCTTTGGTTGGTTGGTTGCATGGTTGGTTGACTAACTTTCTATTTTGCAATACTTTACAAATATCCACCAAACCAGTACTCAGTAGTGCTCACATCATTTTCTGATCCACGAAACTTGGGGTTAATAGTACCATAATACCCAAAGTTATCCTCATGTGCAACCGATCCCGATCTACCATTATATTGACAATGAATTTTATAGCTGTCGGTATGGAAATTAGCCTGAGTATCAGGCCCTCTGGGGTGGGGAGGGGGAGGGGAGTCCCCTTCCCCTTTCCCTCCCCCTCCCCACCCCAGAGGGCCTGATACTCAGGCTATATGGAAATCGTAGCTTCCAACCTTCTGCCAAAATGGAACTGTGACCTCATACCCTTTGTGTCCCCGTATGTCAATATATTCAACCTTCTTACAAATTCCACTACGGCTTGGAAAGCTAAGACATCAAGATTTGACAGCTTTACACGCACGTAATCTCGGAAATCCACACCGTAGACATTGAAACCTGTAGTGATTCTAAAGTGAGTTGATTGTTGGGAAAGGTTCTGCATTCGATTGAGTGACAGGCGGTAAGCTTCCCAGTTTGGATTGTTTTCTTGTACAGGTGAATCGCTGGTGAGAGAAGTTTTAGAAAATCCGTTTACGTTTTTGTTCTTAAAGGCAAGTGACAATATCAAAGTCCAAGCAGAGCGAGGTTCAGAGGTGAGATCACAGAAGACTTGATAGAAAGTCCCACTAGTGTCTGTAATGGTGTAAATACCATTCTCTTTGACTCCACCACGAAGATAATCCAAACAGGATTTGAAATCCTGCAAATACAAGCATATATTGTCAATTTGCAATGACTGGAAGTAAGTGGAAGCGTAAAATATTTTTATAATGACAAGGAAAAAAACGCAAGCATTTATGTTTTACTCGTACCTCTGATTTTTCAAAATAGTGAACGAAGTCAACATCAACTTTGTACGAAGCTGGATTTGTTCGTCTTGTAGCGTTATTCAACTGACAGACGTCCTGGTCACCAGCTCCTCTTGGTTTGTAATTGTAGGATTTGCACTTGTCGTTTGCTGTACAGAAGAAACTGCAGTCAATTGGTGACGTCACGTGATGGATAAATATCACGTGACCCACTAGGACCATCCCTGTTAATAATGAAAAGCAAATTAGACTTGGCAAATAAAGTGACTTCATAATGAAGATTACGGGAAGAAGCATTATAATTGCGAGGTTTTGGCGTCCTCCTGACACCATCATCAGGCCAAAATATGCTTCTTCCCGTTATCTTCATTGTGAAATCTATTACACTGTCGTGTTTGATAAATAAAGCAGAGATGAAAGCTTGTATCCCGCTACGATTTTCTGACTCCAAAGTTTGGATTGCTCTTGGTGGGAAACAGTTGTCTACCTCTAGTCCAACTAAGATTTCTGATATTGTTGATATTTATATTTATAAATTCAGCGAAGTTTCTTGCAAATGGCTGAGAACCTAAATTAACTTGTTCCGACGTTTATTGGGACAAACACTCAAATTTGAAAAGCCTCAACTCCAGGAATATCTTTCTCTGTTAAATATCTCAAATCACCACCTTTAAATGATATTTCTCTAGTTATGTCGAAAACGCATTTATAAAGTACTGAACGTTTCTATGCCTATTCAGTCATCAACTAGAGTTATTTTATAGGAAAATTCATTGGCTGACGAAGCGACTCGTGCGATATCGCCTTTTCGAGTGAATTCAACTTGGAATTCCCTCGTCAGCCAATGAATTTTCCTTGAATCCCATATCACTATTCAATCTAAGCAAAAATAAAGAAAAGAAAAGGAGAAAATCCCATGCGTCTTGCATGCCTAGGAAGGAAACCATTTTGATGCCATCCTCCCAGCCAATAGGAATTTTGCTCAAAGGAGATCGTTTGGTCGTTTGACTTGAACCTCGTGGTGAACACAATATCATTTGCTATGGTGAAAAATCTGGCTGTTTATTCTTCAAATTTGCCTAAGATGAAATACTTCGTTTACTGAATATATTACAAGAGTAATGAGTTCATCTTGATCTAACGAAATTTAAAGCAGTTCAGCAGTCTAAATGTGCGAAAATGTCATCGGCAAAGCAAAAGGGCAAAAGAATGGTGAGTACACAAAACTATGTTTATAACCTAAAATTTTCCTTTAAGTTACACACTTAATGACTAAATGAAGTCAAATATGTTAATACATTTTTCTTTTACTGTTGTGTAGCTCACTTTGTGTTGGATAAGGAGCTAACGATGGACACTAGCCTGTAGATTGATGGAAATATTCACCGGCGAGTTGTTAAATGTGACTCCGGTAAATAGTCCACTTACGGCTCCACTTAATCCAGGACCATTATCAGGAACTTTTACAGCGCTTCTTGTTTGGTTCGGCTGACCTTCTACATTGACAGCTATTTCGTTCAAGGCATTTCTTGCTGGTGATTGAGGACGTTCAACTACTGTACCGGCTGTATTACCTTGGCTGCAGGCAGAAAATCCAGCCAGCTTGTGGGACATTTTGCGTTGTTTTTCTAGTGGATTATGACTGTAGCTGGATATCGATTCTGGATTAGCATGGCCTGTCAACTCTGATATTTCTAACGGGTCGAAATCGTCTCGCAAAGCTTGGATTGCTGTTTTGCGACCACACGTATTAGGGACCGTTCATTTTTTACCAGGAGGGGGGGGGGGGGGGGGGGCTGGTGGTTTTTTGGAATTTTTCCCCAAAAAGTGTCCAGCCCCCCTCTTTGTCATACAATTTTTTAAATGGCCCCCCCTCTTAGTTCATGTTTCATTTACATGACCCCTCCCCCCCACACTACCACCACCACCACCACTGAAAATTATGCAATGTTATCAAGAGATCGGAATATGTATTTTTGCCTTTTCATTATCGCAGACGTACTATGGATAGGATAATATTGAATTATTAGTCATCATTGCTGTTATCCTCATATGTGTATCAAAGGAAAATATAAGCCGATTATTGTTGAACAATATTAGAGAGTAATATTACATAATTATATATGTGAGCGCGAAGCGCGAGCCGCTCACCTGAAATTTCAGGTAAAGATGTTTCCAGAGGCTATTTTCTAAAAGAATTTTAAATGTTCTTATGGTACAATGTGCGAAATACTGCATTTATTTATAAATGCGAGCGCGAAGCGCGAGACGCTCGGCAGAAATTTGAAGTATATATGTTCACAGCTAGGTGAGAGGCTATCAGTTCCAAAAAGGATTTTAAATCATCTTATGACTGATGTGCAAGTCACTTATTTCAAATGCGAGCATGAGTTGCTCGGCAGAAATTTGAGGTATATATGTTAACAGAGACTATTAATTCCCACCAAAGGATTTTCTCAACGTGCAAATTAAAGACATCTACTATTAATAACTGAATTTAAGTACATAAGTTTACAAAGACTTCTTCCTTAGTAAAAGGATTTGAAACACGTACCATTATGGTGGAATGTGCAAGTCACTAACTACAAATGCGAGCGCGAAGCGCGAGCTGCTTTGCAGAAATTTGAGGTAAATCTATTGTTTGTAAAGACTGTTTCCTAAAGAGATTTGAAATGATCTTGATGCAATGCAGTGTAACTCACTCTACACTAGCTTGTAGTGTTTGGCATTGTAGCATGGCTGCAGTGTAGCAATTTAGAATGTAATTGGCTTTTGCGAGCGCGAAGCGCGAGCCGCTCAACAGAAATTTTGCAAGAAAAGTACTTCGTGGTGGCTCCGTTTTGATTGATTTGATAACAAAAAGGTACTGCATAAACTATTTTTTCGCGTGACCCCTCCTCAAATAGCCAAAAAGTTTTTGCTTGGTCCCCCATTTTATGGCCATTTTTTTCAGGTGGCCCCCCTCAAAAACCACCAGCCCCCCCCTCCTGGTAAAAAATGAACGGTCCCTTAGTACACTTGCCCTCTAGGGATGCTATGTCGGCAATCTTCTGCATGATCTTAGACAAGGTGTTAACTCCAACTGGTGAGATTTTGTACCATACTTCGGATTTTGGCTTGTCAATTGGACTTAAGAACAGATTTTTGGGGACTCCTTCACCTTTTGGTCGATGTTCCAAGTACTCAACAAAAGCGCGGTATGGGTCGCGTTCGCTGCCATCGGTCTTCCAGATTTTGTTGTTGTACTTTCTTGTTCTTTTTCTACTATTCTCATCTCCTTGGCGGTTCTTGGTTTGGCGCTCTGTATACTCTATGTACTGCTCAGTGACTGTAAAGTCGTCAATTGTACAATTGTACTGCTCTTGGAAAGCCCTCATTCCCAGATGAGTGGTATTGTTCCACCAAAGAAGATGGAGGAGAGATCTTGGACTGTGCAAACCAACAGCACCTGATGACCACATTTTCTCGATGTCATTGTCGTCTAACGGCCTGGCAGCATTTGGTTTTCCCCCAAAACCTTTTTTCTTCAGATCTTTTTTCTTCATAGACAGCATTGTTGCGACCTCTTCAAACTCTACATCTGCTTCTTTATCGATGTCAAAGTTGTCAGGAGCGGGAGGACATGGCCGCTCGAGGAAATACCTTCGCAGGCCGTTGCGATATGTCTGAAGAGACCCAGGCTCGTATTCTTTGCCTTTGTTATCTTTGGTTGTTTGGCGTATTTATATGAAGAAATGCTTCAACAGGTAAGGTGCTTCTTTTTTTGATATCTGGTTTAAGTCGACTTCTTTTCCATATTTTTCTTTGTACCATGACTGAAAACGGCGTAGAGATGTAGTTGTACTTTTTTTGGTGTTCGCAGCGACCAAATTTTCTTTAAAAGCCACAATTTCTTCATCTGTATACTGCACAATAGTGGAAGTTTCATCGATGGACTTAGCGGAGACAGACTTTTCGGTACTTTTGTTACTTTGGTCGGTACTCGTGACACTTTTTTCGCTCGCTACATTTTCTTCAGAAGTTGATGCCGCCTCCATTTTGGCTATTTGTCTTCTTTTTCTTGTTTTTGCAAGCGTTAATGGTTTTGTCCGCTTTTCTATTTCAGCATCCAGCTGAAAACTAAAATCTGGGAACTCAATTTTTCAACTTAATCAACAGGACAGGATGCAGTTATATTAATTTGAGTGAAAGTGAAAATTACGAGAACAAAAACAACTCGCGGGATCCCTATATATCGTTGTATTCAGCTTTTCAAACCATTGTATTCCACACTGAATACCCACTGTCGATAGCCAATCAGCGCGCGAGATTGAATAGTGATATGGGATTCTCCCTGATATATCTGTGAAAGAAAAACTAATAACGCGCAATAGAGTGATTTTATCAAATCCGTGACAATATTAGCAAATTGATGGTTAGTAGTAGAGTCTAAACCCATTGTTTTCCTTTGTTCTTTAACAACTACTACTTACTAAATTAATTCTTTTTTTTTCACGGGTTAAAAATAATTACTCTAGTTAAATACACTCATTATATAAGTTAAAAACATACTAATAGAATTTCGATATTCTATATATGTGCATTTCCCTAAAATGTATTTCAAGGGTTTTGTTATCGGTATATGAAATTTTTGAACGTACCTCTTTTATTGTTGAAATACGCACTTTTGAAACCATCTGTTTTGATTGCTGCTAGGGTGGTAAACATTTGATGTACAAATACTGCAAAAAGAAGAAAGACTTAAAACTGACTCCATCGATTTTAGTTTGTTGTTGGCCAAAGTCTTGTGCTGTTGGATTGAGCCTTGCAAACTTTGTCTCATAAAGTTCAGCACGTAAATAAAAAATTAGCTCCGATCCCTTACTTTGTCAATAAACGACAGATTTCATTGTTTTCTCGGTGAAATAAACCCGCAATATTGGGAGAACACAAGGAAAAGTTGGAAAATTAATCACCGCTTATGAGCCTTTTCGACTGCTGTCTTAACATCCGTAGCGGTTTATTTCGGAGAGAAATACGGAAATCTTTCCTTTGTTGCTTTATATGCATATAGCGGTAAATAATTACAAGGAAAAACTAAATCTAAAAACTAAATTTCAATTCTCCTTAGAATTATCAATGAGCCAATGGGGTTGCCCGTTGTTTTCTGAGCTATATACGAGCGGTGCGATTCAGTTTGATTTTAAAATAACGTCGAAACTTCGTCATGAGAAGAAAAACAAGGCGTTGAAATAGCTCTGAAAGTGAAAGCTGTGGACTACAAATTCATTTGTGATACATAGATAAACGTTATTTACCCTCGGGTTTGATTGAGACTGATTATAGGTATCTAGCAAAATACATGTAAAATATGCCTAGAAAAACGCAACTAAGAAAAAAAAATTCGAATAAAAATATGTCGGTTTATTCTCATGAACACACATGCAAATCCATGTAAACTAGGGAAGAGGTGAAAATAACGATTTCGAGTGAGCCCTCAAAATCACTAAGGGAATCTTTGATTTGTAGTGTGAACCTTGCACATGGATAAAGAGCGGAGAGGAACGGTTTAGGGAGGAGGGAGAAATAGCCCCCAAAAAGTAGGGAGAAGGGAGAAAAGAGGCAGAAAAATCGGTTTGGGAGGAGGGAGGAAAACAATTATGAGATGTAGTGAAGGAGAAATGGCCGAAAAAATTAGGGAGGAGGAAGAAAAATGGCATTAAAATGAGGAGGAAGGATATCGAAATGCCTCTACGCTCAATAAACTGAAAAAAGAGAGGATCGATCGTTCCAGATGTTCAAAAACTATACGAAAGGCGTAGACGAGACTGTGATCACTAATACCAATGTGAGAGACACCGGAGCAAACCACCCTATCTGGACAATTCGTAAATATAACATCAATTAAAGTAGACGACTTTTCCGTAATGCGTGTAGTTTCAGATATTAGCTGGTGCATACCATATACATTCGCAATATTTAACAGTAATTTGGTGTCATTGTCTGGGTTATGAGCATTAATATTGCAATTCAGATCTCCCAAAACCCAATATTCTACATTTTCGGAATCCAGTTTACCTATGAACGCTTCAAAAAGCCTAAATGTGTCTACCAGCGAATTAGGTGGCCTATACCAAGTGGAGACAACAAAAGACTTGGATCTAGGCTTCTTGATTTCTATGGTAACGGTTTCAAGTTCAGTAGAAAGATCTGAACGAATCGAATAATTTATTGTCGAACGAATATAGAAGCATACCCCTCCTCCAGATCTGCCTTTGAAATGGCGATCATTACGTATTATTAAAATGTTTAGTTACAAATATATAAATATCTAATGAGACTCATTTTTTAAATACGCCCTTCAAACAAGTTACATATACTTTATTGATGTCTCTAAGACCCCTTACACACGCATGCATTTCATTTCAAAACGCATACAAGTATTTGCGTTCACACGAATACCACGAGCGTTTTCGAATCGTTTCAGCCCGTCCACACGAAAACGCTCAAACCATGCAATGATCATACTACATTAACAACAACACTATTCAAAGTCCATTTGTGAAATATGGTCCCTGGGGATTGCATAATTATAAATGAGAACAATTCTTGTAATTAATGCAGTTCATTCGAGTTGCGACGAAGAACGATTGGCGACCCACCCACCCACCCACTTTAGCGAGTAAGTCGGGTTCAAAGTTGCCAAATAATCTTTGTTGGCACTTCGCCTGGCTTTGGTTGGTTCCAGGCCATTGTTGGTTCCCAGGCCATTGTTGGTTCTAGATTCCCCATACCTCATTATCATACTCATGAATAACAATACACAGGGAAGAATATTACACTAATGAAAGCATTCAAACACTACTCACACCCACACACTCACAGACACCCACAAACCCCGCAACACTTAGTGGCTCAATTAAATGCAGATGTAAATAAAGAACGCTGAAATACACATAAAATTACTCAACGGCTTTGACACTTAAAACACTAATTAAAAACACATAAGCGCACAAAAAATACCAGAACACTTTTAACACATCTGAAAATTAAACACTTTAACACCAACCCATAAAAAGCATCCCAATAAATAAAGTATACATCATTTTATTGAAAATTAAATACTAAATTAAAACACTTGGACACATAAAACTCTACTGACAACATTTCAATGGATAAAGTATAACAAAACTAAAATATTACAACGTTCTAACGGATAAAGCACTTTTACTACCTCAACACAAAATGAGAAAAAGCATTCGAAAACATTTGAATGCGTAAAACACTGCAACACCACAATCACTTTAAGTGATAAAAATCGTCAACACTTAACGTAAAACGCGTAAAACACCGCAACGCTTAACGTATAAAAGCTACTGCCTGACAGCTGATAATGCAAAGAACACTACATGACTTCAACCCAAGGAAAATATTAGAAAAAAAAATTTAAACAATGCATAAAACATTACCATTGGTTTTCGACAAATGAAACACTGAAACATTTCAATGGGTAAAAACAGTGCAACACTACAACACTTTCACTCACATTAATACTACAACACTTGGCGCATAATAAACTACCTAAACCTGCACACACTAAAACTCTACACTTTACAAAACCTAAACACACTAAACCCTTTAGTACAAAACTTTAACGTACTAAAACACTACAAAACCTAAACACACTACACCTCTACACTATACAAAACCTTAATGCACCAAAAACTCTATACTATACAAACGTACTAAAACTCTACACTATACAAAACCTTAACGCACTACAACTCTACACTATATAATACGCTTAACGCACTAAACCTCTACACTACATACAAACGTACTAAACGCACTAAAACTCTACTCTATACAAAACCTTAACGCACCCAAAATTCTACACTATATAATACGCTTAACGCACTAAACCTCAACACTATACAAACGTACAATTATAAACGTATACAAACGTATATAATAACCTAAAAGGACTAAACCTCTACACTATACAAACGTACTAAACGCACTAAATTCTACATTAAAAAACCTAAACGCACTTTACACCATACAAGACCTAGATACACTAAAAGTCTATACTACAAAACCTTAATTAACACACTAAAACTCTACACTATACAATACCTTAACCGGCAATAAAACTACACTATACGAAACCTAAACACACTAAGACTCTTCACTACAAAACTTTAACAAACTTAAACTCTACACTACAAAACCTAAACATGCTAATAAAACCCTGGACTACAAAGCCTTAACGCACCAAAAACTCTATACTATACAGTACCTAAACGCACTAAAACTGTACACTATCTGCAAATACCGATATTAAGGCTGAATGTTAGAATTATCTATCAATGCACTATGAAAACAATCCAAAAACTATATCGTTACAAAAGCGACAGTGTCCCTCTCAATTTGCTTGAAGAAAAAATAACTCCCCATGGTTTTTGCAAAACGTTTTGATATTTTTACTGCATTCAAGTTGAGAGGTTTCCTTTTTTGAACAGAAGTTGTGCCTCAATTCTCTCAAAGTTTGACTGAGTTTTAGTGATTTGGAACATCTAGCAAACATGCCGCTTTTGAACCTGTTGAACTAGTAGAATAAAAATCAATTTTTTTTCTAGTTAACCTCAACCTTTTCATTCATAATTCACACTACCTATAGTTCAGATGATAAACTAACTTAGGTGTAAATATGGTACTTCTCAGTGCGTTAAATATTTGCAAAGTTATAAACAATTGAATTTCGAAAATCCATTTTTTAGCTAGTTTCAAATCGTCTAAAGTGAACCCCGTATAAAAACTCATATTTTTGCCTTGGCTTTTTTGGCAAGTTTTTGGCAAGTTTTTGGCCACCTTTATGCTTTGAGAGATTGTAAGGGGTAATGGGTAGGGTTTATTGATAGCACGTATAGCTACGTTATGATAATTAAGGGGAATTCCAATCAAATTTTATTACTGAGAGAGAAATAGGCCTTGCTGTGCTGTGATGCATGGTGTCAGTGCTGTGATTGCTATAGAAAAACATTTAAATTCCTGCTGACAGCAGTAACTATGTACTAGTGTCTTTTTCACAGTCATACAAAACCTGCTCATTATTGTATTATATACTTTGAATATGTGTACTGGCACTATACATGACCTGGAAGGAATGCTAATATCAACGAAATCATGTAAATTCAATATCCCCTAATTTTGTACATTTAGTGATTTGCTCTACTTGGTTAAAAAGCTTTCCTAGCTCGTATTCTCAGTTTGAGGTGCAGTGTATCTGGGATTAGGTTAGTAAATTCGACCTGTAATAATAATAATAAACAATTTTCATACACTGTACAAATTCTGATTTTCTGATTGGTCAGTTTGTACCATGTGATGCGTTGTTATGACGTGACAACACGTCACGTCATAATAATATTACCTGGCTAACGCCTCGTGCAGTATTTAAAATTTCTCGTTCATTGTTAGCAAACTCTTGAAGGTAAATCCCGATAATTCACTCGCTGAGTGTGTTAACCTCTAAATAATTTATTTATAAAGTGCAGATCAACCAATCATATGGTTTTCAAATATGCCCTACCTGTACTAATGGCTTTATTTAACGCCAAAATTCTTTTTTGGATCTTTTCCAACAAGAGTACTGCATTCTTCCTGTGAGCGGGAGATTGGCCAGTCAAGAACTGTTCAAATAAAATAAAATATCAACAAACTGAAAACAAATACATGTTTAGGATAAACTGAGACAGAGTGTACTCACTTGAAAAATCTCTAATCTCCTTTTTGCTACATTTACACCACAGGCAAAAGTAATTTGAACATGGGGGTTGATGCCCATCAGCAAAGCCATAAATTTCCAGTCGGCACACACTATCCTAGAAACATTCCAATAACGTAGTATATTTTAATATTACAATACATATAATGTACATTGTACTTAACAGATAGATTCCATTTTTCCTTGTGTGTATACTCTACTAGAGGCACAGGATGTGGTGAGAGCAAAAAAGTATGCCACGAGACGAAGTCCAGTGGCATGACTGTTGTTCTCACCACATTTTGACGCCTTCTGTGCATCGATTAGAGTACACAGGCACAGAAAAATGGAATCTATCTGTTTTATATAATATTTATCAAAACAATCCAGCCAATCAGATAAGATACAGTGAGTGTGTAGATCCATGATCCATGAGTGTGTACTGTAATCACACATGGTTGTTTGACCAACCAGAGTGCATGTAATATATACCAAATATTATAATACTAGCCGTTTCTAACAGAAAGTGAAGTGCTGCGAGCTGATTAGTACTGTATATTGTACGAGGCTTTAAAAAAACTTATTACGAGCGATCTAAAAATGTTTACAAACGGGCTAACAAGCGCTTGATACAACACAAGTTTTAGAAATGTACAAGTACATTTTATTCAAATATATTACTTTCTCAAACAATCACAAACAACTAGTGTTAGCAATGATTATAAAACTAACTGATCAAAGTTTGTTTAGAAAAGGATATCAATCGCTCCCTGGCAGCTAAAAGAGTGCTTGATAAATATATTATATCTGACATATAATTGGCCTTGTAATGTATAGAGAATGCATAAATATATGTGGATTTCACTGAACTACTGAGAGTAATCTTTGTAAAGAAAGAAAAATTTCGATTCACCAGAAATTTTAGCCATATTATGTGGCTTTCTAAAGAGATTTTACTTCTTTGAAGCACATGGAGAACATTGAAATGCAACTTTATATCGTCTTCTCATCTTGCTTCGATTGAGCACACAATGGCGATGAAAAACTCATAAAAGAACATTGTCTTTCCTGAGAAATATCACTAAACAGTTCATGGCCTTGCTGAATACTTCCACAAATACAAAGCAGGATTCACAGTGGATTCCCGGGGTATGATAAATCTGAATAACAATGACAACTTAGCTAGAAAACAAAGACTCCAACTTGATCGTGAAAACGCGTCGTCAGCGATCATTCCAAGCATATTTTGATGACGTCACAAATTATAGTTCACTCCACATGTCTACATACACACATACATGTCTACATGCTCTATAAACATCCCGCACATGACACACAGGAATCCCACTGCAAGATTAGTGTTGCTAATAAAATTCAGTGTTAATGATAATAATTAACTTAACCTACGGCTCGTGCTCTCCTTACACTTCTTTCGTGCTTTCGTCACTTCCTGCGTGCTGTATTACTGAACGGAGCATGGAAAAAGCTGTTCTATTTGTTAAATACATGCATATGCCTGGTAAAATTTAAAATTGTCAAGTGTGTAAATGTATAAATTTGAACCTCCTTGGTGAAGTTTACACATGTACAGTATGTATCTACTAAATGTTCCTCTTTATGGACCGAATCTGAAATTTTACCCTAAGTTTTACTTGATAAATGTCACAAATGAACTATTAGGTATTAAACCTGTACTTCTATATAGCTTTGAAATTACTAACCATCATAAATTGATATACAGTATTCTTTGTCAGGGCTGTGGTTTTCTTCTGTTGGCAAGCAGAAGGTGGTCATAGTACTGACAATTTTTTTTGTGGTTTGCCATCCATCCCCAGAAAAACGCAATGGTACAACTTTACTACTGGTATTGGTTGTTTTAAATGTCTTCCAATAAATACAATGATGTTTTACTGATGCTTCTGTAGAATCCCATAATACTCAAATCCTGAAATTAAGAAATTTAACACATCTTTATTAAAAATAGTAATTAATTTTTTCAGCTTTAGTGGCTAATGGTTTGCTAAAAAAGCTGTCATTGTACAAAAACTAGACGCACAATGGTGTGTTTAATCGTGCCCAGGTAGAATTGAGCCTCAGGCGTGGTATGTACGTAGAACATCATTTTATAAAACTTAACTGAACTTCATCCAATCACATCATTAGATGTTGCAGCTAGCTAGACCTCTGAGGAAAAGGATGTCCGTGAAATTTTTGAGATGTGCTTTAGTTTCTGAAAGTCTTATCATTCCTCAATTGTTCGAAGACCGCATGCAGAAAATGAGTTTGGGATACTTATGGTCTTACATTACCTAGATGCAAATACTTGGCTATGGGTGAGGCACCCATTACCACTGTTTATACACAGGCGGCTCTTTTGCTTTGATTTGAAAAACTTGTGTTCATTAATTTACAACATAAACAGTTGCCAGTCAGTTCAATTCAGAACAGAAATGTTTTAACAGCTCCCTGGAATTTTTTTCATATAATCTCTTTTGAAAACCACAGTGATGTAATGTTTTTGACTGACCCAACTAGTACCGTTCATGTACAAGCAGCAAGTAGCCCAAGACCGCATTGAACTATAGACACAAAAAGTTGCATTCACTCAGGCTACCCGCAAAGGAGCTTCTTTAATTGCTGGTAACCCAAGTAAATGCAACACCTTGGCAAGCTGTCATTAAAAGTTTTGTTAGTACAATTTGAGTCAAAACAGAGCAGACAATGGCTCCAGAGATATCAGTATCAATGCATGAGATGAAAAATCCTTTAGTTGCTTGTTTGCCTATTGAAGTTGTAATATTTTAAAATACGAATACAATCTAATTTAAGTATTTTCCTTAGGCATGAAAGAAAAATGACTATTTAGTTTGTAATTAGTTGTTTTTGAAAAGAACAAAAGAGTCAGGGAGTTTACTACTAATTATTAGTTAGCCTATTCTTTCACAGTGAAGGAAAACCACTGTATTGCCTAAGCACTAATTGGGGAACAATATTCTAATATCAGTATGGCTTGCATACAAATCTCAGCTCATTAGTTTTTTTTAATTCCTGAGGTGGGAAAACTGCATGATGCAGAAGCACATACTCAAAACAAGGCAGAAAACAAACAAACCACCATTAAGTTTCTCATTAAAGTGATTTATTGCATAAACTTCATTTTATACTTCGTCTTCATTAAAGCCATGATATCATGACCTCGCTAATAAATAAGATGCCTCTTGCTGAACACTTGTCGTGTGGTTGTCTTGTGTAAATAATTTGTATATATAGTAAATTAATGCAGTTGGGCCAGTTGATGAGCACAACAAACATTTATCTAAAAAGGCACTTCTAACAGCACATGTGGCTATAGCTTAGAATATCAAAATGAAAGGCATAAATATTATGTTCTGTAGAATTCTACAGAGTACTAAAGTACAACTAAACACTTGATGTGGGCTTCCTGTGGTAAATATCAAAATACGCTCTTGACTGCTAAAGTAATATATAAGCTTAATTCCAGAACAGATAAGGTTTTAAATCCTTCATATTTTTGTTTTTGAAGTACCAAATACAAATATCTTTATTCGTTTCAAAGAGTAAAATCGAACGTGAGAATAAAAGTCAGCTGCCAGGTTTTATCAACATTATGAAAATGACAGTCTTAAATTTCAAAAGTCATCCCTATTCTTTGTGGGCATGACATTATGAAAAGGCTAGAATGTAAACTATAAATCTCTAAAACCTGGCTCCTTAGTATTTTTTGTGTACATAAAAGAAAGAAGTTACTCCTGAAAGTTAATTAGGCTGCTTCCGATCTGTTGTTTAGTTTATTTGTCACGCAATACTGTCACACTTACACATAGAGCCTTAAAACAAGCAAATTGGCAGGAATTAAATAATATGTATTTGGCTTGGTCCATTGAAGTCAATTGTTTTTTGTAAACATAGTTATCAGAATATGTGAATTAGATGCAGTTAGGGCATGATTTATTTGACTCTTGATATTGAAGCCGCCATGCTGGTCTACAGTCGTGGTATGCCAACATGGCGGCCCATACATTTCTTACTAAAATGTCAGCATATTTCAACGCTTATGTCTTTGAAACGAAAAGTCAAGAAATTCACCATAATTGTAAATCAAAGACAGAAGTCCAAAACCCAGCAATAAGTACCTTCGAAGTCGAGGCAAGTCACGTTGTCGCATGATTTCCAAAATGCGCTAGACCTCTTCCTCAGTCTCTGCTTGGTTTGCACATTTGCAACGTAGACGATAGATAGAAAAGGTAAACCTAGACTCGTGCCGGCCTACAGCCTGGGCACGAGTAAATAGACAGCTTTTGTAAAAGTTGGCCAAGCTTAGAGTTGTATGTACATCTATACATGGTTTTAATTAGCTGAAGATCTAGCTACATGTAGATGTCATGCATTACATGCAATTCATAAAATTACTTTCAATAACAATACTTGACATTACTTACATTGTTATAAAAATCTGTTATGGGAATGGTATCATTTTGTTTTTTTCTTTCTGCTTCTATTTGATTAATTGGTGCAGGTCCACACCAGTAAGTTGCTTTAGCTCATGATATGCAGCATCTGATATGTCTCTATTATCTTTTGCCTGTAAAGAGATATTCAGAGAATCTTATCAAATTCCAAATGAATTCATTGAATTAGTTTATTTTTACCACCTTACCTTCAGGGCTTTCTGGATCTTTTCCAGAGGATCAATCATGTCACTTAAGTCACAAACATCCTCCTCCATCCCATCAGAAAAGTTAAACACTAGACATTCTTCCTCAATTTGAATCTTTAGCTAGCAAAGAAGAAGAAGAAATATTTTTTTAGTCAATATTTTTTATTTTTAAGTGTTGAATATTAATAAACGATTGTTCATATATAGCTAAATAGAGAAAACATTTATATTGCATCCAAACCTCTTTTGCTACCCAGCCATTTGGGAGCTTTTTGAATTCTATGGCAAGCTATTCCTTCACCTCGTTTTTTATGCGTTTTTCTGGCTTTCTCTAGCTCATGGATATATTTTTTTTGAATTTTGAAACGGTCTTAGTTGGGAATCAAGCGCCTTTCTGAGATTTTTGTTTTCCTCTCCAATCGAGGCAACTTGTCTTTGAAGTTGATCGATGCGAGTTTTCAACTAAAATATTCACGACTTGTAGAACGCTGGAGTTCAATAAAACATTCTACAGGCACAGTACTACTAATATTTGAATCAAGAGAACACGTTTTGAATTTCTCAACTGGAGGCTGAATGAAAAAATGACTTTGAAAGTCTGAAAGTATTATGGCGGCCATTACATTGAACAAACGCCTCTCTGAGACAACAAACTTTCCCTCTCTCTTTTAAAAGCGCACCAAAATGTTATATAGTAGCCATATAAGGAATTGAGATGCTCAGAAGATTTTTATGAAGGTCTCCCTTGTAAAAAAACAATTTAAAAAAACAAGTGTACTTATCTTTGTTGTTCTCCTTGTTCCTTCTTCTACTTTGCTATCTCCTGATGGCTCTCCTAATTTGTCAATATTTTTACTTGAAATAAAACTCGAATCAATGTAGAACATATTTTCCTTAAGAAAAAATGTTAAAAAATTGAATTTCAGAGAAAAAGATGAATAAAAACATCCATAGTCTTCCAATTGCGATGAAACTTGTCCGCCATTTTGTTTGTTGTCTTTTGCAGCTTTATACTTCATGGCTGAATGTCCACATAGTCGCTCTTAGGGTTAGGTTTAGGGTAAATATTAGGAAGACGACTATATGGCATTCAGCCATGAAGTACTTAGCTTTTGCAAGCTTGGGAGACTGCGCTTGGCTACAAAGCTACTAGGTCCCAGATCTCCACCAGCTCTCGAAAAATAGTTGTCACAAGAATTTCAACCTTTCTTTGAAATCACATATATAAAGGCCATATGTGCCAAGAACCTTGCTAAGCGCAGTTGGCAAACGACTTGAACGGAGTTGGAGGGACCAAAGAACTAGGAGAGACATGGAGAAAGGAAGGAAACCAAAGTAAGTTAAATTGTATAGGAACTCCAAGAGAACTAACGACGAATTATAAAAGTTGAACTAATAAGAACTGTCTTGAGCTAAATTCTTCGCTCGCCCGAAAAAATCGATAATATTCTTGTTCTCATCTTTATTCGCTAGTGTTCTGAAGAATATTTGGCATAGTATTCTTGGTTATTTTACCAAGCAAGTAATGTATATTCTAACTCAAAGCTCAAAACGTATCACCAACACCAGACTAGGTCGACGATTTAAGCCACTTCACGCTTTCGTCCGCCATTTTGAATTGGGGCAAACGCGGGAAAATTTATAGAAATCTGGATCACTTTGACTTACCATAACTCGGCTCAATTTTGTCGGATTTTCAAAATTTAAACTTCAATGATTTGAAGACATGCCATGCCATGTGTCGAAATGAAAACTAGACGCACACGTGCATTCACTCGTGCCCTGGGAGGAGAGGCTTCAATGACCGGCCCCGTTCGTACTCTTCCCCAGCCGTTTCACGCATTCTTCACTTAACCGTAACATAATAAAGACCATTTTTGACCTCTTTAAAGAATATCTGATTAGTCAATTTGTCTGTCAGCAGCTTAGTGTTTGCCTCTGTCCCTCTATTATCATGCATGGTATTAGATATCTCCAACATGCAAAAATATACCAGTTTATTCAACTTTTTATTTCACTATATATCTCAAGTGTTTGCTGTAAAGACTTCTACAATGACGTTTTTGACACAATAACAAATCGTGTATTTTTTCGTTCATGTTTCAGATGCTTTATCTATTACGTGACCAAACGCATCAGGTCAAATAGAGCCTTGGTTCCATGAAAATATATAAATAAATTGTCTGGCCAGAATTGTGTTAAAATTCATTACAAAAACCTCTCAAGATCTCTCGAATGCTTGAATGAAAAATATAATTGACTTGCCTCTATATGCGTTCGTTTAGCAACATGTAGGGTGAGAAATTCGTAGATTTCCAGCTCAAAGGAATTCCCCCGAGTCGCGAGAGCTTCAGTTTTCAAGTACTCCATTGAGAGTTCGATATTTGGTCAAAGTATTGGAGATAAAGCTCAAAATAACAGCCCATTCTGAAGCTCTTATAAGTGTCTAGGTATATCTCGAATTAAAAGCTCCAAATTACATTGTACTACTGCAGGAAAAGCCTGTCTCTCAAAGCTATTTTCTTTGTAGTCGGCCATCTTGCATTCCTAAAGTTCCTCGCTGGCGTTCACTACGGAGGTGATGAATGAAGGGCATTGTTTTTTACGTTCTTAACCAATCAGGGGTGTAACACGTGACCGATTGCGCAAGAATGCTGCATTCTCGAGACGAAAAGAGGAAAAAAAAACATTTGCAGTTTATAACTCGTTCCCGGCCTAAAGGCCTGGGCACGAGTAATAAGGCTCGTACAAGCATTTTAAGGTGATTCCTCTGTAATAGATCCTACTGATAGAAATCGCTTAAAATTTGTTATTTTGTAGGTTTTAGGTTACTTATCTCGTAACTAAAAAAAATAGGGGGTCACGGTACTTGTTTAGGAAATATTTGGCTTGATAGACAAGGGTATTTTAGCGATTTCGCGTGAACCTTCGATGTTTTCCAGCAAATCTCAGATTAAGACTCCAAAACTCAGAGTTAGCAGTATTTTAGTAGAAACGGGTAAAATAGTAAAATATCTCGCAAGAAAGCTTATTTTAACTTCGATAACGCATTTCATTGGAACATTTTTTGTATCATTTAGAGTGCAACATACCCCCAAAATGTTCGATTTTTGGCATTCTAGGGCTCAAATATACACAAAAAAGCGTCAAATTTTCCATGTTCCTATCGATAGATTTTCTTAATTTTCAAATATGTTGTGTAAATCATTGCGTGAATGCAAGTTTTGAAATAAGAAATGGGGGTCACGGTGCTCCTTTGCGAGATATTTTGTAAAGCATCATTATAATAGAGCTAAAAACTATGGCGTACAATCGGGGCCAAAATTCAAACTTTGCATTTTACACTGTACAAGTTTTTTGTTTTCATGTTAACATTATGTATTTGACATACAACATTGTACATTTTAATGCTTAGTTTTCAAATTTGACATGCTATATTTCGTAATTCTACATGCTACTTTTTATATTCGGGTACCGTTCCATTCAACAAGCAAGGTTTCGATGGCAAGTTTTCTATGCAAAGTTAAGCAAAATCTTTTAAAAGCAGTTGACCGCCTTTCCGCACTAGAAAGAGGTTGGTAAACTGATTATTTAGTGTTGCGTGTTTTAATCTCAAATAGTTTTAAGTTGAAGTACCGGTAATGTTGGAATATTTCCTACACATCTTTCGGGATCTTTGCTCCTTTGGGACCACAAATAATGGGCTTACTATAAACGAAACGAAACTGTTTAACTGCACTTAACTTCAGTGGTTGCAATTTAATCCCCACCCCCTGGGGGAGGGACGTGATAAAAATCTCATTTCGTTTCGTTGTTTATTCTTGGTTTTCACCTACGTCATCGAAAAATTTCCAGAGCCCTGAGTGAAATAAAAATATTATCACTCTAAAGAGCAAGTAAAACTTTGTAACTTCACGAATTTTCAAATTAAAATGAGCTTTTGTTGCGAAGATATTGACCTTTGAATTGCTCAATTTTTAGTAAGAAATGTATGGCACTTCGCAGTTGGTGTCACTCCACAGGTCATCAAAATAACAGCGGATCTCACGTCCCAGAGTAAAATCAGAGCACATCCTCTTAAAGAGGAGGAAAAACTTTATAACTCCAGGGAATTTTGAGTCCAAAAGATGTTGTTATGCAAAGATATCAACGGTTTTACAAACTCAGTCATTACAAAGAAATGTATGGGGCCGCCATGTTGGTGTACAACTTTAGTACACCAACATGGCGGACAATAAATACTATTGGCAAAATCATTTAAAATATCAACTTAATCATATATTTTGATAGAGATACCCAATAAACAATGGTTTTATTCATAGAGCAAGCCAAATGTGTGTTTACTTCTAACAAATTCATCGTTTTGCGTCCTGAGGAAAACGCGTGACAGTGTTGCGTGACAAAGTTTTTACCTTTGATAACTTGAAAACCAAACGAGGAAAGTTTCTCAAATATTCAAGAAAAACTTCTCTTAGGGTATATAAGCAACATACTTTAGACTAAATTAAATGCGATCAATATGAAGCATGAATTTTTCCGATGACGTCACATGAAAACCAAGAATAGTTTATTGAGATTTGTTTAACATCAGTGCAAAAAAAGCATAGTATAAACCAGTGAAGCCATGTAGTTGATTATAGTTTTTTTTCTGTTTGGAGCCGTTGTTAAATGGATTTCATCCAGAAATGTAATTTGAAAGGCAAAAGATATAATAGACCTCCAAGTAAGTGTGGTGATTTATTGGTCAATCAGGGATTTCTTTTTGGCATGATATTCACACGGATATGGGTCACTGACTTCGTGCTTTCCCGCTCGATCACTACTGGACACTCATGTTCTCGACTAAATTCTTAGCCATCATAGTTTTGTTTGCACGACTGCGTGAGAGAAATTGTTGTAAATTAAACAAGGTTCTCAAAGTTTTTGATCCAGGATTTCAACTTGTAATTACCGAATATGTGTGTCGTGGTGAGTATTTGCACTCGGGTAATCATGGCGCCATCGATTGTGAAATTTATCGCTCCATATTAATACACTGAGACTGTGCTGTATTCACCTTTACAAAGCTTTATTCCATTCTTAATTCTGGTCTTGTTTCGTTTCGTCTATAGTAAGCCCATTATTTGTGGTTCCAAAGGAGCCACGAAAAATCCCAAAAGATGTGTAGGATATATTGGCCAACATTACTGGTATTGCAACTTAAAACTGTTTGAGATTAAAACATGCAACACTAAATAATCAGTTTACCAACCTCTTTCTAGTGCGGAAAGGCGGTCAACCGCTCTTAAAAGAGTTTGCTTAACTTTGCATAGACTTTCTTTTGGTTGTTCGTCCGCTATTTTAGTGAGCACGAATGTGAACACATGCTAGGGACATTGTGGTATACTAATTGGGGAAGGGGCTGGGATATTACAGATGAGCCCACGATATCAATTATGTATTGGATTGCGGTTGGATGTTCAGTTTTGAAAGGTTGCAAGTCGAATGACGAAAACTTGCTTGTTGAATGGAAAAGGTACCCGAATATGAAAAGTAGCACTGATGTAGAATTACGAAATATAGCATGTCAAATTCGAAAACTAAGTTGTTGTATGCTGTATGTCAAATACATAATGTCAACATGAAAACAAAAAGTACAGCATAAAATGCAAAGTTTGAATTTTGGACTCGATTGTACGCCATAAAAAATGGCACTTTTTTGAGAAGGGAATGGGGCGAGTTTCGCAAAACATGCTTTTTATCGCACCAAAGATTAGAAAAATTTCCAAAATCAAGTTTTGTATCTTTTTTGATTATACCTTGAAAAAAATGCTCGTAAAGTCGCAATTTATGCTTTTTGAACCATGTGCAGTAGGCGACTGTGCCGTAGGAATTACCTTAAAACAGGGGTCAAACTGTTTTTGGACAGTCAAATTGTTTTTCGACTGAGATTAATAAGCAACTTTGCCTGTCAAAGTTGCTTATTAAACAACTTTGCCTGTCAAAGTTGCTTGTTAACCAACTTTGCCCGTCAAAGTTGCTTATTAACCAACTTTGACATACAAGACAAAAATCGACTTTCATCAGCCGCCATTACAGAAAAAACTTTGAAGGACAAAAACTCACTAGAAAGTAAACTAAAAGTACACTACAGATAAATTTGAGGGTAAGCTCTCACATGAACCCAAAGGTTGACGTGGTTTTATCTTTTCTGCGAAGATATTTTACATAATTCACAGCCACTTGGCGAAAGACAGCGGGGGCCCTGCAGAAACTTACACACAGCTACTAGTTATAAGTTTTCCAGCTGCAAAAAAACTGGGCCAAAGAGATCAATAATTTTAAAACAAGAAAGTGTGGCTGGAAATCGAAAAGGTTGTCAAATTTAGATTTACTCTTTGATCTTTTTATATTTTTGAAGTTATCTGTGAAATTTACGGCTGGATTTCGTAATCACGAGTGAGCAAGTTGACGCCCCGACTAGCTGCAGTCGTGAGTCACAGCGTACAAAAAATGACAGCTCAAACTCAGAATAATTAGCAAAAACTATAGTACTTCATGGCATAATTCTAGGGTAAAGTTTAAAATGAAGACAAAATAACAATCTGGCATTCCTTTTCCAAACATATTTTCGTTGAAATTCATATCTTCGAGAATCGCCACACCAAGGACGGATCGTAGATCACAGTTCGCTTCCAAAGTTGAGTAGCAAGTACATGTATTTCACATGTAAATCAACTAACCAACAAACAAAAAATAATATCTATAAAGACAATTTATATGTCATCTATAATTTAGGATGAAAAGTTTCTTTAACTTGTTTTTAGATTTATTAATCTAGTCGGACTTGCAAATATTCAATTAATAATCCAACTAGATGCACACTTTTAGGAGAGGCTTCAATGACTGGCCCCATTCACTATATATCTCAATTGTTTGCTGTAAAGACTTCTACAACGACGTTTTTGACACAATAACAAATCGTGTATTTTTTCGTTAATGTTCCAGATGTTTTATCAATTATATGACCAAACGCATCAGGTCAAATAGAGCCTTGGTTCCATGAAAATATATAAATGCGGAATTGTCTGGCCAGAATGTCGGTGTTACAATTCGATACAAAAACCTCTCAAGATCTCTTGAATGCTTGAATGAAAAATATAATTGACTTGCCTCTATATGTGTTCATTTAGCAACATGCAGGGTGAGAAATTCGTAGATTTCCAGCTCAAAGGAATTGCTTTGAGTCGCGAGAGTTTCATTTTCAACTACTCCATTGAGAGCTCGATATTTGGTCAAAGTATTGGAGATCGGGCTCAAAATAACAGCCCATTCTGAAGCTCTTATAAGTGTCTAGGTAAATCTTGAGTTAAAAGCTCCATTTTATATTGTCTCACTGCTGGAAAAGCCTGTCTCTGAAAGCTATTTTTTGAGCTGTCTGCCATCTTGCATTCCTAAAGTTCCTGACTAGCTTTGAAGAGTTCGCACGCGCTCAAAGGTGATGAATGAAGGGCATTGTTTCTTACGCTCTTAAACACTCAGGAATGCATCACGTGACCGATTGCGCAAGAATGCCGCATTCTCAAGATGAACACAGAAAAAAAAAACATTTGCATTTTATAACTCGTTGGATTATTAATCGAAAGCGACACAGAGTTGTTTTTAGAGTTTTCTCTGGTTTGGGAAAACTCCCATCTGAAAGTTTGATTTGTGAGTTATAAAGCTACCGACATTTAAAAAACAAAAATGCAGTTTCGAATCGTACTTTATCAATATGCAAATGAGGGGAGGAAAAGTGGGTGGAGAAACTGAAAGCTTTCCTCGCTTGATGATTGGCTGTCAATAGACGTAAACAAACGATGATTGGTCAAAAAATGAGCTGACCAGAGCTGACTTCAAAATGGTTTTCCAAAAACTTCTGAAGACGATCCCAACAGCCAGATAAGAAAGTGAATATAAATTTTGAGAATGTCAAAAAAAGTAAAAATCTTCACAATACATTTTACAGAACAAAGAATTAAAGTTTTATGAAAATTCTACTTTTGGATGCTTTGGTTTTTGGCTCTGTTCTTAACAACTACGAAATTCATTCAACTACTTTTTGGGTCCGCTTTTTGAATGAGCACAAAACTTTTTTTGAACTATTCAATATATTTTTCTCACTCTTTTTCAGTTTCAATTGTTTTGGTTTCACTCACAAACCTAAACGCGAGGGAGTTTTTCCGAACCGTAGAAAACTCTAAAAACAGCTCACCATATCATTTTACTCCAAAAAGACGTTCTTTTTTAGATTATAAATCAATTTGCAAGTCCGACTCGATTACTGTTTAATGAAACTTTTCATCCTAAATTATAGATGACACATAAATTTATAATTTATAATGATAAAAATAATAATAATAATAATGATAATGATAATGATAATGATAATGATAATGATAATGATAATGATAATAATAATAATAATAATAATAATTATTTAGTTGCAATAATATTATTCTATATTTCGAAGCATTATTTTATTTCCCAGCTCATTGAACATTGCCAGAACATTTAAAGTATAGGCCTTTATCAGCATATTTTTATTGGAATATTTCTTAACTTTTATTTATTTATTTATTTTTCTTTCATTGAAGTTTCTTTGTATCTCTTACGCTTCGCGTCCTATGTGTCCTTGTAATTAGTGCATATAGACGTTAATAAACTGCATAATAATAATAATACGAATATTTTAGCAGGATGAACACTTCAACAATGAACATTGCTGTTATCAATGCGTCCTGCTTAGAAAAGAAAAAAAAAATATATATATATGTGTTGTAAGAAGGCAATGGAAAGCCCGCCATGTTGTAAAGACTGTAATTTATTCTTACGTCATGCATACATTATAACATCTTCCCCTTTTTATATATAACAAAAGCAAATTACAAACGTACTTAATAAACCTGTGTACTACAACACAGCATCTAACAAGATGGCTAGCTACAAATGTTAAAACTTCTCGAGTGATGAATGTTCATGTCTTATTAAAGCCATATCTGTCTGGAGGCTTCACGGTGCGTGTTCTCGTGTGAACAACCTGCTTGTCAGCAGGACCGCATCTTGGATCTGACTGCGGATTGCTTGATCTCTGGATGCTTGGTTGTGGATAACTTGATCTCTGGATGCTTGGTTGTGGGTGGCTTGATCTCTGGATGCTTGGTTGTGGGTGGCTTGATCTCTGGATGCTTGGTTGTGGGTGGCTTGATCTCTGGATGCTTGGTTGTGGGTGGCTTGATCTCTGGATGCTTGGTTGTGGGTGACTTGATCCCTGGATGCTTGGTGGTGTTGGTGTACTGGTTGTGGTAAGCTCATGACTCCCTTCCTCGCGTTGACGGTCTTGGCTTTCGGCGACCTCTGCTTGAAAGCTTTTGGTTGGTCTCAGCATGTTTCTATTCCTACGCAGAGTTTCATTGTTGGTTTGAACCAAGTATGAGCGATCCGACAGCTGGTTTGTGCAAACACCTGTGGTCCAGGACTTGCCCCGTTCAAGAGGTGCAATGTGTACTTCTTGTCCCACCTCTAGTTCAGGTAGTGACTTGGCCGTTCGGTCGTGGTAGTACTTGGCTCGTTGTTTTCTCAGTTGTTGTTTTTCTTTCACTCCATCAACGACATGCGGATATAACAGGCTGGTGGCTGTAGGTATCAGTGTACGTGTTCGCCTTGACATTAAACGCTGAACAGGACTTGACTGAAGTGGGTCTGTAGGTGTATTTCGTTGATCGAGCAACGCAAGCCAGGGATCTTTCTTGTCCTTCAGGGCTTTCTTGAAAAGTCTTTTGGTGATCTTTACGGCTGATTCCGCTTTTCCGTTAGACTTCGGGTGGTGTGGTGATGCCGTGACGTGCTTGAACTCCCAATCCCGAGTGAAATGTCTGAACTCCTTACTAACGTACTGCGGGCCATTGTCGGTGACAAGGCAGTCAGGAATGCCGTGTCGGCTAAACTGTCTCTTAAGAAAGTGAATGAGTGTCGTGGAGGTGGTGTCTTTTAGTTGTTCGACTTCTATGAAGTCAGAGTAGGAGTCCACAAGGACAATGTAGTCCTTACCATACAGGTGAAATAGGTCTGATGCAACTCTACCCCATGGGCGGTCTGGTATTTCATGTGATTGCATTGGTTCTTTGGCGTTTCGCGCTTGAAATTCTGCGCAGATGGTGCATTTGTCCACCACATCTTTGATATCTGCATGCATACACGGCCAGAAAACCAGATCTTTGGCTTTTCGTAAACACGACTCAATTCCTAAGTGGCTTGAATGGATCTTGGCTAACATTTCCGAACGCAGTACTCGAGGCACGATGATCCTCATGTTTTTGAACAATAAACCATTGTGGATACTGATTTCATCACGATAATTCCAGTAATCTTGGATGTTCGGTGGGGCGTGTTTGCGTTGATCTGGCCAGCCGGTGAGTACAGTGTTCTTCAGCATCTGCAATACTGCGTCTTGTGCGGTGGTCATTTGCAGCTGCACTAGTCTTTCTGGTGATACTTTGATTGACGCAAACGGTGTCATTTCTTCAAGTTCTAGAGCAAAAACTTGAACTTCGTCGTTACAATCCTCTGTTTCTGAAAGCTGGGCTCTGGAAAGATGGTCAGCCACGTACATTTCTTTACCTGGTTTGTATCTGACTTCGATGTTGTATCTCTGAAGTTTTAATAGCATGCGCTGAAGACGGCACGGAGCTGCCAGGATGGATTTTCGGAAGATCGATTGCAGCGGTTTGTGATCTGAGTCCACCAGGATGTGGTCTTTCCTTGCTAAGTACTGGTGAAATCGCTGGCACCCGAATACGATCGCTAAGCACTCTTTCTCGATTTGTGCGTAGGCTCTTTCAGTTGAAGAAAGCGTTCTTGATGCGAAAGCCACGGGTTGGCCTTGCTGTAGAAGGGTTGCGCCTAATCCACTCTCACTAGCATCGCATTGCAACGTTACTTCCTCAGCTGGGTTGTAATACCTTAGTACAGGGTGAGTTATGACTAGCTCTTTCATCAAATTAAAGGCTGTTTCCTGTGGCGTGTCCCATTGGAATGTCACTCCTTCTTTGGTGAGATCTCTAAGTGGCTGTGTAACGTCCGACAATCTCGGAAGGAATTTGGCTAGATAATTGATAAAACCCAGCAGAGTGAGTGTTTCTTGCTTGCTTTCAGGGCGTTTCATTTCCTTGATCGCTTTTACTTTATCTGGGTCCGCTTTCAGCCCATCTTTTGTGATCAGGTGACCCATGAACTTGACTTCCGTCTGCTTGAACTTTATTTTATCCTTGTTGAACTTCAGATTCTCTTGTCTCGCTCTGTCAAGTAATCTTTTTAGGTTATCGTCATGGTTTCTCTCTACCTCTTCTGGTGTTGCTCCATGTCCTACGACTAGTATATCGTCTCTCAGTACAACGACTCCTGGTAAATCGTCGAGCTTCTCGTGTAACTTTCTTTCAAATTCTTCTGGCGCACAGCTGATGCCAAACGGTAGTCGTAGGTACTTGTATCTTCCAAAAGGTGTCCAGAATGTCGTTTTCAAGCTGCTTTCAGCGTCTAAAGCTATCTGATAAAATCCATCTTTTAAGTCTAGTGTAGTGAAGAGTTTGGCTGTGGATAAGCGGGGCAGTACTTCTTCAAGAGTGGGCATCTGATACTTTGGTCTTTGCACAGCTTTATTAAGGTCCCTTGGATCAAGGCAAATTCTGATTTTGTCTCGCTTAGCTACTACGACCATGGTGTTGATCCATTCTGTAGGTTCTTTTACTTTCTCAATGATACCTTTGTCTTCTAGGTCTTGAAGTTTAGCTTTGACGTCTTCTTGTAAAGCTATGGGGATGCGTCGGTGGGTGTGCTGTACCGGCTTGGCTGCGGGGTCTGTGACTATCGATGTGTGTCCCAGTAGCCCTAGTCCCTTGAACAGATCTTTGTAGTCTTGCAATACGTCCTCTTTAGTGATCGTTGTTTTGACTCCCTCCATTGCGTTCACTTCTTGTGGCGGATCTACGTTGAATTGAACCAGTCCCATAGTTTCACACGTTTCTGCTGATAATATGGCGTTGTTTGGGTTCTTTATCACTTGGAAGCGCAGGGTGTGTCTTTTCCCCCGGTGCTCTGCTTGCAACTTTGTTTCTCCTAGTGGTTGGAGGATTGTTCCATCGAATGTTTTCAGCTTAACTTTGCTTCGACGTAGTAGGGGTTGTCCGTCTTGCAGTAGTTGTTGTAGGTCTCGGTGAGAGATGACATTACAGGTGGCGCCTGTGTCTAGTTGACAGCGTAACTGGTTGATGAATGGCTTTTCTCCCTGATGCTCTACACAGAAATTTATCACCGTGTGTACTTGTTTGCCTTTAGTTTGAAGAGATGAAATCATCTGGAGTTGATTACATCCTTCGTCACTCTCCTCTGTATCAGATTCCGTGTCGCTTTCTGACTGTTCCTCAACTGCTCTAACTGCGCTCTTTTCCGGTTCTGATTGGCATACATTTGCAAAGTGGTTTAGTTTCTTGCATCTTTTGCACCTTTGACCGATTGCTGGACACTCGTCTTTTGTCTGATGCCTTTTTGCTTGTCCGCATCTGAAGCATTTGGACCAGGATTTCGCGGTTTTACCTTTCGGGGTTCCTGTGTCAGTGGAGTCACGTGCTTTTGTTTTCTTGGCATTTTTTAATTTGGTTTTAGTTTTGACTACGTTAAGTTCTTCTGTTAGTTTATTTTCTAGTTTTCCGAGGCTTTGCAGTTGCTTGTTGGCTATTTCACTTGCTTTGCTTAGCTCTATCGCTTTGTTTAAATTCAGATCATTCAGTCTTAGCATTCTTTCTTTGAGATGGCTATCTCGCACTCCAATTACTATGCGATCGCGTATCATTTCATCTGTCATAGTTCCAAAATTACATGTGGATGCTCGTTTTCTTAACTTGTTCAAAAATGGGTCAAAACTCTCCTCACTCTCTTGGCTTGTGGTATTAAACACGAATCTCTCGTAAATGACATTTTTTTGCGGCTTGAAGTGTGCTTCTAATTTGTCTAGACAAGTGTTTACATTGTTTTGTTCGTCGCTTGAAAGATTCAAATTCTTAAGTATTTGTAAGCATTCTTTTCCCATTACTGACCTTAGAGTGGCTGCTCTGATTCTGGCATCTCTTTTATCTAGTCCAGTCGCTATTTCGTAATCTTCAAACTGTCCTCGAAAGAATTCCCAGTTGGTAGCGACGTCTCCTTTGATCTCCATCTTACTCGGCACGGGAAAATTTGGTTGTATTATGCCATGTGCCCCAACTTCGGGCGCTTGTTCTGCTTCGTGATCCGACATTTTCCAGTAGTGTATCACTTGAAGTTCTTTGTAGGGTAGTTCTCTTGAGTTCTTGTGGCGTTTGGTTCAAAGTTCTGACACCATGTTGTAAGAAGGCAATGGAAAGCCCGCCATGTTGTAAAGACTGTAATTTATTCTTACGTCATGCATACATTATAACAATATGTATATATATAATATATATGATAAAATATATGATAAAAAATATATATGTAAACATTATGGACAATAACTACATATAAATTTAAAAATGTAAAATGATAAAATTTAAAAAATAAATATAAATATAATTGTAAAATCTAAGAATAATATTCATTTAAAGATTTTTCAAAATCCTTATATTTGTCTAATGTTCTAATGTTCAGTGGGAGTTCATTATAGATCTTAGTGGCCATGAAGAAAAATCCTTTACGTGCATATTCAGTTCTAATGCTGGGAAGTTTAATGCTGTACTTGTTATTTCTTGTGTCTTTCTCGTGTTGTTGAAGAATGAAATGATTCTTTAAAGCATCACAAATGTCCTCGTCAAGGGTTTTCCTTACAACCATACAAGCACGCTTCTTGTTGGCCTCCAAAGGTGAAGTAAGAGGGGTACCATGGGCTCCATTACTTTTGAATATTACTTTCCTGGCCCGGTCATGGAAATCGTTGAGTTTAGACGTCTGAGTTGTTAATTTTAAAGTTAATATCCCACAATAAGTAAAAGTAGGGAGGATCATTGAATCATAAATGGCTTTAGCAGCTGTCACATCTAAATCGGATCTGAGATTTTTTAATAATCGTAATCTCCCAGCAGCACGCTTATAGCACTTTTCAAAGTTTGAGTTAAGGTTCAATGAGCTGTCAAGTTCAACACCAAGATATTTGTACTCAGTTGTTGTGTTTATGATTGAATTTTTATATTCAACCATTAGTGACTCATCCATCCTTGCAATGCGTTGGGCAGTTCCAAAGAGTAATGCCTCAGTTTTTTCCTTTTTTGAGATTAAGAATCAACTCATTTTCATCAAGCCAAGCGGCAATGGAATTCATATCCTCTGTTAGTTTCTTGTTAATTTCTTTGACCTCTTTGTCCGCCAGGTAAAGTACGGTATCGTCTGCGTATTTGATTATTTTTGCATTCTTAGTGGCATCAGTGATATCATTGAAAAATATCAGGAACAGCAAAGGTCCTAGTATCGAGCCTTCCTGAGGTACTCCTGTTGTGATACAATGTTCTTGAGATAAACAGTTACTATGAATTACTTTAGCTGTTCGATGGAAAAGATAGTCTTCAAAACTATCTCAGTTCCTTCCCATTAATTCCATATTGAGATAATTTAGTAGTTAACTTAGAAGGACTAATCATGTCAAATGCCTCAGTTAGATCGATAAAGACTGCTCCAACTAATAGCCCTTTGTCAACATACTTTCTGATGTCATCGATTAGTAACATTGCAGCCATTTCAGTAGACATACTTGGTCTGAAACCAAACTGGAACTCTGATAGAAGCTTGTCATTTAGAAATGTCATGTTTTGACGATGGATGACTTTTTCAATCACTTTTGATATAACAGGCAATATGGAGATAGGCCTATAATTATTAAAGCTTGACAATGATCCTGACTTGTGTATTGGAATGATCTTAGCCAGTTTCCATTCAGTGGGGAACATACCAGATTGTAGTGATAAATTTATAATATAAGTTAGCAGACCTGATATCACAGGTGATGAATCCTTGATCAGACCCGGCGGAAGATCGTCAATGCCTGTAGCTTTTGTATACTTGATTGATTTCAAAATCTTTAGTACTTCCATTTTGGTTAGAGATTCAAAATTGAAGTTCCTTTCGGTTCACTTTGATATGGACGGTGGTACCCTCCACACAAAGTCTCTCAAAGGAATTGCTTTTTGTTTCAATAATGAGACAGTAGTAGTAAAAAAAGAGCAAAAACCATTTGAGATTTGAGACGCATCAGTTGTCTTCATTCCATTAACTTCAAAAGGCTGACTTGAGTAAGTGTTCTTAGGTTTATTAGGATAAATTGATTTGAGGGTCTTCCAGAATTTGCTTGGATTACCTGAACTTTCGCCAAGAAGTTTTTTATGATAATCGGATTTAGCCCTTTGTATAGCAATATTTACTTCATTGTGTTTATTCTTGTATTCAATAAGATCACAATCCCTTTTGTCCTTTCAATATTTGCGTAGCAATTTATCTTTACAATTCATCTGTGATTTAATATCCTGGGTCAGCCAAGGCGCTGGTTTACCTCTTATTTTCTTTTCGATCTTTGGAGCAGGTCGGTTGAACACATATGCAAGTGCTTTTTTCATCAAATCCCATGCTTGATTCACATTTTGACTCGTCAAAACAGGCGACCAGTCAAGCTGTTGAAGTTCCTTATTCATTAATTCAGGATCATAGTTCTTATAATCTCTACAGTTAATCAATCTCGAATTGAATTTGATTGAATTTATTTTCCTAACACATCCCAGCATTTCATGATCTCCAATCGAGACGGGAAAGACATCGGTATCACTTATTCTGTCCGGACGATTAGTGGCAATGAAATCAATCAAAGTTTCCGATACTTCCATTAATCGAGTTGGTTTCTTGATGATTTGTTTTAATCCTTGCAGGTTCAACATCGATTTAAATTCTTTGTTATCTCCAGGAACTAAGTAGTTGACATTTACATCTCCCAGTAGGATAATTTCTTTACATTCCATGGATGACAGTGTTAACATTTCATCAAGTTTTTTGTTAAAGTTTCGGTTGAGATGACTTGATGAATCAGGAGGATGATATATTATGGAAATTAGGAAACTTTTCGCCTGGTTGAGTAAAATTTCAATCCAAATACATTCTATATCCTTACTTTCTAAAACAAATCGACGTTCCCAGCAAATTTCACTTGATATATAGGCTGCTACACCACCCCCTTTGCCTGTTTTCCTGATACGGTTTACAAATGAGTAACCAGGAATGTCAAAAAGTGATTCGGGGTCCTGATCAGTTAAATGCGTTTCGCTCATTGTCAATATGTCGATGCTTTTAAAGCTTTTATAGATATTGTTATTTTCATCTAGCAACAGTTTGTGTTTCATATTTAAGAGAAAATAATTGTCGCTTTTCACATTCTAAAATTGAACAAACAAGCGAACTGGAGATTGATCTACAAGACGGCCCGGGTCTGGCGATTCTCGAAGTATGAATTTCAAAGAAAATCTTTTCGAAAAAGGAAAGTCAGATTGTTATAGATCTTCTCCTCATTTTGTCTTCTTTTGTACGCTGTGACTCACGACTGCAGCTAGTCGGGGTGTCAACTTGCGCACTCGTGATTACGAAATCCAGCCGTAAATTTCACAGATAACTTCAAAAATATAAAAAGATCAAAGAGTAAATCTAAATTTGACAACCTTTTCGATTTCCAGCCACACTTTCTTGTTTTAAAATTATTGATCTCTTTGGCCCAGTTTTTTTGCAGCTGGAAAACTTATAACTAGTAGCTGTGTGTAAGTTTCTGCAGGGCCCCCGCTGTCTTTCGCCAAGTGGCTGTGAATTATGTAAAATATCTTCGCAGAAAAGATAAAACCACGTCAACCTTTGGGTTCATGTGAGAGCTTACCCTCAAATTTATCTGTAGTGTACTTTTAGTTTGAGGAGCCAATCTCTTCTAGTGAGTTTTTGTCCTTCAAAGTTTTTTCTGTAATGGCGGCTGATGAAAATTGATTTTTGTCTTGTATGTCAAAGTTGGTTAATAAGCAACTTTGACGGGCAAAGTTGGTTAATAAGCAACTTTGACAGGCAAAGTTGCTTTATCAATCTCAGTCCAAAAACAATTTGACTGTCCAAAAACAGTTTGACCCCTGTTTTAAGTACTTTTTTCAAATCAATCTTATTTTCGCGAATGTTCTTAATATTAAGTATATGTTTGTGCTTAGGGATCATTTGATATTTTTATCTACGCTGTTTTTCAGATATTTATTCCGAGCTTTCGGGTTCCAGACCCATCATCAGGGATAGATGTTACAACTGTTCTTAATATTTACGTGCCAAACGTTTTATTACTCGTGCCCAGGCCGTTATAAAATACAAATTAAATTAAAATTTTCCTTTTGGTGTACTTGGACACAAATCTACAACCGACGAAAGTGTGAAGTGGCATAATGTCGGACTGTTCAATGTGTCAAATTTGTGTGGAGGAGGACTATGAACTAAAGCTGTATAGTTGACGATTCTTCTTGTTTTAATCGATTTGATTTTTATTTAGTTTGAGAAACATGTATTGAAGCCCTTCTGGATAAAAGCCATGTGGCTGAATGGGCAACCCTGCCGAAATCTTATTTCAAATCAACCCACCAAGGGCGAAGTAACTTGTGGATTGAGCGAAATGACCACAGGAAGCCCATACAATACATTTTAGTAAAATAGCAAATTTTCATTTAAAGACAAAAATATAAATCAATAAATCAAAAACGAAGGTGCAAATATCAAACAAAAGTGTATCCAAGGAGTTATTGTTAAAAAAAGCACCGAATATGCTGACCTGCTTCACTTCGAGTGTCAGAAATATTTTGAACTGTACGTATCAATCGTTATCGCGAAAACATTGCAGAATTACTTATCATCACACAAGGTCAGAAGTAGCGAGCAAAAGATATTCCTTAGGGGAAGCCTTTTTCTTTAGTGAGTTTTTTTTAGTAAGCTGGGTACATCTGAGGTTGTTAGGCTCTGAACATATCATTTTCTATTAGAAACGAGAGGATTATGCTTTCACCATGTTCTTGCTCTTATTCAGTTGTTGTTGTTCTTCTTTGGTCATTTAAAGTGAAGAACCAACGGAAGTCAACATTGCCGAAGAAGACTGACAAGCACTTTCGTACAAGTTTACGATGTCTGAGTTCCAAGTTTATTTTTGGCTTTCTAATCGTGATGATCTCTTGTGCAATGATCCGATCAAACTAGGCAAAATTTATATTAGAACATTTGTTTCAAAAGAGCTAGTTAGAAGGGAAATCGATGAATCAATTTGAATTTACATAAAAGCAGATAAAAGTGTTGGTTATATAATACCATGATCACCTCGGGATCCATTGTTTCAAGAGGGACGTTTAATGTCTAACATCCCTCCTACCTGAATAGAAATGAGGGAGATTTAGAACTAAATTTCCCTCATGTATCATTAATGAGGGAAATTTAGAACTAAATTCCCCTCATTAATGATGTATGAGGGAAATTTAGTTATAAATTTCCCTCATTACTATTCATGAGGTACAGTCCCTCATATATCAATCATTGGGACGGTTGAGACAGGTTTTGTACGCTGTTCCGAAATTATATAACTATATAACGCACAGATACCTCTTACCACTGCACACTCTTACGTGTGTGGGAGCTATTCATTCTACTTTGCGCATGTGCGTAACGAAGTAAAGACAGCTTAGTGAAAACAATTTAGCTTTCGAGTTGATCAACAACCTATAAATTTTTGTCCATTGTAAGTGTAAAACAAAGAAATCTATTTTCAAAACTCCCCAGAGAACAGGGTTACGCACAATTGGTAAAATAATTCAGTGTACAATATGTTCAAGTTTTGGATGAACAAAAAAGCAAAGTGTATTTTTGTTCATTTCCTCTGTGATCATGGTATTACAAAGTAATACCAGGACTTCTTCGGGATATTAGTGATTAAATGTCCCCTCGGCCTCGGCAGGTTTAGTAAACCTATCTTGGCTTCGGGGACATTTAATCACTAATATCCCTCAGGGTCATGGTATTACTTATAAAAACACTGCGCGTAAACGATAGTTGGGGTCAAATAGTGCGAGCATAACAGATACACAGAAACATTAACTTGAACACTGCTTGAATTACATAGACTAGTTTCAGGCACCAGTTCGTACTCAAAATGTTTTCGTTTAATTGTTTTTTATTTCAACATTTACTCTCGTGCTGCCGGATAGAGTACAAACACTTAAAGCTCGGATGACTTTGATGTTGGACTTGCGACTATTTTTGTTGCTTGATGACAGCACATACAAAGTCCATTCAGAAAGGTTTTCACGTCCGAGTGTCAAACAGCTTTACGGAGATGCGATGAAAATTATTCCAAGCCAGGTTCCAAGCAAAAGTACAATACAAAATGTGACAAGGAATAAGAAACAAACTAACTCTGAGCATTTTTCCACCTAACATCCGACAGGCATTATCTCACTAATGAGAGAAGTTGTGACTCTAATTTAGTCATCTAAAAATAACATGTATTACCGAGAAAGCGGCCAGGCCCAAAAATTGTTGTTGCTCGCACACAAACCTAAAAAACAATTTGATCCGAACAAGGTCTTCCATATAAAAGCAAACATCATCACCATAATTAAATACAGACATTGTTTACATTGTTATTAATTCAAAAGCAAGTTTCACATGAAGTCTTAACATCAAGGCATATTTGAATAACACAGTAGTCCCAGAATCAAATTTCCTTCAATTTCTTAATCAGAGCCCACATTACTTTCCACCTGCAGTCAATCACGTCGAGCATGTGCAATAGCATAGTTTAACAATGTGCGAGTGAGTGAGTGAGTGCCTGAGTGACTGATTTGCATATTGGACCCCTCACTATAACTCGTGAATTTGCAATCCACGAGTTGAAAAGTCTGATAACAACTCTAATTTGTCAACAGATATACTTGAATGAAAATGTGCATGACCTGCATGCATTTGTTAAACTGGGAGCAACCTGAAGATTAGGGCATTGCTGCTACAATATGGTAAGTAATTTAACTTTTATAAGGCCTAGGAATTAGGGTATATAATAGGTAGATGGACAATGAGATGTGAAGCGTTGTAGAATATCGATAATCTGAGAATTTTGACTTAAAATCTTATCGAATTTAAAAATATTAAATTTTATTGTACAATTTTAACGTCTATTATAAAGCCAACAGCTTCCAACTGTATTCGAAAAAAATATTGTAGCGTATCTAGTATTAAATACCTTTAAATGCTGCATGTATAAGAGACTAAATGAGTTCAAATAGACCAGCGTTAAAGTCGCAAAGTATGTTGATTCTGAGCTATGCTGTTGCATTTAAATGGGGTTTAGGAAAATAATTGAGTTAAAATAGCCAATTAACTTCGAAATATTGCAGTCATAGACATTAGTCTTCTTAGTTTAAATGCCGAAAAAAAAACCAAGTAAAAATTATCGAACATTAATAGACATAGAAGTCTTTGTAATACTAGTATTGACTCCGAACCATTTTGATGAACTAATTAAATAATTTTGAATCCTGGTTTATTGTATTATAATTCAGTAGTTAAAATAGAGAACTATGATCATGGAATATCGTAGATTGATAGACATAGTAGTCTTCTTAATAAAATGGTCGAACATGAGCATGGAATATTGTATAGATCAATAGACATAGAAGTCTTTGTAATACTAGTATTGACTCCGAACCATTTTGATGAACTAATTAAATAATTTTGAATCCTGGTTTATTGTATTATAATTCAGTAGTTAAAATAGACAACTATGATCATGGAATATCATAGATTGACAGACATAGTAGTCTTCTTAATAAAATGGTCGAACATGAGCATGGAATATTGTATAGATCAATAGACATAGAAGTCTTTGTAATACTAGTATTGACTCCGAACCATTTTGATGAACTAATTAAATAATTTTGAATCCTGGTTTATTGTATTATAATTCAGTAGTTAAAATAGAGAACTATGATCATGGAATATCGTAGATTGATAGACATAGTAGTCTTCTTAATAAAATGGTCGAACATGAGCATGGAATATTGTATAGATCAATAGACATAGAAGTCTTTGTAATACTAGTATTGACTCCGAACCATTTTGATGAACTAATTAAATAATTTTGAATCCTGGTTTATTGTATTATAATTCAGTAGTTAAAATAGACAAATATGATCATGGAATATCGTAGATTGATAGACATAGTAGTCTTCTTAATAAAATGGTCCAACATGAGCATGGAATATTGTATAGATCAATAGACATAGAAGTCTTTGTAATACTAGTATTGACTCCGAACCATTTTGATGAACTAATTAAATAATTTTGAATCCTGGTTTATTGTATTATAATTCAGTAGTTAAAATAGACAACTATGATCATGGAATATCGTAGATTGATAGACATAGTAGTCTTCTTAATAAAATGGTCGAACATGAGCATGGAATATTGTATAGATCAATAGACATAGAAGTCTTTGTAATACTAGTATTGACTCCGAACCATTTTGATGAACTAATTAAATAATTTTGAATCCTGGTTTATTGTATTATAATTCAGTAGTTAAAATAGACAACTATGATCATGGAATATCGTAGATTGATAGACATAGTAGTCTTCTTAATAAAATGGTCGAACATGAGCATGGAATATTGTATAGATCAATAGACATAGAAGTCTTTGTAATACTAGTATTGACTCCGAACCATTTTGATGAACTAATTAAATAATTTTGAATCCTGGTTTATTGTATTATAATTCAGTAGTTAAAATAGAGAACTATGATCATGGAATATCGTAGATTGATAGACATAGTAGTCTTCTTAATAAAATGGTCGAACATGAGCATGGAATATTGTATAGATCAATAGACATAGAAGTCTTTGTAATACTAGTATTGACTCCAAACCATTTTGATGAACTAATTAAATAATTTTGGATCCTGGTTTATTGTATTATAATTCAGTAGTTAAAATAGACAAATATGATCATGGAATATCGTAGATTGATAGACATAGTAGTCTTCTTAATAAAATGGTTGAACATGAGCATGGAATATTGTATAGATCAATAGACATTGAAGTCTTCGTAATACTTAGTATCGACTTCAAACCATATTAATTCGGAACTCTGATTATATTTGAATCCTGGTTTATTGTATTATAATTCAGTAGTAAAAATAGACAAATATGATCATGGAATATCGTAGATTGATAGACATACTATAGAATTGATTCCGAACTATGCTCAATTAACTTTTGATACTAGTTAAAATAGTGATAATAAATCACTATCACTGAAGTGGTATAAATAAATTGCTATCACTAAAGTAGTAATAAAAACTAAAAACTTGAAACTCGATCGTAGTTAAAATTGTCCAACATGATCATGGAATATTGTAGTTTAATCGACAGAGTAGTCTTCTTAATACTAGCATTGATTCCGAACTATGCTTAACTACCTTTAAATCCTTGTTTATAATTGTTTATACTTATGGAATATTGCAAAGTTATAGACATAGTAATCTTCTTAATCAGACCAGTATTGATTACGAACTATGCTTACATGATAACATTTCAATCCTAGCTAAGGTATAATAATTTAGTTAAAATATTGAAACATAATTATGGGATATCGTAGATTCATAGACATAGTCGTCTTGTTAATACTAGCGTTGATTCTGAACCATGTGTAACTACCCTTTAAATGCTGGTTTAAGATAGTAACTAAAATAAGTAACCATTATCGAATGTCCTAGATTTATTAAGATGTAAAGAAGCTAAGTAAGTGCAGTATTAAACTAGTCGTGTGTGGCGAACTAGGTTTATTAACCACTATTACTAACGTCATTTTTGCCATGGAGTTTAGTATCTTGTAGAGGCAACACTTATAAAGAAGGACGTGAAGAAACGAGAGTGACAAGTCGAAGATGGCATTGGCTTGATGCACAGAACAAGAGATTTGTAAGTTCGTCGATGTTCTAGTCAAGTCAATGTCTTTGCGTTTATTCAGTCAAGCGTTTATTTAGTCACACATGCTAGCTACAACCACATTGCTACTCTTAACAAGTGCTTATAATATGGTGTACTGTAGATGAAATGTAGTTTACTTGTAAAATCCGTTCCAATTTTAATTTCAGATTGTTGGTGTTGATCACAAGTTCTTCGTTTGGCAACCTAATAAGCTGAGTTGGATCTGTTGATAATTTCATCATTTGCTACTCTCCAGGGTAGGTTATTATCACTTATAAACAGTGCCATTTGAAAATGGAAAATGCCATGCTAAACTGGAAAATTTCCTGTGTTGACTTTGACCTCAGATATCATATCCGGACTTGGGATATTATATCTTGAGATCAACCAATCATAGGTTGTTTCTTGTACATACTTCCAGAGTAAAATATTATATCCAGCATGGACCAATCACCAGTTGTCTATTTTTAGAAATAGATATGATATCCGAAATCAACCAATACAAATCCTTAAATACAAGATACTCTGCAAGACATGAAAATCCACCGTAAAGGACAACACAAAACAGGAGGAAATATGTATACCCTTAATATCTATGAAAACGAGATAATATTCTTTTTATTCTTAAGATGATTTTGGGCAACAATTATTGCTTTATTTATTTGCGTTAACGAGAAAACTGTTCTTGTGTTTTGAATAACAACTTCTTACAAAACAAATCAAGTGCATGCAGATAAATGTGGTAGATTTTGATTTTAAGTACTTCTGAAGGATCTCATGCTCACAAATTGGCATCTGACTTTGGCAATAGCGTTCCACCCGTGGAATCATCACACAATAGCGAAGTTTCTTATTCTTTCTAAAATTCCAAAGTCTCGGGTTCGTAATGTTCCTTGTCAAACTATTTGTTTTTAGACTCACAGCACTGCAAATAAGAGTAATCCAGCACACAAAAGTTTGATAAACAGACTACAATGACTTGTCAAGCTGAAGTGAACACCAAACAAAAGTACATGCAAATGTTACATTAAGATTTGACCACAAATGTGACTCTCCACAGGAAAGAAGTGAATAAGGTGATTGCACGCACATGGCACGGTGCTAACACGTTTGCACGTTACAAATATGACACGGTCGTATTCGAATATGCACATATAAACAATTGAATTAAAGCAACGTGCATTGAACTCTTGTTTAATGTGCTCTGACACACAATGGCTTTTGTTTTAACCAGTTAACACGCACGTCTCTTTGTTTTAGCACGGTACCATCACGGTAAGTTTCTTTGTGTTTAACATGCTACGGTATTGTTAAGTAACGTTTATAACCAAATAAGAACCAGATATCTTCATCATTACATGAGCAGCATGGAACGTACATCACCAGAATGTTCTTTTTTCCATCGATATGTAAAAAGTTAAGGCTAGCGCGCGCTACCAAGTGAATCCAAGATGGCGGCAGCAAATTTTTCTTTTCGATAATTACGTTTTTTCTTTTTTCGAAGTAGAAATTGTCAAAGCTTGTAAGAAAATTAAACTAATGGAGATTCAACTGTGAAAAAAAAAATATTTGAGTTGAAAAAGTGCAGAAAGAAGAAAGAAAAAGACAAAAAAGTATCAATGGCACCCAGTCTCCACTAGGTATTCAAGATTGCGTTCCTCTTAACCACGGTCATGTGCTCGACTCGTTCGAATGAACTCTGAAAACTCGCTTTTGATCGCTCTTGAAATTCTTGAATAATAACAAGAAATAACAGGGTTTTCTTATTTTAAAGTGTTTTTGAATATTGTAATAAATACGATAGTCAACAAGAATATCGCACGAAGGAAAAATAATTAGCCAAGCAAATTTGATGCTGCCAACATCACATACATCGGATGTGGTTTGAGTAATGACAACTCGCTAAGTTTTTAATTCATCAAGTGTTCAAAGATTTATTTGCAGAATTTTCTCCATCGGCTGCGTATTTAGACTCTAAAATGGCAAACGTTAGTTGTAATTTACCGTGGTGGTTCAAAAAAAAAGGCGACACGGTTATCGTGTTATTACAGTGCAAAATCGCACTATAGACTATTGCACGTTTCTTTGCTATGAATGTGCGACGACAAACAAAGACTAAAAGCTAATGAGGAACAGAACTAACACGCTGTTGACCGTGTTAAGACGAGTCTCTTTTGTTTTAACGTGCGACCGTGCCGTGAGCGTGCAATCACCTTATTCCCTGTTTTCCCATGGAGGGTCACAAATGATGTCGGTTTTTGTAACTTCAAAACACTTCTCGAAAGCAATGGTTGAACGAGTGCCGTTTTCAAAATGTTTTGGAACATCGGCCTCACTCATAGATCAGAATTGAAAGGTCTCCCCCCAAAAATGACAATTTATATTTATTCGATCAAGATGGTTTACATCTAACCATTTATTTATAGTCGAAGTGCCATCACACTCCATCGTTGGCAAAGTGGACAAAATTGTCTTGCATGTATCTTTGACCATCGGTGTTTTGAGATTGCCTTGACTTGGCCGACTGTCGGCAAGTGTTGATCACTCGCACATTCTGTTAATAAGCACCACAGTAATGCAGCGCATTAACTTGACCAAGGCAGTACTGCAACCCCAACATCAAACACTAGTAACATCTAAAACTTTGAATAAAAGTTGACGATATAACATTTGAATGGAACTCTATTATCTTCTTTGATCTCTAATTCACCATTTTAACTCGGTTAATATGCCACTTCTCATTTTTCTGAATTTAGATCTTCCCCGCATACGAGCTGTCATTATTCACGCCAAGGATAGTATTTCAAGTATTTCTCAATACTAAGTTGGGAAAGTCGTATGAATGCATATTTATCATATGACAGATTGTACTTACAAAGTATATAATTTATATGGCAAAATGAACATCATCAACTAGCTTCCAAGGAAAAAGTTGTGTACATTCATTGTGTTTAACTACTCGCCACGCAGCAAACCGAAATGCCAAAACAATCACGTTTTATGGCTCAAGTGTTTTGCTAAAAGCCATTTTAAAGTCAATGAGTTAATCTCGAAGAGATCTAAATATTTTTGGGTTATCTGCTTTCGGAGTCTCTGGTTGTTGAAAAAAGTGAATAATTTTACTTGTGTTTGTCAGTTAAAGACGTATTTACACATGGTCAGCAAATTCAAAGAGAACAATCTCAAGGGCATCATATTTCAGTCGCCTAGTTATGAGAACGTAGAGCTCGATCACTAGCAGTAAATTTCGATTTCCTTACTTCTGTGTTTTTACGCTGGCACCTGGCACTGTATTTGAAAATATATATATTTAAATATATATGTATGGTTTTTTTTACAACAAAGTGACCTTGATAGGCTAGGCCACCAAAAAAAAATCTAGTAGTTCGGTCTTACACAGTGTATAAGCAATTTCCTTATTATATGATACTTTTGCTGATCAATTCTTGGGCTTGAAAAAAGAGAGAGTTTTAAGTTCATACACCTTTCTACATAGTAAGAATTTTCATGTGAAAGACGTTTTTGTCCTCAAATGATTGTGAAAATTTTGTCTGACTGAGAGCAGAGCATCGGATTTTTTGAAGGATAAAAACAAACAAAAAGAACCAAACAAACAAAAAATGAATTGCAATATAAACATTGTGACACAATTGGGTTATATCACCATGGTGATGTTCAAATCTCCATGTCTCTGTTTAACTTTATAAATTTCCATTTTAAAATCTCATAAATGATCTTTAGACAATCTGTAACAGCTAGAGTGTGATTTTTGTATTTAGTTCAATCTTCGTATTTTAGGTTTCTGATTTTGATTGACAGAAGCCGGCTAATTGGCAAAAACCTTTTGTGTGTTTAAATGTCCGAGTTCGCATAATTTTGAAAATTGAAGTAAAACGATATAAACTATTAGGCTAAAGCTAAACTGGAAAGCCAAATGGAGCCGTCTAGATACAGATCTCTTTGACCTAAACTGTTTTCACGGTAAGCCTTGGCGCCAATTCTTCGGTGTGCCATGTCTTTGAGGTTTATCAGTCTTTAAGTAGTTGCTTGGCAATGACATAACGATAATCATCTATATCATCCTTCAAAGAAAAGATAACACACTATAAACCAAACAACTGAAATGTTTAAACCATTTTCATTGTTGAAGACAGTGCAACCCAAAGCCACTCAGTAGTAGGGCAAAAACTCTGACTCGAGAAGGTCGAGCTTGAAGTGATATCAAAGGATTAGGAAAAAGTATGACAAAGTAGTCAAAGTGCATATATCAAAGTACCTTGGGAAAAAAAATATTGTCCACTTCCTGCATTATAGATTCTGCTATCTGAAAAATACAAAAAGGAACTTTAGAACTCACTCATTCTTTCGAAATTTAATTAGAAAGTTCGAAAAAAGCACCATAAAAATTTGCAAATATAAACCTTTAGTACGTATACACCACAGCTTACTGCATCATGCTGTAGAGGGTGATCTATAGTGCTTTTATGCCAATCTTTGTGAACAAGAACCTTTTTTGGAGAAAATTTCTATCAAAAGAAAAAGGAATATAAAGAGAGAGAGATAGATACATACATACATACAGGTTCTAAAGAGTAATCAAATATACCCGTGCAAAAACACTCGGCATTACATGTGTATATATGTTTATAGAATGTGACACGGGTATTTTGCCAAACTTCGAAAAGAAGCAAAGAGATTTTAGCTTTCGATCTCTCTTTCACGTCAGTGTATATCAGGTCCCGTAGTCTGGCAAAATTATATTTAGAGTATGATTATACCTTAGATAAGACGTCTTGTTTAAAGATTATTAGCGATAAATCTAAGTTCAAATTAGTTAACAAAGACCCTACAATTACTAGAGAATCTCAATTAAAACGGTTTTTAAGTAAACTCAAGAATAATGGTAGTTTAGATGATGAAACCTATAAGTTTATTTTCCCTAGAGGTTCTCAACCAGCTAGGTTTTATGGTCTTCCTAAACTACATAAGTCTAGGCTTCCTAATCAACCACCACCTTTTAGACCTATAGTTTCATCCATTAGAGCTTATAATTATAACTTAGCTAAATATCTTTGTTCTATACTTAATCCTATTATTCCATGTGATTTTACTACTAAAGACTCATTTTCTGTTATTAATGAGTTCCACGGTTTAAATACCAAAAATAAGTTCCTCATATCTTTTGATGTTGAAAGTTTGTTTACCAATATACCTCTTGATGAAACTATTCAAATAGCTATAGATCTTATTTTTACAAACAATCCTAATTTTCCTATTAGTAAGGATAATCTTAAGGAACTTTTTTCTTTTGCAACGTCACAAACACATTTTATGTTTGATGGCAAATTTTATGATCAGATAGATGGGGTCGCTATGGGTTCACCTTTAGCTCCTGTACTTGCCAATTTGTTCATGGGCTATCATGAGCAAACTTGGTTATCTACGTACAATGGTCCTAAGGTTTTATACTACCGAAGATATGTAGATGACACTATTTGTCTTTTTCATAACGAAAATCATGCCATGTCATTTTTTAATTATCTTAATTCTAGACATAATAACATTAAGTTTACTTTTGAAAAAGAAATCAATGGAAAGCTGTCTTTCCTTGATATCTTAATAGACAACTAAAGATAAATGTATAACGTCTATTTTTCATAAGAAGACTTACACTGGTCTTCTTACTAATTTTTTAAGTTTCACATCTTTTAAATATAGAATCGGTTTGGTTAAAACTTTAATTGATAGAGCTTTTATAATCAACAACACTCAGAAAGGCTTTCAATCGGATCTTAATGATCTTACACAAACACTTAAACGTAACTCCTTTCCTTCTCATGTCATAGATAAAGCTGTTAAACAATATCTCAGCAACACAAACAATGCGGTCAATTCAAATGGCTCCTTTCAAGTTAACGACACTTCACTTGAAGTTCGTTATTTTAAATTACCTTACATCGGTAACTTTTCTAAAATAACTCAAGCTAAAATTAAAAAACTTTGTAAACTCTTTTGTCCTGAATTTAACTTAAAACTTGTTTTCACGTCTTTTAAAATTAAACAGTTTTTTAGTTTTAAAGATCCTATTCCAGATGCTCTTAAATCCTGTGTTATTTATCAATTCACATGTGCGGGATGTCAATCCCGTTATATCGGTGAGTCTTCTCGCCATTTTTCAACAAGGATTAAAGAACATATTTTTACGGATAAAAACTCGCATATCTTTAAACATCTCAAACAGTCTAAAAAGTGCAGTGATAAATACTCTCTTGCTTGTTTTAAAATTCTAGACACTGCTCAATCTCATATCTATCTTAAATTAAAAGAAGCTTTCTTTATTGAAACGTTAAAACCTGAACTTAACGTCCAGGTTAAACACATGAAAACCTTCTTTAAACCATAAACTTTATGTCTAGATTTAGTTTATCTTGTATACCACTTCCTTTCTTTTCTGTTATTTGATTAGTTATTAGCTTATCTAAAAACTTCATTATTGTATTATATTACCTGTCAATCAATTGTAACCACTAGTATATATATATAGCATTTATAACGAACTTTGTATTCATTCTTCTGATGATGGCATAAGGATGCCGAAACATGTCAAGATTAAAATCGTTTATCGTATGTTTGAAAGTTATCATACCTTAGATGTTTATAAGCAGCAGTACTGTTGAAGTCTTTTCTGAGTGGATCAATGATCGCTATTGTGTATTTGTCGAGGTCAACAACCTGTTGAAAGAAAATTGCTTTTTATTATGGAAATGACAAAGTTTAATATAAGGAATTGCTCATTACTCATGGTGCTTACCCAGAGTCCCCAATGTTTAGGGGAAAACTGGCTAGGAAAAATCATTTTCTTGAACTTTGAGAGATCAACCTGTCAAGAATAGAAGAAATAATTATCGGTACGATTAATGATGGTTTAGAAAAATAGCTCGTTAGGCAAGTTGTATGTCTGGTGCACTACTGCTCTCAGAACTGAGCAGCCAAGATTCTGATTTTATATAGTTACAACCAGCATCATGAGTATTAACCAGTTTTACCACAGTGGTAGATCTACCTTTTTTTTCCCAAGATTTTTCTTCTAAAACCACTTGATAAAATTGGAATTTGCCGTGATGATCTTTTACCCTATAAGGTGAAGGACATAATCTTATTAATATCGCTTGAATTGCTGAATTGCCGGTCCTTCACAATCATAAATTACAGTAAAAACTAGAGAATTGCAAATTTATACTTTAACGTTTTATTTGCATCACTTTCGAGCAACTTTATGTATTCATCAATTACCTACTGACAAAGTTTACAAAAAAACTTCATTACCGATAATTCGTTTTTACTGGCTATTGAAAATCATTATTTGTGACATAGGCCTACTGTTAAAAGAAATGTATTATTATTATTGGCTTAGAAGGAATTTTGACTGTATCTGTTTCAATTAATTTTGATGATGCTAATGGCTTGGAAAGTAGACTTTTGTTGGATTTGTTGGACTTTTGAGGACATGGGCATGTTTTTGTTTAATTTCATGCCCTTATAACAGGACTCAATGAGTCTTCGAATTTAAATTACCTACCTCATCATTTAGATATCCTACTTCCCATCCATTTGTGAGAGTGGTCATGTAGGTTTGGTGTGAGGAAGGCATACGTAACTGAAGGGTTTTGAAGTCCTTCCACCGCACCCATCCAACTTCCCTGAATGGCACTTCTGTGTCACTCCAAATTGTTTCAATCAGAGATAAAAGTGGTTAAAAATCATGCTTTCAGTTTAATTTTCAAAGTGTACATAAATTAGTAACAAGGTCACGTACCTTTTCACCACCGAATTTCTTCCCAAAGTGAGAAGATTCTGGAGACAGCCTTGAAATTCTGTCTCCAATTTCATTTTTTCAAAAGTAAAAAATAACTCCATTTACGGTTGCTCTTAAATTTTTGGCAAAAATCTGGTGGGCTGGCACCTTTTCCTTCAGCTCCTTTTTTGGCCACACAAATGGCCACACAAAGGGTCTTGTCGTCCATTTCTTCTACGATTTTGCCGAGATAAAAGGTGGGAGGTTTTGGTTTCTCTGCCATATACTAGGCTACTGCCACAAACCCACTCTGTACAGAAAGGAAAGAAATATTCAATCAAACAATACATATATTCAGTCTCTACTACTAGTATTGTGGTAGTTTTGTTGTTTATTTATGATACTTCAGTACTTCGACTTCTTTTAGTGGATATTTTGGGCTCTTCCTTTAAAGTCAAAAGTATTCAGTTATTAAAAAAATAAATGGCATTATCGGATTCACTCCGGCTGAATCAAGTGCTACTTACAGTTCCTTTCGTTGTTGAAAGACCACGCTTAGATTAAGGGTTTTCCTTCTTTAATTTTTTGCATTGCGGCTACGAAAAAGAAAGAAAAACCCATAAATGTATATTACTCAGGAATCACTAGTTAATAATGATATGATTAAGTGTCATTGTCAAAACATCCTGGGCAGATCCAAAAGATTGGGGTCGTCCGATTGGCTCTGTTCTTTGACCACTAGTAGACTATCCGATAGGGTGAAGAACCGTGCCATTAAAAGTTTCTTAGGCCTTCTGAGATTGACCACCCCCCCTCTGTTTTGGACTCCTGAAGTGCCTTGAGACCACTAAATTTTTGTTCACATTGGGGGCCTCAGCAATGAATAATGCCTTGTCATGAGCAACTTTCACATTTTGTGAATGAAATTTAGTCTATATGGGAACTATTCTGAGGAGATGAGTCAATTTGGAAAAGTTTTAAAAATTTGAGCGGCTTTGGAAATTTGCATACGAAACTTATCTACCTGGAGATTGTAAAATTTGTCATTTTTAAAGACCATTTTCTCAAAAGTGCTTCTCAGTTATTTTCCAAATAAATGACAGATTATTAAAGAAGAAGACTTGATTATTACGAAACCGTAGAGTTAAAATTGGGATCCATAATAATTTGGGCATGATTTCCTTTCAAATTTGACAAAAATCACTGTTGCGAGGGCATTATCGCGTGTAATATTCACTTCTGGTCAACCCATAAATTCTTCTTTCCGTAGCACTAAATGCCGTAAATTCTCCCACAATACTTTTA